>JAJOZX010000398.1:662500-1057500 GCA_023014485.1 Bathynomus jamesi | reverse complement strand
AATAAGGCTAAACAAACCTTCTATCGTGTGAATAATAACACTCGCGCCTTGTCAAAGAATATTTTAGTACTTCCATTTTTCCCGGGCTTCTTAGGCATTGCTAATGTACTTAAACTTTTGGATATCAGTGTAGTTTTTTCATATAACAATATTGTGAAAAACATCATAGTAAAAAATAGCCCTACCAATAATTTAGGCATTATCTATAAAATTGGGTGTAAGCAATGTGATTCCTTTTACATAGGTCAGACGGGAAAGGATTTGCAAACGCGTGTAAAACAGCATCAATATTCCGTTAGAACGGGACAGTTGTCCAGTGCCCTTTTTGTCCATTTGTCAGAGTTATCCCATTGTATTGATTGGAATAATGCTTCAGTTTTATTTCACTCTAGCAACATTGTTAATAGAAATATTCTTGAGTCGGCTATAATTCAACTTACAAATAACCTTAACATGAGTAAAGGTCTGTTTCAACTTGATCCCGTTGCTCTGAATTCCTTCAGAATGGACTTAAACAAAAAGGGCAGGTTGCTAAATCTGTGGTAAAAATTTGTTTTTGTCTTTGTTTCCTTATAAATCTGTAGGTTTCTCTTACAATTTTATTTTTCAATTTTTTGCTGTATGCGGGTATGTGTATGTGCGTATGTGCGTCATCATTGCAGTTAAATGTGTGTGTATATATATGTGTAGTATGTATGTATGTATATATATATATATATATATGTGTATGTATATATATATATATATATATGTATATATATATATATATGTGTATGTATATATTTTTTTTTTTTTAGTTCAGGAACGGATTCGCCTCTATTTAAAGGGCATATGTGTATATATATATATATATATGTGTATATATATGTGTGTATATATGTGTATATATATATGTGTGTATATATATGTGTATGTGTGTGTGTGTGTGTGTGTGTGTGTATGTGTGTGTGTGTGTGTGTGTGTGTGTATATATGTGTGTGTGTGTGTGTGTGTGTGTGTATATATATATATATATATATATATGTGTATGTATATATGTATGTGTATATATATATGTGTATATATGTATATATATGTGTGTGTATATGTATGTATGTGTATGTGTGTGTGTGTGTGTGTGTGCATGACTCCAGATTCCTGGGATCTTGGGAGCATTGTTCCAGTAAATTTGACCATGAGAAAAAGTAAATTTGGGTTTGGGTTTTGTTCATCCGCTAGACGTTATGCAATTTTTTTGCGTATACTTTCTTGTACAAACCAATTTTTTTAAATTACAAATTTAGTTATTTTAAGGTTAGTTGGTAATTCCATATTTAACAATTATTTTTATTTTTTGTTAAGCTTCAATGTTTTGATAATTAAAATTTTATTAAAACGTATATTTTTTTAATATAAAATTATCAGGATTGGACTATGTTCCATTGATCTCGGCCAGGTTTGATAAATTGGCCAGATAATTACTTGTGCGGTTTTAAGTAATCCACCATGACTCTAGAATTGAAAAGTTTAGTTGTTTAAACTTACTTTTACTTACTTTAACTTACCTACTTTTACTTACTCTTCCTTACTTTTACTAAGTTTAAAGCACTTACTTTTACTTACTCTTCCTTACTTTTACTAAGTTTAAAGCACTTACTTTTACTTACTTTCATTGTACTATATTTACTTCCTTTTCTCACTTTTACCATACCTACTATATTTACTAACTTTTACTTATTTTGTATTTTTTCAGGTAGTCAATAATCAATAATAGATCCTAATATTGATGAAGTTGGAGAGAAAAGTGAGGGTGTTAAAAGGGGTTACTTTTGTGGTCAATGCAAGAACAAATATTCAAAGAAGCAAAACTGGGAGGAACATTTTAATTCCAAAAAAAATATTTCTTACAATACAAGAGGTCCCAGAGTTTGGGCCCACAGCTTAGATATTGCAGTAAAGAAATACCAGGATGAAGTGCAGCAGAGAGAGATGGCAAAGCAGTCATTTAGTTTGTTCACAAAATGTGCTAGTGCTAGACCTCAGAAAAATGAACCAACTTCATCAACTGCTAATCTAGAAAATGAAACTTTTTCACTAGATGTTTCACAGACTGAAGAAAGTGCTTCTCCTCCACCTAAGAAACAAAAGGTAAGTGAGGAATCTGCGCATCAGACTAACAAAACTGCTTTAGAGGAATTTGAAAATTCCCAAATCCAGAAGACATTGAATGCAATTTTGCGCCTAACAAAAGAAACTCACCAAGCTGTTGTGGTTAATAAAGAGAAGAGTCAAAATATGCCTTCAAGTTCAAGTGTTGCATCCAAATCTAATAAAGCAAAAAGCAACAAATTTGACATTTCCATAGCCCATTTAAGCAAGTGTAAATCAATACAAGAAATCCTGAACAATGATTTGATCAAATCTACATTCAAATTGGTGGAAAAGAAGGATCTAGGGCATGCTGATGATTCATTTTCAGTACCAAGTGATATAATGGAAAACATTGCAAATAGTGACACTAATATGCCTGATGTAGATATAGCTGTTGATGATGATGATGATGATGATCAAGAAGATATTGATGATGCTTCTGATGATAAAATGTTTAGGTGAGTTATAAACTGTACATTATTGTATTATGTTTAGCTAAAACAATTTGTAATTGGTATGTCGTCAATTCAAGAGTTTACTATCATTAACCTATCTAGTGGTGTAAGGGGAAAAAAAGTAAATTCAGAGCTGTGCTCCAGTAAATTTTTTCAAATCTGGAGTCATGTGTGTGTGTATGTATATATGTATGTATATGTATATATATTTGGTTATGCGGGTATACATGTGTAGTTGTATTATTTGTAATTTTTCCAATTTTTATTTATTTTTATTTCTTTATTCTTTTGACCTACCGATTTTTCAGACAATAATTATAAAAACCTTTGGTAATTTTTTCCCTTATGCATATATATATATATATATATATATATATATATATATATATATATATGATGAATAAAACCACGAAGGAAAGGAAATACAAAATGGTGCTCAAGCGCTTTCGTCTAATGACATCCTCAGTGTTCCTGAGGATGTCATTAGACGAAAGCGCTTGAGCACCATTTTGTGTTTCCTTTCCTTCGTGGTTTTATTCATCATAAATATTTTTCACGTGTTACTTTCGTGAAATAATTTTCATATATATATATATATATATATATATATATATATATATATATATATATATATATATATAATTAGTGTGGACCAAAAAAAATGAAGGTTTAAAAATCTTTGTTCCACATGAGTAATGTTATTCCTTTTGCTTACTACCTTAATCAAATTACAAAATTTGAAACCTCTACGTCAAGTTTTAGGGGTCCCGAGAAAATTGCACTTTTCCTTTTAATGCTGAAAAAATTAGTTTTTCCTCATTTTCATAAGTTCTGCTCTATTTTTTGTTGGAAATTCTTTACGATTCTTGAAAACTGTTTTGAGCAGGTATTGTTTGTCCTCTTCTTTAGTTGTCACTGCTTGATTAAATTTTTCAATCAATGCAAACCCCGCTCAGCTGTGTCATTTGTCACTCTAAGGGCACGAACTCTAGCACAGCCTCTTTGGTACTCAGGATCTATTCCCCATGTTGATGCAGACTTTTCAGTGAAGAGAGAATTGAGATGTAGAGCATCAAAAAGAGATTTAGTCCTTGAAGTAACAAAATCAGAAATCCTTTTTTCTTTAAAAGAAGCTAGGGTTACCTTTGCTTCTAAACGTTTCAGTCCCTTATTTCTTGGAGGCATTTTGATATTATTTCGCATTTGCTCCTTTTCTTCAAGGGATATGCTTTTGTCAAAGAAGCTTAATCCAACAAGTGTTTCTGAGAGGTACCACAGATGTCATTTAATGGCATTTTGGGCTTGCTTGATAACACTTGATATCAAAGAATTTTCCTCCATTATTGCAAGATCTTGCAAAAATTTAAGATCAACATTTGGGGCTTCCTCTGGTTGAGAAGCTTTTGCCCAAGATTTTGCGTATACCAATGCAACAAATAAACAAATTTCTGTTATTGCATCAAGTTCTTTTTTAGTCATCTTAAATTGATTTTGGAGAAGAAAAAGCTTAAATGCATAAATTCCTTTTGCCATCCATCTTGCATGATGGTACGCTCCAGGTCTCTTCAAGGGAGTATTAGAAATGCTTTCTTCTCCAAAAAACAAGAGAACAAGTTGAAAAAATTCTTTATAATCATCTCTCGGCTGTTTAGAGTTGAGTGCCTCCTTCATGATTAAGACTGTTTGATTTTTTAAGTCTTGAACTCTTTCAATTATTCTGCAGCTTTGGGAATCAACAGCAGTTGTGATTTGAGAATGATCCATAAAATCCCATTAAGTTTTGAATCTTTTGAAGATTGGAATATCAGGTTCAGAGGAATGGCCCATAGAAGTCTGGAAGACTTGAGATAGGACAATCTCATAAATATGGTGTCTGCAGGTTAAATATAAAAGCTCTTTTCCAAGTTCTTGTTCAATTTTAGTGCAAGCTCCAGCATGGATTCCGGTATTGGATGCTGTTGTGTCAAATGACAGCCCAATAATTCTCTGGGTCATATCATGTTCTTGCAGGAGAGAAATGCAAACACGAGCCATCTCCGTACCTGTGCCAGCAGTGACTTTAGGAATTCCCAGCAATTTCTCTTCACCATTCCCACTGACTAACACTGCAATCCTTTCCATTCTTCCTTCACCTGCAAGAAAAAGTTAAAATATATAATTTATATATATTTATTTTTAATATTTTATTTTATATTATATTATATATTTAATATTTTATTTTATATTTAATATATTTATATATATTATAATTTATATATATATAATATATAATTTTAAATTAAACTTGACTTATTTTAAATTGAAGGTAAAATGGTGTAGATTGTGAAAACTAGCTTCAGACAGTGAAATGTAGCCTAATTAAATAGAAATTTAGCTATCAAAATATTTAATTAAAACCAACCAGATAATAACACATTGCCTAGGTGTGAAAACCAGACCCACAACTAAGTTTTTCACCTGAGAGATAAAATATAAATATGCTAAATTAATCAGACAAATAACTAACCTGATATCTCTGGGAGCATTTTTCCATCCCAATGAAGAACTAAAGGCTCTCCAGGACAAAATGCTTGCTCTTGATATTCTGTTGCTATTTCTTTGCGTAACTTTTGACGAGTTCGAAGCATAGTAGATTTTGACACACTAATGTTTTCCAAATTATGGCCCAAAGACTGAGCAACAACAGCATAAGACATAGAATGAATCTTTCCAATCGAGATGCAGCTATCGTAGGCTGCTACAACATTTTTGTCAATAGGCTTTGACTTTTTAGGAGCCAACATTTTCTTTTTAAATTGCTCTTCAGAGGGACCTTGAAAATTCATTTCAAGGTTGTCGTCATTAGTTGATGATGATGATGTGAAATCATCTCTATTGGCAGGCAAGAATGATCTTTTAGATCGCTTCTGCTCTTTGAGGGCTCTTTCACACTCTAATTCTTCACGATGAAGCCTTCTTTTCTCTCTCTTTGCAAGAATTTGGTCTACTGTACCCATGCTACTTTGTGTAGGATCTTCTTGCTGGCTTAAGTAGAAAAGCTTGTCTTCTTCATTTGACATCATCAAAAGGGCATTAGAGTGACCAATATCAAGAATTTCAGCCTTAATTTCATCTTTAAACATAGCTTCTTCAATACGGCATTTTTCCTCTGGCCTTTTTCTGTTTTTCATCAATTTATCATAACAGCTTATTAAAGAGTCAATCTTTCGGATGGCACTGTCTCTACGCATTGTGGGAATCCTGGCTTTCTCCCAGTAGGTCATCACTTCATCTAAGCAAAGATTAATGGATCTTCTTCATCCCAATTTTTCCTCTTTTTGATGGAAGAAATATTTTTGCAAAACTTGCAGTTTTGTAGGTAAGCGGCAACAAAGTATATCTTTATTTAAATGGCCAATGAGCCAAACTTTAGTTTTAAAACGAGTAGCCATTTTTAGTTTAAAAAATTAAATTTCTGAAATAGTAAAATAAACCAGTTAAATTAGGAGATAAAAAGGATAACTAAAAGGTTCAAGCCAATTAGGCAAAGCCTTTAATTTAGAGTTGACCAATTAAGGATAATATATTTTATCCAAAATTTTTGTTTCCTTATTAATAATTTTCTCTGAAATAATGATCTAAGATTGTTTTTGTACTCTATTAACACCAAAAATTTCTTAAATAAGAAGAAATTTGTTCATAAGTTGCAACTCAAGAGTTGAGTTGATCATTGATGTTCTAAGCGCGCCTATTCATTGGAAAATTTTTATAAGTCATTAAATCTCAGGACCCCTAAATATTCTCATATTTGACCAAAATTTTGCTGACATGTCTATCTGGTCCAAAGGAACAAGGGCATTAATGTGGAACAAGGATTTCTTCAACTTTATAATTTACCCCAATTTTGGTCCACACTAATTATATATAATTATATATATATATTATATATATATATATATATATAATATATTATAATATATATTTATATATATATATATTTATATAATATATATTTATATATTGCGTTTATATTTCGTATATATACCTTATATATGTTGTATATATTTTTATAGTTCTTTATATATCATCTAGGCATCATTTTGTTTTCCATTTTATATTTACTTGTACTTTTTTATTCGTTTGTGACCATAATATGCATGATTCAGACAATAACTAAAAAACCTTTGGTAATTTTTCCCTTATAAATTGGTGTGCCTCTCTCAAAATTTATTTTTCAATTTATTTTTTTTGTTTTTTTGGTTTATTTCTTATTTCTTTGACATATATATCAATTTGGCATCATCTATTAAATTGATTGTAAACTTCCCTTTTGAGCTTGAATTTGTAGACTCCTTACAATTTTTTGTTTTTTATCTGTTGGTTTATTTCTTTATGGTTATTTAGGCTGTGACATATATATCACTAAGGCATTATTTTGTAATTTTTTTTCCCCAATTTATATTTATTTATTTTTATTTCTTTATTCTTTTGTGACCTGTTTCATAAACAAGCCATTTGAATTTATATTGAATGTCGGCCAAAGTGCTAAAAGTGTCATTTTCCTATACAAATGTGTTTGCTCCTCCCACAATTTTTTCTATACTTACTATATATATATATGTTTATTTTTGTAACCTATATATTGCCTTGAACTGTCCTTTCACTCCAGTGTTCCTGAGGATGTCATTAGACGAAAGCACTTGAGCACCACTTTGTTTCTTTTCCCTTCGTGGTTTTATGCATCATAAATATTTTTCACGTATCACTTTCGTGAAATAATTTTTCATATATATACTATATAATATATATATATATAAAAATATATAAATATATATATAAATATATGTGGCTTATGCGTGTAGGTGAGCTATATTTGTCATTTGTAAACAATTTAATTTTGTTTGAGATTTTTTTTTTTTTTTCCTCACAGTAAATCTTATTGAACCTTATATTTTTTGTTGTAAGAGGAAAGGAATTGACAGGTTTGTATCTTTTTGTGTGCAGTATCTGTGTATATAATTATATTGGTGAATTGTGTGTTTATTGTTTGTAACAAAATGGTTCTGCAAAGTATATGATAAATTTATGGAATTTTATTTTTTTTTTTTTTTTTTTAATTTGAATTCTCTGGTGTTGTTATAACAGAAAATGAAGTTTTTGGTTGATTTTCATTTTATAGTGGACTCTCAAATTGTGCCTATACAGTATATGTAGTTTGTGTGTGTGTTTTTTTTTTTACTCATTTAGCACGCGAATTTGGGGCATTTTGGTGCATTTAGATTTAGTAAAAGATTTTTTTTCCTTTTTTCCTCTTCCCCTTTTGTGTCAGTACACAAACTTTGTTTTTCATTCTTGCTTTTAAGTGGTTATTGCGTTGGAGCATAAGTAGTTTCTTTTTTTTGTGCTTTGTGGCAAATCACTTGTACTTTTTTTGTTTAAATTAAAATGTTTTGTACATTTCGAGTAATATGTTGAAATTGACAGACAAGTTTTGCATCTTCATTTGGGATGACTTTATTAAGTGTTTGTTTAAACTGAAATAGCTGATGTCACACTTTAGTTTTTCACTTCAATTTTGTTGTATATACGGTATTAGGAATAAGTTTTCTTTTTCTTTGTTTCACTTTGCCTTCCACGTTTGTAAGTCCATTTTTCTTTTCCTTTCAAAAATGGATAAATGTAATTATTTGATTAGTAATATCCCTAAGGTTCCAATTTTTAAGAGGAGAGAATACAGTAAATTGGCACCCCTGTACGTGGACAAATGGTTTGATGCATTTGAGGGATATTATGTTTATTATTTGATTGGCTACAAATCATAATTTCCTGGAGCTATCTGCCACTTTGATTTTAGAAGTGGAACTTCCATCACTAAGGTCACTTGCATAGCTCCAAAAGGACTGAATACATGAAACAAAGAACAGTAATCATAATGTCAGTTTACCTCATTTACAAATTTTCTTTAACTGTACTTCCAGTTCCAGAGCTACCACCACACATACTCTATAGAAATGTTAGGTGATACCTGTACATTCATGCCCTACACACAGTAACCTATTAAAATATGCTAAAGATGCAGAATGATTGATGTTGGAAGCAATTAGCCACCAACATGTACATCCAAAAACTTGAGCAATGTTCACATGTAAACCTTTCACTGCACAAACCCTTGCAATTTTATACCTTCCAAGCTATAGAGTTTAGTCATTTCCAAAGTTCTAGAAAGTTCTCAGATGACCATATCCATTCTAAACCTTGCAGAAATCGTATCAATTTCACTTAAGTACTTTTTCGATAGTTCATTGAAATTCATTTCTCTAAATTATTTTTTTCATAAAGTTGAAAAATCGCGTTTGATTTAAATGTGTGCACATGGTGAACTTAGACCTGTGTTAAAAGTGGACCTAAACAAATCAGACTCCAAGTGCTCAAGGATACACAAGTGACCATTAATTACAAGTGTTTATTAGTGCATGTGTCAACCTTTAGTGTAAGGTTTAACTGATAAGTATAGTGGATTAAGTATAGAGCAAATGTATTTTATTTAACTATTTCTTTTGTCTTTATGTAACACTATATCCAAATACTTTGTCGAGAGGATTCTTGAATTAAGGCCCCAACTTCCAACTCTGGGAGGGGAGTCATGTGGAAAAGGTTTTGCACAGGAAATAAATTTTTAAAATTTAAAAATAATATTGTTTGTGTAAATTAAAGTATTGATCATTTATGATGATATTCTGCTTGTATAAATTAAAATATGAATCTGTTAAATTCTTAGTACCATATTTGTATAAATTCCCTCAATGCCCAGTAGATTGATTATCTGGCATCCTTTTGATAAGCCTAATGATGATCTCCATATTTGCCACATCTATAATCTTAAACAGACTCTCCTAAATTCTAAATATTTTTTTTTGGCTGACATAAATCATATAAAGGAGTTAAGTGTAGAACCAAAATTATATAAATTCTTTTGCTAATATCGTTGTTAGACAACCTTTGCAACCTTAAGAATCTTTGTAAATGTGGTACCATGGGAGTTTCTCCAGGGCAGAGTGCAAACACTTTGAGAGGGCAATCATGCCTCGACCCTTTGGGGAGGGAGCTCGTGCCTCACCCTTTGAGTGGTCAGTCAACCCAATCGGGTTTTCCTTTGTTTAGAACTCTCTAAGCAACTGTCATGTTAAGGATTTGATTTTCTAACTACTGTGCATTGCGAAAGAAATGTAATATTTTAAGTGATTTATCCTTGTGAAATAAAGACTGAAAAGGTAATTTGTCATTTATATCCTTCCATGAGAAAAGCATTCCACTCCCACAATGGATGGAGGGAGGGGATGCCATTGAGCAAGGGTATAAGGTGTTTTCCGTAACTCAGTCAGATAAAGTAAAGTTGAAAAGAAGAAACATGGACATCAGCAGTAAAAAATGTCATTGCTGCTATGAGGAAGTTAACAAAATATCATCTTTTCCGACATATGTGAAAATGAGTAATTCTAACATTCATTTTATAAAATCCAAACTTGTGTGACACTGTATATAAAATACAAGTTTGGAAAAATTTGTTTCCTTTTTTATTTTTGGTAAGTAATTGATGAATTACTTCTTTTTTGAATTACCTAATCCTTTTTTAGATTAAGCTTAATCATGTTAATTCTGCAATGCTAATTTTTTTTTACACATTCTCAGTTGTAAGAGATGGTCATAACTTGCCAAAACTCTAAATTAACACTTAATTTTAAATTTTAAACATTTAATTTTGGCTCATATGCATGTTTAATTTTAATCCATACTAAAACGCATATTTCAATTTCCATTTTTAGTTAATTTGGTAAATCATGATAATATCAGATTTATTAGTATGCTGTTTAAAAGAAAAAATATGACTTCATCTTCAAATACCTTGCTTATCTGCCAGTATGCTGTTACAGCCAAAATTTACCTTTATCTTCAAATATTTTGTAAAAAAAAAACAGCCTATTGAGAATAAAAAACAAAATAGGTCAACATTAATTAATAATAATGTCACTGAATTATTAGTAGATAAACTCTTATAATTTTTCAAATTATTCTAATTATTCTGATCTGACCTAGAGGCTGAAGCATTACTTGTAATATTTTAGAACAGTAAAATTCAGTCAGGATCTCTGTCTTCTCCTTTGAGCCCTGCTTTCTCCAGGGAACTTAATTTTAAAATAGAATAAATAATTTCCTGATACACTACAAAAAGAATCGGGGAACCATCAGATAATTTAGTAAGTTTTCACAGAATTCTCCAATCCACTACAGGAAGAAATGGGAGTGTAGTATAAAATATACTACTGAGATTACCTACATGGTACCAGCTACCCCAGAGTGAGAAAATCCATTGCTGCCACTTAACCAGAACCCCCATCAACCTTGAACCACCCAAGACCATAGATCAGTGGTTCCCAACCTTTTTTAGGTGATGGCCCACTAGACCTGATTTGAATAACTCCTGGCCTACTTTCCATGGCCCACCATTGCCATAGATGGAAGGTTAACATGTATCTTGCAGGATAACTGCCCTGTTCATACTGCTAGGATCATCAGATGGTGGTTTCAGGAATGAGATGTCAAGCTGCTGAACTGGCCCACCAAGGGGAGTGACTTAAACCCCATTGAAAATGTGTGGGCAAATGTGATTAATGCTTTGGAGCCTGGACAGGAGTGGACATCTCAGCACCTGCTGGAACACATCATGGCAGAGTGGGAAGTTTTCTGCAGGAACCCACAAGTCATCTACAATCACATGACATCTGTTCCAAATAGGCTACACAAGGTCATTAATAATAATAATGGAGGATGGACCAAGTATTGAGTAATTGTGTATAATAATGTTATGGTTGTGATGTTGTAAATATATATTTATTTATTTGAACAATTGTCAGTTCTCTATAATTTGAATATTGTTTTGTAAGTTCTTAAGAAAATCCCTAAATTTACTTGATTCATGCTTATTTTTGTAATAAAAAATTGAACTATGTTATCATTGTCTCTTCATGGATAGACCTTTTTCTGGATAATCTTTTATTGATGATCCATGGACTTTAACAAACATTATTGCCTGGAGGAAAAGTCAATACTACAACTTATCTTACACTTTAATTATAACATGGCCACATGAAAATCCTATGATTGAAAGTTTTTAAAGTAAAGAAATCCCCCACATTAATGACCTTCACATTAGTGGAAACTTCACTTGGATAGACTAAATTGCTGTCTGATCATTAACATTGTTTAATGTAATGCAGGTCATTAAAGTGAAGATTTTCACTAAAAAAGTCTGTTAGCATCACTGAACTTCTGAGTCGTTAAAGTGAAGGTGACACCACTGGAATATTATTGGAGCCAGCCCTTGGATGAGGTTGCAGTCAGTTGTTTCCTGTTGTATTGCATGGGCAGTAGTGGTGAGCGGTTGTGTATGTGCATAGTGCCACTTCCAAGTGTTGTGCATGTTAGGCGTTCTTGTGTGTGATGTTACATAGATAGTTACATATAATTATTTATATTTGTGTCTAAATGTCATTTATTTATGAATACTGTATGTATGTATGTATGTACTGTATGTGGTTGTTTTTATTTCTTATTAGTGTTACACAGGTCTTATCAGTTCATAGCACTTTTTTGAGTTCAAAGTGACTTATCAGTTAATAGCAGTACATGTAGGAGTACAGTGATAGTCTGTGCTTTAACAAGGTATGTACATACTTTACTTAATTATTGCCTGCTCATACAAACTTTATTTTCTGAACAATGGTGTCCACAGGTGGTACTACTGGTGTCAAACAGAAAAGGTGTATGATCTCCATTGAAGAGAAGAAAGTGATTCTTGCTGACATAGAACAAGGGTTAAGTGTAGCATTTGTTATGCAGAAGCGTAAGATAAGCAAGACCACCATCTATGAAGTCAAGCAGAAGCACAACAAAATACATGCCTATGTGCTAGACAGTGAATCTGGAGGCAGGAGTTTGAAACAGTCTTGCTTGAACACGTCCTACAAGAAAAATGTAGATGTAGATGTGGCTGTGTACACATGGTTCAAGCAGCAACGCGCCAAGAATGTTCCAGTCAGAGGAATTGACATCCAGTTGGCAGCTAAGCATTTTGCACAGGAGTTCAATGACACAGACTTTAAAGCAAGTGGTGGCTGGCTGTATCGTTTCCAGTGCAGGCATGGCTTATCAAACAGAAAGCTTATGGGAGAAGCAGCCAGTGTGGACTTGTCTCAAGTGGAGTCATTCAGGTGCGAACTACAGACTCTGATTGATGAGGCTGGGGTTGCTTCCTACCAGCTGTATAATGGTGATGAGATGGGCTTATTTTGGAAGAGTATGCCTACAAATACACTGGCCCATAAAACTGACAAACATCTTCCAGGCTTTAAGACAGACAAACAGCGTGTGTCTGTCTTGTCCTGTGCAAATGCTGACAGCGCACACAGACTGAAGCCTTTGGTCATTGGAAGATCAGCCAAGCCTTGCGTACTTAAGGACTGTGTGCACGAACTTCCAGTCATCTACAGGAGCAGCAAGAAGGCTTGGTTCACGCTGACTATTTTCCACAAATGGTTCCACAAGTTCTTCGTTGCGCAGGTGAAGGTGTACCAGAAACATGTTTTGAAAATAAGCCCTGAAGATGTGAAGGCTGTCTTCTTGCTAGACAATGCGCCAGCACACCCATGTGCAGAGGAACTCACAAGTGAGGATGGCAAGATCAGAGCTATGTTCCTCCCTCCTAATTCCACATCAGTAATACAATCTATGGACCAGGGGGTGATAGTGAGCTGCAAGAGAATCTACAGGGCCAAGCAATTGGAGAAGTGCTTGTGTGTCATCTCTAACACAGAGGACAGGGCTGAGAAGACACTCAGGAACTTCAAAGCCTACAACATCAAGTCTGCTATCTACAATTAGGTTGACAGCTGAAATGAGGTCGAGTCCACTCTGCGCAATGCCTGGAAGAAACTGCTCCATAACATCCAGGACCTGGAAATAGACTTCGAGGGCTTCGAGCCACAGGACTATTTGGGTGTTTTCCAACAAGCAGGCGAAACGGAGGCTACAGAGGACAAAGTTGTGGAATGGCTTGATGCTGACAATGGTGACCCAGGGTACGAAGATCTTAGTGATCTCGAGTGAAATTGCAGCCAACATTTTAGTCAGGTCTGAAGACAGATCCACGATGAACCTCTCGATGTCTCCAAGGTTATACTCAAGACTATGTTGAGCCAGGCAAGAGACTCTGCTGATGTTCTGCTGAAATTCATTGATGAGACTACGGCACTGCCTAATATTCTCCCTTACTCTAATTACATAAGGAAGTCCTGAAATGAAATCATTGCCAGTCAAAACAAAAGGATCAAGCAAATGAAAATTCATGATTTCTTCAAGCCCCCTGCTGCCAAGCCCTGATGTACATCCACACCCATTTCACGCCGAAGCTCCGTTTGAAGTGGAATGTCTGACCTTTCACTGCCTACTGAACTGTCACCAATGCCAAGTACTCGCAGCAGTATTGGCTTCACTGTGTCACCACTCCAGTTTCCTGAGAGTGCAAGTACTAGCAGTAGTACTCCTTCGCCAGCTATCCTACTAGAGCTTGAAGTGGAGTTCAGGATCCTCACACCAGACCTGGATTTTCCAGCCATCATACCAGAAGTTTCCGATGATATTTTGGAGGATTGACTATATGTGGTGAGTACATAAAAATAAATATTTACATGTGCATGTGTTCATAAGTAGGTAAGTCTATGTATGCATTTTCATGTTATGCGTTGAATGTGGAGATTCGAGGGCTATACATACATGTGTAACTGTACTGAAGTATTTTGGTTACAGAAAACCACACTTCAATGTCCCATAGTCCAGTAAAGTGGGGTCATCTGTACTTCATTTTAACGTTCCCCAGTACGTTAAAGTGGGGGTTTTCTGTACTTCACTTTAGTGGAAATTTCACCTTAGCGACCACATGCTCCCCCCAAAGTGTACGTTAATGTGAGGGTCTACTGTATCCCACATTTGTGAAACAACCTAACTACTGTATTCCTTAAATTTATGAATAATGCATGAATAAGTGTCATCCTAGCATCACCACCAAAATTACAGTGACCAATACATTTATTCTATCATTGGTTTTCAAAAAATAAGTGTTACTATGACAACACCTGAGAGGAGGAGAGGGTGGGGGACTGGGGTTTAAGAGGGACTGTCATCTCTACATCTCAGAGAGGGTGGGGTGTAGGGCTGAGAATTTCCTGCTCTTTTCTTAATTTTGGGAAATAGGGTTAAAAAACTTTCATCCTGGGATTAAAAAAATAAATAAGGTTGAAGTGCTGGAATAAATTAAATAACTAAACAAAATTTCCTTTTATTGAACAAAAACATGCTTTGATAAAAACTTTCTGGAGACTAATAAAACTGAATTTATTGATTTATTTGGATTATGACTTAAAATAATGCTTTAAAAAACACACATGATCAATACTATTACACAGGTCAACAAAAAAACTTTTTTTTTTCGTTGCCAAGGAAATTTGTACGAATTTAGGGTATTTTGGGGCTGCTGAATTCCAAAATGAAAGTAGTTTTTCCGATTTGGCTCTAGTTCTTGAGATAATGAAGACCCTCAATTAATAGGAAACGTAACCATAATGCGTGCATATGGGAAACTACCGGAACATTCTAGATGGTGAGACTGAATAAAATGCCATTATGTATTTCATGTGTTTACTTTTGTATGATTTGAGACAATTTCAATGCGATTTGTAAGTAGGCTCCGCCTGAACATTAAATTTTTTGCATTTTTACGTGTTTCAATGGGGTACCAATTATCTCATAAATTAGAGCCAATCTAGCAAAACTGAGGTCATATTCGGAATCAGCACCACAAAGTTACCCCAAAATCACTCTAATATGATTGGCAATAAAATGAGTGTTGACCAGTGTTATCACTTAAAGATGTTCAGAATTTTGTGATGAATAATCCTACAGTAGAAAATGCTCTTTCTGACTATTGAAGTTGGAAGCATTGTTGTCAGAGCATTAAATAAGAGGTTTAAATTTTCTGTTCTATTACCAGTGGCTTCATAAACATTAATTTCTTTTGTTGTTGTTGTTGTTTATGGTGTATCTCAAGCGCAAATCTTGTTGCTCTATGGTTCCCATTTCTGCACAACTGCATCCAATTTTTCTTCCAATGACCTTTGATTTGAAGATGAATTAGAGGAAAAGACTTTAAGTTCTAGTGGTGTATCAAAAAACTGTTGGTTCATTTACATCAATACCTTCTGCCACTATGTCCATCTCACTTTTTCTGAAAAGCCTGGCAAACAACCCTTTGGCAGTTGTTTGCAATATTGATTTAGAAGGCAGTGAAAAATTAGGACAAGTTGAATTAAATGCTATTATAGGATTGTTTAAATATTTATATAATCCTACAAGCTGCTTCTTCGGTCTCTTGGTCTTTTTTCAACTGAATGTTTTAAGGTGGTAGAAAAACAAGCTTTCTGTTCTCTCAACTCATTTACAATACTGTAATAGCAAACATCTTCTGCAGTAAGCAATGTTACATTTCTATTACTGGGAAATCCTGGGATTAATGACAGTTTTCCTAGGAAATGAGATGTCTACTTTACTTCTGGGATCCCAGATGCCCAGCCCTAGTGGAGTGGTACTATTGCAGGGGACTGTACCGCATGGTGATTGCTGTGTAATTTGACTATTTTTCAGTGTAATGCGACTATTTTCATCAAATTTTCTGAAATTTGCCTGATATTTCAATATGTTGAAAAATAGTTGAATTAGGGTATAGTCCAGGCAATCTAGAGCAAAAATAGCTTCAACCTGGGCAAAATTGCTTCAGAAGCTTTCTAAACTGTTTCCAGCTCAGGAACCATTGCAGAATAACATATCCAAAATCTGACAAAATTGGACCCCGGGAACACCCCCAAAAATGAAATTCAAAATGGCGGACTGGCAGTTTCCTACAAAATACAATAAATTTTAATTCGCTGTAGAGAGAGTTATGCCATTTTTCTTGATCAGTAAAATGTTTTAAAACACATTTTCGTTTCTAAATTAACCTATATGACACTAAAAATTGTATTAGGCGGCTAGTATTAAACTATGACATCACGTAATGTAAATAAAATATACTGTATGGAGTGTATGTGAGAATGGACATTACCACATCTTTATAAACTTATATTATATACAACTCTTTAATTCCTACTACCCACTATCAAATCTGCGTATTTGTGCTTGTCATTTCTTTAAAACTGTTATTATGTACTCCTTTTAAATACTGCAACACAGTTTATTAATTTGTGTTTTCTGTTTCAGACTGACTCGGTGTACGGCTGACTCAGTGTGCGTCCACCTTCAAGAATGCAGACCCCTGAAGAATTGTGCGTGATTTGTAAGGAGAAATTGGACAGCGGACAGGAAGTGGTTCACATCTCGCAAAAAGGAGCAGATGGTATAAATGCATCCAGCCGCAGCTGTGGAAGCGATGTTGTTGCAACAGCTGGAATAAGTGTTCACGTTGTATGTAGGAAAAGGTTTACGGATAAAAAGACCATTGAAATAAAGAAGCGACAGACCGCAGCCGAGGCAATACCAAGGAAAAATGCTCGTTTTCATGAATACGCATTTTCCAGTGCTACTCACTGTTTGTTTTGTGATGCCTTTGTGGACTTTTTTTCCAAACACAAACCAAAATCAGAGCATGTCAAAATAAGAACTACAGAGTAGGGTGACACTTATTTTCGAAAGTTTGAATTTTTATCGGGACGGGCGCGTTTCTGGTTCCATTTTGTCAAAAAATATCGTGTGTAAAATATTTTTGAAATAAAACAATATTTAGAACTGCCTCAATACGGTCAAAGTTTGTATATTTTCTCGAAAAGTAGAAATTTTAGATCATGATGTTCTATGCCTCTAGCAAATAAAATATCACTTCTAGTTTGTTCAAGCTACTAATCTTGACCTAAAACATATAACTGGACTTCATACTTTCAACTCTAGGTCCCCCTCAACTCGAGTATTAGCCCCTCAAGGGGGGGGGGTATCATGGGCGCCCATCTCCCTCTCATTGTTGCCTACTTTGCAGAGGTCACGGTGGACTTGCGGGCGGTTGGGAAGTCACAGCGGTGCTTCTCGACCACTTGTAAGAGGAACTGCCTTTGGTCTTCACTCTTGGTAAGGGCCAGGTTGAAAGACTGCATCAACGCCACCCCGTGCTCCGCGAAGTCATTGACAACTTGAAGGGCCTGGACTCGGCGGGATGCGGCGATGAAGGCTGGGTCCGTCCGCCACTCCTCCGGATCCTTGAGCAGGAAGGCGGTGCTGATGTCCAGAACCTTGAAGAACTCCTTTGATGTAGTCGTTGTGAACTTGGCCAATGTATTGTTGGCAATTGAGGCGGTGGACAGGTCCACATTGATACGCCGCGGGGGATCCTCCGGTCCTTCCTCTTCTTCCATCGCTTTAATCATCTCCCGCTTTGTCGCCAAGTCGATACCCTCGTCGAAGATGGCCAGGGTGACGAGGCGCTCGCTCAAGTACCATAGGTGCCTGGCGAAGACTGTCGCCGTCGCCTTGGCCACCGCTGAGTCCGGATAATAGACGAGGGCCTTGAGCAGCGCGAGGTCCGCGGCTGGGGCCGTTGCCGGGAGCGGCGCTTTGTACCAGGCCGTCACGTAGATGGACACGGCGAAGATGGTGAATCGCCGGATTCCAGCCGCTTCGCCTGATGACATCTGAAACTGTTCCCGGAACAGGAACAGTTTGATGGCATAGATGACTTTTGCCATCCAGCGCGCGCGATGGAAGGCGCCGGGACGAGCGAACAGGGCACCCCGCTTGTTCGGACCACCCAGCACAATTACAGAGAGCTCCAGAAGTTCCCTGTAGTCATCACGTGGATGTTGACTGTCGAGGAGGCGGCTGAATTCGATCAGCAGGTCGTCGCGGGCATCCTTCAGGTGCTGCGGCATGGTTCCATCCTCGAAGGGCTTCGCTTTGGTTTGATCGATGAAGTCCCACTGGGCGGCGAATCGTTTGAACAGGAGGATGTCAGGACCAGTAGAGGGACCGAGGCACGCCGTGAATGCCTTCTCGCACACCAGTTCGTGGATGTGGTGGCGGTAAGCCAAATGAAGCAGTCTTCTCGAGTTTCTGCTCAATGATATAGCAAGCTCCTCCTGAGAGTCCTGTGTTTGAGGCGGTGGTGTCAAAAGAGAGGGCACAGATCCGTCCCTTGATGTCCCAATCCTCGAGGGCAGAGAGGACGGCTTCCGCCATGGCGCGGCTGGTGCCGTCGGGGAGGCTGGGCACAGCCAGAAGCTTGTCGACGTTCTCCCCAGACACCAGAACTGGAAGGCGATCTTCAGCAGGGCCTCCGTCAGCCGCTGGTACGATTTTCCCGTCCCAGTGAACGGTCAGCGGCACAGTAGGATGGAAGGCTGCCTTCATTTCCGCTGCTGCCATAGCACGGAACTTTGCTCGGTCGCGGCGGGAGGATTCGCGGTTCAAGACAAGCTCCTCAGGGTCGTGGCCCAAGCTCCTCGCAGCCGCCGACAGCAAAAAAACACCTCGGTCGGTAAGTTTCGTCCGATCCATCGCTTTGGAGAGATCAGGGGTGATCATCTTTTCGACGCGCGGAATCGCTTGGGTGGTAAAGGGGTCGTAGATGCTTCTGCATTCGACGTGGACGGGCCAGGGAGAGAGAGCTCTTCCTCTTCTCGGCGACGACGCCGTGTCGGTGACCGAGTCGGGCTGCTTGCACCTGAACTGGAGCTCGATGCCAGTTCGACGAGTTCTTCTCGGCTCTCTCTGTTCGCCCTTTCATCATTGCCGGCGGCTCCTTTCCGCTTCCTGTCTCCTCGCACGCTCCTCCTCAGTGTGCAGCGTCATGTCACGTGTGGAGGAGATGCGGCCGCGCCGCACCTCTGCCCTTTGTCCCGACAGGAACTCCCTGTCCTCTTCGATTGTGATCATCGTAGGCAGCATGCTTCCTGTGATGCTGTGGTCTACAGTCCCCAGGAGATACACTGCTGTTTTAGATCTTGTTGCCGAAGCCATCACGTCGTTTCAGAACTCACTGAAAAAGAGAATGAAACACTGTTAGTGTTGGCAAAACTCGTCCCAACCCATTTTCTACTTAGAATAACATGTTCTTTCGCCTGTATCAATATTTGGATAAACTCGTGTTACACCCTGTATAATACCTCATTTTAGTCTTCTGTACACCAGTGCGGAAGACTAAACCAACGACTCTGACCGTCCGTCTGTCTGTCTGTTATCATTTTTCAACTCAGAAACTACAGCAGCTATCGAAACGAAAACTGACATGATAACAGAACGCCATGAGTACTTTTCGACAAAAAGTATAAACTTTGACCTCGTTGAGGCAGTTCTAATTATTATTTTATTTAAAAAATATTTTACACACAATGTTTTTAGACGGAATGACACCAGAAATGTGCCCGTCCTGATAGAAATTCCCAAAAAATGAAAAACACCCCAAATAAGTGGCACCCTACTACAGAGTTCTCCGAAACCATAAAAAGGTGCTGTGAAAGCCGCTGCGATGAATGGTTTAATGTAAAAGGCCGTCTGGAGTATTATCTTCGTGATCTTCCTGCTGCAGATTGTGTCTACCATCACACCTGCAGCGTAAATTTTGAAGTAGAAAAAACATTCCTCGCGCATACTCCTCCGACGATCATGATTCGAAGAAAGGGAGACCAACTAATGAAGAGCAACACCAAGCATTCCTTCAGACCTGTGCTTACCTGGAAGAGAATGATGATGAACAACTGTTGATTGGAGCCTAATTTCCAAAATGGAGGAATATCTTCAAGGAAGTCAGAGCTCTGTCTACGAACGCAGGCACATGAAGAGAAAGCTTTTAGAACATTACGGAGACAAGATCATAATATCAGGTGAAAGTGGGAAGGCAGATGTAGTAACACTACGAGAGACAGCTAATGAAATTCTTATAGATTATCACAAAAAGTCAAAAGAATGTGATATAGATATAGAGCTACAGAAGATTTACCTAGTAGAAGCTGCTGCAAAAATAATCAGAAGTGATATCAAGTCTGTCGACTCGCCTAGAAAAGATGTGTATCCATCTCCAAATGACATCACTGCAGAAAGTGCTCTTGATTACATTCCCAACAGTCTGAAATTGCTATTATCAAAAGCATTTGCGGGACAGGATGCTTCAAGAAAAATAGGTGCAATTGGGCAGAGCATTATGCAAGCAACCGTCCTAGAGGATTACTATGTCCACTACAGATCGGTTTGTCGGTTCAGCTACACCACAACTTTAGGTCAAGGTACCTTATTGACGTTCTCCATCAGCTGGGTTACTGTTCGTCGTATGCAGAAGTAACAAGATTCGAAAGAAACGCGGCGCTGGCAAGTGGGTCTGGCTCTTTTACTGTTGATGAAAACACTGCAGTCCTTCTAGCAGCAGATAACGTCGATCATGATGTCTGCACTTTGGATGGGAAGAATACCTTTCATGGAATGGGTATGATTGCCGCAATAACTCGAAGATCAAGATCCACCCTTCTATTCACAGGCGTAATGTTGGTGACAATGACATTAAGAAGATTGCAACCGTTGACATTAGGGAATATAGACACGCGAGAAGCATGTTGAGGGACATCTCATTCCGCGAACTTCCAGTACCCACTGCCACCATAAGTCGACTTAGTCTTCTCTGGCAGATATCTTCAGCAGAAAGATCAGGTCCAAGTTGGTCCGGAACAATGCAGGCAATTCACGGTGGATCAAGTGTCTCACATCCAGGTGTGGCGTCGATCACGTTCCTTCCCATCATAGATATGTCACCAACTGACATGACCTGCATATTTTCGACATTACTATATTTGAGCAAGATAGCACGCGATCAAAAAGTCCCATGCATTATTACCTTTGATCAGCCTTTGTTCTGGAAAGCTTCCCAAATCATCAATGAACAGAGAGACCTGCAGGACATTGTTTTAATGCTGGGATCATTTCACACTGATGAATCTTTTGGGAGCAGTCGGTACTCTTATGAATGGTTCAGGATTGTCTGAAGTACTTCAAGAAATATACGGACCAAATGCCGTGCAACACATGATGTCTGGAAAAGCTGTTTCAAGAGCGATACGTGGTCATATGATAGTAGATGCAGCTCTTAGTACCTTACTAGTCGCAGACGTTTTCCCTCGTAATGAAGATGGAACTCCTCATGACCTCCATAAGGAAGCTTGTGACCTGCTCGACGATGTTATGACCGCCAAACAATCAGTTGAGGATGTGGAATCTTCGAATGCATTGTCTCAGATTGCTACCACTTTGGATGCGAAGAAAACTGACCTACAATCTACTTCGCAAACAAGTCAACTCTGGTTGGAATATCAGCGAATGATCAACATTGCACGTTCCTTGATAACAGCAGACAGAACCGGCTCATGGGATTTGCACTTGCAAGCTATGCTGGAGACCATCCCCATAATTGCAGGAGGGACATCACAATTACCTGAAATCGATATACCTGTACCTGCAGAAAATGTTAAGTTTGCCTTCTGAAAATCCAGCCATTAACAAAATGTTCCAGGAAGGTAAGTTTGTGGTAAGAAGAAGCGACAGATTATGGGCCAGACTCGGCACAGACCTGGTGATAGAACAAGTACTAATGCGTTCCTGAAAAGCAGAGGGGGACTGACACGCTGAAGTGGATTTACAGACATCCAAAGGACAACGTGGCTCTTTTCTATGCCTCTGTGTTCCACTTATAACTTAGCAATGCAGGAATACACCAGAGTTTTGTTGGAAAGTAGTGAACAGCACAAGGAAATGAGGGGAAGTAGACAAATCAGGGACAGTAATGACATGAAGAAAGTACTTGAACGTCTGGAATCCTTATCCCCATTCCATTCTACCTCTGGTCTCTGCAATTGTAACAGGGCTAACTGCTGATCCTGGAGTTAACGTTCATCAATTGCATTCAATCGGTACGAACATTGTCGTAAAAATGATTGGGAAACAAGCCTTTACATATTCTGCCAAAAGATCTGACAAAGTGAAAACACTAGGATCTGCTTCTGCCGTTGTGATCACTGATGCTTCAGATATAGAAGTAGATCCTGCACTACTGTTTCAGAGAATGATGACTGTTGCCACTGGCGGAGACATGAATCTTGAAGATGTCATGTGTTACGAACTGTGTGCATATCCTCCTGCATTGTTCGAATCACGAAGTATCTTGAGGAAACCCGATAAGTCTCAGCTAGCTCATGCAATAATCAAATACACTGACACTTTACGCATGGAAGAAGTTCAAGAAATTCAGTGCACAGACCAGTACGTATTGGATGGTGGATCTCTACTACATCGTGTTTCCTGGCATCAAGATGAAACATATGACAGCATCGCCAACTCATATGCCGATTTCACTCTGAAAACATATGGAAAAGCAATCATTGTTTTTATGGCTACAGCAGCTCTCCTACGATCAAGGACATGACCCACAGAAGACGCAGCACCAAGACAAGCAGAAATGTGAATCTCAGTCCAAGCATGAAGTTTGTTGGCCAGAAGGAACACTTCTTGGCTAATGAAAACAACAAGCAAGCATTTATTTCCCTCGTAGGTGAGATGTTGAAGAAGCACGGGTGTACTGTTCACAATGCAGATGGGGATGCTGATGTGGACATCGTTCGTGCAGCAGTTTCCTCATCAGAAAATGCAACTACAACAGTAATAGGGGAAGACACCGACTTGCTGATTCTCCTTCTGTACCATGCCAAGGACAGTGGTTTCAAGTTGTACTATCGCAGCGATATAAGACGGGGACCATCTCCTAATCCTGTGTATGATATTCTCAGCATTCAATCATTGTTAGGCAATGACATCTGCAAGTATCTCCTGTTTGTGCATGCTTTCACGGGCTGTGATAGCACATCCAGAATTTTTTCGATCGGTAAAGCCAAAGCATTCGACACACTGATGAAGGTGGCTGAACTCCGTTCAGTTGCAAATACATTCTGTTCTGATTGTTGCCAACACTCTGACATTGAAGCCGCTGGAAGAAAGGCAATGCTTCTGTTGTATGGCTGCAAAACACTTGAATCCACTAACGCACTACGTCATCGAATGTTAGTTGAAAAGGTAGCTACAGCTAAATCTTTTGTTACACCCGAACGTTTGCCACCTACCATGCGTCCACAAAGTACCACAGCTTTCGCACATACTTTCAAATACTAATCTGGAAGTCTACAGAAGAGAAGATCGATGCAGACAGTGGGGTTGGTATGTAAAGAATAATTCCTACTACCCTACAGCCTGCGACAAGCCACCAGCTCCAAATTATCTACTCAACATGATCTGCTGCTCCTGCAGGTATCACTTCTTCTGTAATGAACATAACTTGAAACTGGGAAAAAAATAATTGTATTATTGATTATAAAAATCTGTAAAAAGCTATATAACATTATATTTGCGTAATAACTGGTTGTGTTGTATATTGTTGAATTATTTAAAACATTACAACTGAAAGAAAAAGCATCAAATGTATCTCTATAAATAAAAGCGTAAATTATATATATTTTTTTTTTCGTAGGAAACATCCAGTCTGCCATTTTGAATTTCATTTTTGGGGGTGTTCCCAGGGTCCAATTTTGTCAGATTTTGGATATGTTATTCGGCAATGGTTCCTGAGCTGGAAACAGTTTAGAAAGCTTCTGAAGCAATTTTGCCCAGGTCTAACTACAAATTGCCTGGACTAGTATTGTGATAGCCAAAATACTGAGTGTATAACAATATTGTGCAAATTAATGTGAAAAGGACAAAAAAACAGAATTTTCAGTGAAGAGCATATATTTTGAAGACTGGAACAAACCTTAATATTTCATATAGCTACCTTTAGCTTTAGTAACATCTTGAGCACACTTTGGCATAGAATGTACCAGTTTTTCACAGATTTTCTTAACTTCATCATAAAACCAGACTTGGATGATGGATGTGATAAGTTTTGCTTTAGTTGTACAGTCCAATTTTTTAAGTAAGGTCTTGCATATGTCCCATAGATTTTCAATTGGGTTTAGATCTGGTGAGATTCCCAGCCAGTTTAAACAGCTGATATTGTTCACCTTTAAGAACTACTTAACACATTTTGATGTATAGAATGGAGCCAGATCCTGTTGGAAAACCCTCTTAGGGAACAGTTTCTGCGGCTCTGGTTTGCCATGGTGCTGTAGAACCTAAATATATCACTTACTATTCATCATGTTTCCACAGGCACTAATGAGCCAGATCATCATGCAGGAAAACAACCCCAGAACATTTTTTTTCTGGGTGTTTCACAGTTTGGTTATTTTGTAACAGGTTGTGGGTTCATCAGGTAAATGGTGCACAAATTGATTTTGTTGACCTTCAACAAGAGGAAGGATGCTCGTCTGAAAATAATATGTTGTACCAATCTTTTGACCAACCAGCATATTTCTTGGCCCACACATAGCATTTTGTCTTCATTATTGTTGTTAGCAATTGTTTTTCCATAGGCTTCTCAGCTTTGCATCCCACTACCAATAATCAGTCTTACAGTTGATAATGATACCTGGATATTTGATGCTGCTAATTCCTAGTTAAGCATGTTACTAGTTTTTCTGGGATCCTGTGTGTTCATTCGTATTAACTTTGCATCATCTCTGGGTATTGTTTTCCATTTTCTTCCATATTTGCCCTTCTTTGATGAGGATATTGGTATCCATGGTTTGTTTCTTAATAATCTTATTGACCACTCCCACACTAACTTTGATTGCATTGGCAATTTCTCTCTCTGAGTGATGTATATTCATGTAAGGTGATTATTTTACTTCTTTTTCTTGGTGTAATGTCCAAATTCAACTCTGAAACACGCACAGTGCAAAAATCACACGTATTGATTTTGATGACTAACAAGAATATACTAAATTAGGCAGAAACTGAGTGACAAGCTCGACTGCAAAAGATGCTGCAATAATGTTTCAGATACAATAATGTTTTGTATACCATAAACTTAAATTCATAAAATTACATTTAAAAAGCTTTCATTATTTTTTCATTAGAAATACTGAAAAATCATATTTTTGTTCCATGTTCACATTAATTTGCACAATACTGTATATGGTGTAGTGGTTAGCATTGCTGCCAATGAATCCATCAGCCCTGGGATTGAGACCCAGTGATGCCAGGTGGCACACAGCAAAACCCAGCTGTTCATCCTTCCACACAATAAAAAAATTGGTTAGTAGATAAAGGGGTACCTTGGGTAGCCTAGTTGTTGAGAAGCTGTGCTGCTGGTGGGGCATGGTTTGGATTCTTTGTTAAACTGTAGGTCTCAGGTAGAGTGACAAGCTTGACTGTCATCAGAATGAACAATTTGGGCAGAAGCCAAAGGTGTGTGTGTGTGTGTGTACAGACATATATATATATAATATATATATATATATATATATATATATAATTTTTTTTTTTTTGAAAGGTAAGTACTGTTGATCTTGGTATAATATTTTGTAATTTTTTTTTCCAGTCACCTGTTTTTTTTTTAAATTGTAATTTCCACTGGTAATTAACTGGGCATAACAGAAACCTAAAACCAAAATGAGGAAATTAACAAGCTTATAACTGTATACAGTTTAAGAGTATACTTTAAAAGACTTCATTAGTTTCAGGTTGTACAGTATAGTACCCCATTTAACACTTCCAATATGGGTGTTCCCTATAATATGGAGTAAATAAATTGGATGTTATGCAACAAAGTGTTAAACATCATTGGCCCTTTTCAGTGGCTGTCTAGTGAAAGGCAGAGTTCATACATTATATACTAAAGTCAATTTAGTAACACCTTAATATTATTATTTATTTATTTTTTTTGTTTCAGGTGCCACTAATCATTTTTGCAGTTTGATAACTCTGCTGTACCTAATCAACACTAAGCCAGCAATTATAACTTAAAATGGAGGCAGTGCCAAGACTTCCTATGATAAGTTTTCCAGGAAGAACATCAATTAAACCAACTGAATTTGGAGAGCATTTGAAGAGAGTAAGTTTTTCAAATGTGAAACAGATCAAAAGGATATTACATTATTACAGTAATCCCCCAATTTATGTGGTAGATGTGTTCCTCAACCTTCCGTGTAAAATGAATTCTGCATAAATTGGGGGAACTAACAAATAATTCAATGTGCTAAGTATGGGCCACCCCAAAAGACCCCAAAAATTAAATACAATAATAATAAAGTAGCTTGGGTATTTGCTACATTGACATGTAGCTAGTAGCATTAATGTGTTGTATGTGTGTGTTGCATGCTAAAATAATTACTTAAAAAAAAAAAATTTTATGCAGTAAATCCTCATCCAACATGGTGGTTAGGTTCCTCGAGAATGGTGTGTTAGGTAAATCTGTGTTGGACAAACTTAATATCTTATGGGATAAATGGGGATACGTGAATGTGGCTGTGTAAAGTCTCCCATTAATACTGATACGTAGATTTTTTATTCACACAAATAAATTTCTCTACCTGTATTGTGTATGAAATAAGAACATAATAAACTCATAAACATAATGATATTTACATATGATAAATAAAAATATATTAAATGAAAATAGCACTTATCTTTTCTTCATACTTTTGGATGGTGTGTATGGTAGACTCAGTCACGTGATACTCGTGGCCAAGTGATGTTATGCTCATACCACCACGCAACTTATCTAGAATCTTTATTTTTTTGGCTAATGTCATAACCTTATGACTTCTCTTCACTATCACTTGCATATGCTTTATGTTTTGGTGCCATACTGCTGTCTAAGGGGTAATAGCAAAACAAAGGCCAAATATGACAAAATAATCCAACAACTTCACTGAACTTAACACAACATGGTAGTGGGACTGAGGCAAAGGGAGATGTGGGAGTGTTGGAGAAAACACGAGAGTGTGCATTGGCACGTGTACAGTACAGTACTACTATATTAGTGTGTGTTTAGCAGACTGAGTATAATCAAATTTTCTACTTTCAGCAAATAATTGTTCACATTTATTTTTCCGTGTATAAGCAAATTTCACGCTGGACAAACATGTGTTGGATGAGGTATTTTTAAAAATTTTTTGTATTTATAAAAAAATTAAATATTTTTTAGACTGCGTTAATCTGAAACCACGCAAATGGGTGGTGTGGAAATTGGAGGTTACTGTACTTGCTTTTCTACTAAGACAATTAAAGTTTCCTTACAATAATAAGGATACACTGGGCCATGAGGTAGATGTAGTCCAGTAGTTTTATATCATAGCAATTTTTGTAAGTGACTGTATTCTGTCACTTCATGAATTTATTTTGCAAGATTTCCTCATTGATTCCAAGCCTTGAATTGTCAGTTATGTTAACATTACTTTAATTTAAACTTGTGTATTGCTTTTGGTATAAATATGATTTTACTTGTGCTTTTTCAATCCAAAATTTCTTCATTACATAATAAATGCAAAAAACTTCTTTTTTTACGTGAAGGTCAAAATATGAGAATAAAAACCCCCTCTAATAGACAGAGTTTATTTCCACGACATAAGGAAATGTCGTGGAAATAAATTTAACCCTGCATTTTATTACAGGGTCAGCTTATAACTACATTTCCACAAATTAGAAATATCTTGTTCTATACATACAGATCCTAATGTTTGACATAATCACTGCATATATTTATTTCCACATTAATTACTTCCATTATTACATTTACTAAAAGCGAGTAAGGAAACATTCCAATCCAGAGACATTTAAGAAATTCACACTTAGGTTCGAACACGTTCCCACGACTCCGTAAGGGATTTTTTGACCAAGAATCTCATTAAAGGGTCTAACTTATAAGTACCTTCGCACAAATTAAAATTATCTACTTTTTTCTTTTTCTATACACACAGATTTTAATTTGTGCGAAGGTACTTATAAGTTAGACCCTTTAATGAGATTCTTGGTCAATAAATCCCTTACGGAGTCGTGGGAACGTGTTCGAACCTAAGTGTGAATTTCTTAAATGTCTCTGGATTGGAATGTTTCCTTACTCGCTTTTAGTAAAT
The DNA here is from genome assembly GCA_023014485.1 of Bathynomus jamesi. Classification (NCBI taxonomy): domain Eukaryota; kingdom Metazoa; phylum Arthropoda; class Malacostraca; order Isopoda; family Cirolanidae; genus Bathynomus; species Bathynomus jamesi. The sequence goes on along the minus strand of JAJOZX010000398.1, from coordinate 1,028,804 downwards.
GTAATAATGGAAGTAATTAATGTGGAAATAAATATATGCAGTGATTATGTCAAACATTAGGATCTGTATGTATAGAACAAGAAGATATTTTTAATTTGTGGAAATGTAGTTATAAGCTGACCCTGTAATAAAATGCCCTTCTGGTTTCGGGAGAACGATATCTAACCTAGGTGCGAATTTCTCAATGGTCTCTGGATTATTTCCTAATCGCCTTTTTTCATTCGTTTTTCGGTTTATAATTTCTGTATAATAAACAACAATGTAATAACCAATGTAATAATAAATTTATAATTTCTGTAATTAATAATTATGCAATATTAAATGTAATAAATTTAATTATAAATGTAATAATTATGTAAAAATAATAGAATCTGTATGTTTAGAACAGGAAGATAGTTTTAAAATTTGTGCGAATGTACTTAATGAAAATGCCCCTCCTGTCTCGAGAGAATGGAATCCAACCTAGGTGCGAATTTCTTAACGGTCGATCCCTGAACTGTTTTTCCCTCTTGTTTTGTTTCATTTGTGTTTCTGTATCCACCCGAGGAGGATGCCAGTGGGCGTCGAAACTGTCGTGGAAATAAACTCTGTCTATTAGAGTGGGTTTTTATTCTCATATTCATTACATAAGTTGAACATGGTAGCTCTTTAGTTGTGCATGTAGTTAGGTTAGGCCCTCTTAGTGGGTTAAGTAGCCTAGTACCATAGCTAAAATGTGCAGCATATATTTTAAGACTAATTCTATATTCTATGGAGGCCTACTTTATTTAATTTGTAAATGTAAAAGAATCCTACCTTTTTAACATCTTGATTTTGAAAAGTCATAACTCAGGCTCTAATGGATGGATTTTAATGATTTTGGTGTCAAAATGCTCAGAAAAGACAGCAGAATAACTATAATTTTATGCACAGAGTGCGTACATTGTTAAAAAAAAGTTGCATTTATATTTCACATTTGACCTTGACCTCAGGTCAGAGTTCAAAATTCAAGGTCATGAAAATTGGCATAAGTAAAGACCTTTAGATGAAGCATATTGAAGGAAAAAATTGGAGTGGGATCTCCATAGGTTTGCTTTCTACAAGCATTTGAAATTGTGCATGTTGAAAATTTTGAGCATTTTATTTAAGATAACTTCACAAATAGTTCATATATATGTATGTATATAAATATATGTATAACTATAGCTACATTCATGGTTTGATAAATAAACTGTATGTATTATTAAGATTTTTGCAAATATTAAGGTACCTATTTGCTGCTCTAATTTAAGAACAATAATTTTCACCACAGTACCTATATAATTTGTATATTTAATCATGTTAAATTTGTGTGTTCAGGTTTTGACTATATGCTGATAAAATGTCATCAAAATATTATTGTGATCCATTCAATTCCCACAATAAATTAAAATCTTCTGATCTTCAGCCTGCTTCACAATCACTGATAGAAAAATTTCCAAATCATTTGAAGCCAGGCCAAAAGTTATGTTTATCGTGCAGAAAAAAATTTTCCTTCCCTATTTTACAAGTTCAAAATATAGTACAACCAGAAATATTATCATCAAGCTCGTCTGATACTACTATGGAAACCGTGTCATCAGATGATGTATTTGTTGACAAGGAGGCTGAATTGTCAGCAATGAATGTGAATGAGACAATTGCCATGATTGGGGAAAGTCCGATTGTCAAGCGCGAGATTCAAGAAATGAAGTATACCTCCCAACAAAAATGGCCAAAATACAAAGTTCAGTAAGAAGACACTTAGATATGGTAGGTGAAATTCCTTAAGAGCCAGGTCCATCAAATGTAGACACTGTCCAAGCCAGAAGTAGTTGTCCAAACATTGAAAGATAAATATCAAAACTCAGATAAACATGACCAAATTATGATTCTAACTGTTTTTGCACCATCAATGAGTGTAAGAAAACTAATTCAAGAATTTAACTGTTCACAAAGAATGGCTGTTCAGGCTCAGCAGCTTGCAAAAGAAAAGGGAGTACTGTCATCACTGAATCCAAAGATGGGGAAGGAATTGCCACTGGAAGTAACTAACACTGTTAGAGTTTTTTAGAAATGATGAAATAAGTAGACAAATGGCAGGCAAGAAAGACTGCGTAACAATAAAAGAAAATGGGGAATGAAAAAAATATCAAAAGGGGTTAGTTTTATGTAATCTAAAAGAAGCATATCAACAATTTAAGTTTGTTTCTAGCTCTCTCTATAGGATTTTCGAAATTTGCGATGCTATGCCCGAAAGAATGTGTTCTGGCAGGAGCAAGTGGGATGCATAGTGTGCGCACGCACAATTCATCAGAATGTTAAGTTAATGATGACAGGTTCTAGAATGGCAGAAATTACCAGTGAGGAAGAAACTCCATTGAGTAGTTACCACTGCGCTTTAGCCAAAATTATTTGTGACAAAAGTCAACCTCCTCCTTGCTATTTAGGAGAATGTGATCAATGCCCTCGACCTGATTCGCTAAAGGAAACTCTTCTCACATGTTACGAAGAAAAAGGTATTGATGAAATCCAGTACAAACAGTGAACAACAACAACAACAACAGAAGATTGATCTCAGCTGGACTTTATTCAAAATTTAGAAGATTTTCTAGATACCTTTATTTCCCGACTAACTTGACTAAGGCATCATGACTTCATTGCCAAACAACAAGCCAAGTATTTAGAAAAAAAAAAAAGTGAACTGGATTAAGGCAATTTTTTGGTGATTGGGGACTTTTCGGAAAACTATTCCTTTGTAGTCCAAGATTGTGCTTAAGGGTTTCAGTGGAATAATTGCCAAGCGACTCTTCATCCATGGGTTTATTATTACAAAGAGCAAGAAAAAGTAAATCACAGCTCTCTAACTATTATCTCAGAGTGTAATACACATGATACTGTTGCAGTGCATCTATTCATAAAAGTTTTAATGAATCATCATGAGTCAAATTTTCAGCTACTAAACAGAATTATCTACTTTACCAATGGATGCGCAGGTCAATACAAAAACTGCAAAAACTTTTTAAATTTATGCCACCACCATGAAGAATTTGGAGTTAAGGCTGAGTGGCATTTTTTTGCTACCAAGCCATGGTAAGGGACCATCGGATGGTGTCGGAGGAACCATCAAAAGGGAAGTATCAAAAGAAAGTCTTCGTAGGCCATATGAGAATCAAATTCTGTCCCCAAAAGATCTTTTTGATTTCTGTTCCTTAAAATTGACTCAAATGTCTTTTAGCTTTGCAACACAAGAACAATACTCAAATGAGAGAGAATTTTTAGATCCAATTTTATCAAAAGCAAGACCCATACCAGGAACTCAAAAATTACATTCATTCATACCACTGACAAAAAATTGTTTAGAAGTACTGTACAAATGTACAGCGCCTAAGTTGAAAGGAATTTGCTTCCCCCCAACAAGCCACTCAACTGAAAATGTCACAGGATATGTAACAGTGGAGTATGATAACCACTGGTGGATTGGGTGTGTGATGGAAACATATCCTGGTGAGGGTGAAGTGAAAGTAAACTTCCTTCACCCTTGTGGCCCAAACAAGTCATTTACTTATCCTGAAAATCCTGATATACTTAGAGTAGATTTGTCCGACATCCTCACAATCATAAACCCAGTGACAGCTACTGGAAGAACATATACAATCAGAAAAAAAGGAAACCAATGAAGCCAATATGATCCTGAAAAAGCATCATCTTGAAAAGTAATCAAGAAACTGGATACAAACTTATTGTCAAAAACATATAATAAAAAACTTAAAACTGCATGGAAAATGCGATTATTGCTACTTAAATTGCTTATTGACATGTATGCCTATATACTGTAACTAACTATATTTTAATAATTACATTTATGAATACAGTTCTAAGTATTAGTCTATCTTAAATTGTACAGCTTCCTAATATTAAATTATTATTAAATATCCAAAATCCCTCTAACCCTCTAGTCGTTAGAGCCTGTGACTGTGAATAAATGGTCCTGGGTTAGAATCCTAGTAGCTTAGAGGTTAGAAAATTTACTTTCTCCACAAGCGTGTGCCCGATGCCTATGCTTGTTTCTGCCATACAGTAGAATATATAAGATCTCTAAACTACGGATTGAAAACAAAACCTGTTTTGGCACCCTGCATAGTATCTAGGCCTAGGTCCTTCGGAAGTTGGAACGAGGTACACACCTAGGCCTTGGGAGGTAACTAAGGGGTTTAACTACCTACCTTGCTAATTAATTCTTTAAACAACTCCTTATCATGATAATTTTACTTAAATTTTTAATAGGTATAAAATTTATATTTTTCAGGTTCAGCACAGCAATATGAAGTGTTAATTCATCAGAAATACTTGTACAAGTTAGTCATTGTTCACTGTTCAAACACCTAAATTTCAAGTTATTTTTAACTGCAAAAATTATGTAGGATTTGTGATAAAAATCGATACTTTTAGAGAACCAAATAATTTTTGTAAAAATCTTGATGCTTACCTATAGGTATATATCAAATCATGTATGTATATATATGAACTATTTGTGAAGTTATCTTAAATAAAATGCTCAAAATTTTTAACATGCACAGTAGTGTCCCAATTTTTTTTGTTCCTGAAGTTTGTCATGCACACACCCCTAATTTCTTCCACTCGTGAAAACATGCCAGCAAGATGAATTTCATTCGTGTTCTTTAATTTTAAGGGTCCCCTCAAACCATGTGTTACTATTGCTGAATGGCTACTCTCTACCTTATACTAATTGTAGCATATTTCTTTTCAGGTTATGGATACAAGAAAGCAGGAGACTGTGTGGTTGGTGGGGGTGTTGCGAAATGAAACCCTGGAAACAGTGTGTCAACTCCCGACAGTGGGAGATGTTCTTCGACGTATGTTGTTCTTCACTCGGAAGAAAAAAACGTTCATGGCAGAAGCTGCCAATGTGGTAGCTGATGAGGTTATGGCGGTGTGGGCTCGGGCATCTATTCCGACCTCCCACAAGCCCAAGTGCGTCGAGAGGATCAAGGCCCTCTCCACGGACTACGAGAAGGTTGCCAGCAACCGAAACCATGGGGGAGAGAAGCAACTGGAGCAGGAAAAGGGATTCCAAGCCAACCTGAATACACTGTTCAAAACAGCTCATGCCAACGCCATGAAACTCATCAAAGTCCCCGAAGATCGAGACTTTCTGAATGACCAGCGAACCGTGCGGAAGATGTACATCGGAGGAGAGGACCTGGAGTTTGCTCGCAGGGCAGCGGAGCGGGAGAAACGCCGAGCAGCTGAAGAGAAGAGGAAGAAGAAAAGCCGGGAAGAGATGGACTCACTGCAAGCAAAAGGAACGGTGAAAAGTGGGTTGTCTTCTTCGGAGTCCATGGCCGAAGCATCCAATGATGATGTCAAATGTTCCTCTCCTGGTCCTTTGGCTCCTCGATCCGCTCCCAAGGACGGCCAAATGTCGGCAAGGAGGATCATCCAATATCCCAATTTTGCTGCAGCCCTGGATCGAACTGGAACCTCAGTACGCCAAGCGATGCACATTGTGGCTCCAGCACTCGCTGACGCGGGAGTTGTTATCCTGGGTCACCTTGTCCAAATCAAGTCTTCACCATTCATGGCAGAAGTCCAGGAAGAACTTGGCAGCCGGAATCAAGACCGAGTTCAATCCTGATACGCTGCTTGTCATCCACTTTGATGGCAAACTCCTCCCTGATTCGGATGGAGGGAAATTGGATCGCATACCAGTGCTGGTCAGCGGGAAGAATCTTGAGAAGTTGTTGGCGATCCCAAAAATCCCTGACAGCACGGGACAGCGGATGGCTGGAGCTGTTCTGAAGGTGCTGGACGATTGGCTGCAAGTTCAACCATGGATTGCCAGTCTCTGCTTCAACACAACAGCGGCGAATACCGGTATTCACAGCGGCGCTTGTATGATTATCCAGGACCAAATGGACTGCTGTGTTCTTTTCCTGGCTTGCAGACACCACATGATGGAATTGGTAATCACCTCAGTCTTTGACCTGTTCTTCAGGTCTTCTGGCCCCGAAATTGCGCTGTTCGCTCGCTTCAAATCCCAATGGGAGTTCATCGACCAGAAGCAGGCTTCTCTGTTCAATGGCAATGGCTCAAGCGACATCCTTTCGGAATGGGTGGCATTGAAAAAAGAGCAGATTGTCCACTTCATTGAAGACCAGCTTGAAGTTGGCCACCCAAGAGACGATTACCGGGAGTTCCTGATCCTCGCTCTGGTCTTCCTCGATGGTCATGGCAAATGAGATCTCCGGTACAATCATCCTGGAGCATACCACCGGGCCAGGTGGATGGCCAAAGGCATTTACTGTCTTAAGATGTTCATCTTCCGAAGCCAATTCCACCTGACTGCTCATGAGGTCTGGTCACTACGCAGGATAAACGAAACGTCTTTGCTGTCACCATCTACCTCCAGAGGTGGTTTGAGGCTCCATTGACGGCGGACGCACCCGTCAATGACCTGGAGCTGTTGGAGGACCTAGAGTGGTACAAGGCGGTGGATCATGATGTAGGTACCGCCGCATTGACGAAATTCAGGCGCCACCTCTGGTACCTAAGCGAAGATTTAGCTGGACTCGCTATGTTCTCCTCCAAAACCACCAATGTAGAGAAGACAGCCATGCTCCAAAACCTGCACAAGAAGACCGAAAACCCAAAAGATCTGCGTCGGCTGGAGGGAAAGAGTGTCTTGACTGTGAGACGGTCAGATTTGAGCACCTTGGTCACGAAAAGGACTCAAAACCTTTTTCATTGCCTGAAGCTGCCGGTTCCAAAAACTCCCAAAGATCTCGAAGGATGTGCACCATCGTTGAAGTCTGTGAACGACGTGGCAGAATGGGTGGTGAAACTGGCGGAAGATTTCAACGAGGGCCTGACAAAAAACGAGGAGGAACGGCAGCTCGTGTACCAAGTCGTCGAATACCACCACCAGCAGTTCCCCTCAGCAGACAAAAAGATCCTCTGTACCCTGAAATGAAATGTGCCATTAGGAAGAATTTCCATTTCCTTTAATTTAGTCATTAGAAAGAATTTACATTTCATTCTTCCATTCTAGAATGATTAATGCTGAGCATTTACGTTTGTTCATATAGTGTCGAATAAACAAGGTCAATGAGGGGACCCTTCCCCTCCTAATAGGCCAATGAAATTTCGCCCATTTTTTCCTTTCTTCAAGTGTAATTAATTAAAGGGGTGTGCGATTTGACTTGCAAATTTTTATTTTCACATGTGAGGCTGGGACACCCTAATGCAGTTTCAAATGCTTGTGGAAAGCAAACCCATGGAGATCCCCCACCAATTTTTTGCTTGAATGCTTCATCTAAAGGTGTTTACTTATGCCAATTTTTATGACCTTGAATTTTGAACTCTGACCTGAGGTCAAGGTCAAAGGTGAAATATAAATGCAGCTTTTTTAATCGAATGTATGCACTCTATGCATAAAATTAAAGTTATTCTGCTGCCTTTTCTGAGCATTTTGACACCAAAATCATCAAAATCCATCCATTAGATCCTGAGTTATGACCTTTCAAAATCATGAGGTTACGCTGCTGACCCCAAATTTGGGGGTCATTACTCCCAAACTATTTGACCCAAGTGGCTAAAATTTGGTCACGCTTCATTACTCATACCCAACTACCACACCAAAAAAATATTAAAATCAGTGAGATGAGTGGCAGAAATCACCAAAAAGTGTGTACACTTGACATAGAATGCCTCTGGTAACTGGGCGAGTTCAGTCTTGAATGTTTATTTTTTAAAAAGTAATTTTAATAATTACTAAAGTTACAGAAACAAAACAAAAACCATATTTGGAAAGTAGAGTATAAGGATGTGATAGATTTTTCATATTTAATGTAAAAATTGCCTGAAGTCACCTCCCATGTCCAGAGCCACCCCATTTTATGGTGAACACGATTTTGTTATAACATGAATATTCAATTAGGGACACTTTTTTGTACTTTGTCCCTCGCACACCCAACCCCTGATTTTAATATTACATATGGTTCATTCCATGACAAATCATGCAGTGGTCAAAACCACACACACATAGATTTTGCTTAAATTTGGTTTATAGAATGGTCTATGCTAGTAAGTACCAAATTTCAAATATCAACTCGGAGTTATGGTTCAAAAGTTATGTTCCCCCCTTTTTTGAGTGGGGGATGAAAACTGGAAATTTTCAAACCACCATAACTCAGTCCCTAATTGACATAGAACAGTGATTTAAAGTGTGTATGAAAGGTAATTGCACACACAACAAATTAGCATAAGCAGGAAAAGTGGCTAACATTAACAGGAAAAAAGTTACGTCACTTTATTCCATTTGAAGTGGCCCTGCCCCCCCAAATTACAGATTTTTTTTTAAATTTTCATATATACAAAAAATGAGTTTCAACCTTATTCTATCAATATGAAAAGAAATATATGTGTATTTGCATATAAAATAGGTATTTACAGATTTCAAAATGGCTACTTTTACTTAAAAGACTAATTTTTACAAATTCATGTAAGCTGTTAGGTAATTAATACATTGCAATATACCCATGGTGCAATAATTCTTAATGCTAATAATCTATACCTACCTAAGCTTATATATAGAGGCATTCCATGTCAAGAGGACAATGGACCAAGTTCTAGGTCAAATTCCGGGTGTACTATTTTCTAGATGTCCTCATTTCAGGTTCATCTAAAAAAGAACACCTACCTAGAGGATCTCCATGGGTTTGCTTTCCACAAGCATTTGAAATTGTGCATGTTGAAAATTTTGAGCTTTTTATTTAAGATAACTTCACAAATAGTTTATATATATATATATATATATATATATACACAAGCGTCATTCTTTACGTTATTTATACTGCGTGTTCTTTGCAGTTGAATGTGTGTATATATATATATATATATGTATATATATATATATATATATTATAATATAGCTACATACATGATTTGATATATACCTATAGGTAAGCATCAAGATTTTTACAAACAAATTATTTGGTTCTCTAAAAGTATCAATAGTTTTTATCACACAAATCCTCTATAATTTTTGCAGTTAAAAATAACTTGAAATTTAGGTGTTTGAACAGTGAACAATGACTAACTTGTACAGGTATTTCTGATGAATTAACACTTCATATTGCTGTGCTGAACCTGAAAAATATAAATTTTATACCTATTAAAAATTTAAGTAAAATTATCATGATAAGGAGTTGTTTAAAAAATTAATTAGCAAGGTAGGTAGTTAAACCCCTTAGTTACCTCCCAAGGCCTAGGTGTGTACCTCATTCCAACTTCCGAAGGACCTAGGCCTAGATACTATGCAGGGTGCCAAAACAGGTTTTTCTTCATTCTGTATTAGTTTAGAGATCTTATATATTCTACTGTATGGCAGAAACAAGCATAGGCATCGGGCACACGCTTGTGGAGAAAATAAATTTTCTAAGCTACTAGGATTCTAACCCAGGACCATTTATTCAGTCACAGGCTCTAATGATTAGAGGGTTAGAGGGATTTCGGCTACTTAATAATAATTTAATATTAGGAAGCTGTACAATTTAAGATAGACTAATACTTAGAACTGTATTCATAAGTGTAATTATTAAAATATAGTTAGTTACAGTATATAGGCATACATGTCAATAAGCAATTTAAATTGCAATACTTGCATTTTCCATGCAGTTGTAAGTTTTTTATTATATGTTTTTGACAATAAGTTTGTATCCAGTTTCTCAATTACTTTTTAAGATGATGCTTTTTCAGGATCATATTGGCTTCATTGGTTTCCTTTTTTGTGATTGTATATGTATTGTATATGTTCTTCCAGTAGCTGTTGTTGGGTTTATGATTGTGAGGATGTTGGACAAATCTACTGTAAGTATATCAGGATTTTCAGGATAAGTAAATGACTTGTTTGGGCCACAAGGGTGAAGGAAGTTTACTTTCACTTCACCCTCACCAGGATATATTTCCATCACACACCCAATCCACCAGTGGTTATCATACTCCACTGTTACATATCCTGTGACATTTTCAGTTGAGTGGCTTGTTGGGGGGAAGTGAATTCCTTTCAACTTTCAACTGAGGCGCTGTACATTTGTACAGTACTTCTAAACAATTTTTTGTCAGTGGTATGAATGAATGTAATTTTTGAGTTCCTGGTATGGGTCTTGCTTTTGATAAAATTGGATCTAAAAATTCTCTCATTTGAGTATTGTTCTTGTGTTGCAAAGCTAAAAGACATTTGAGTCAATTTTAAGGAACAGAAATCAAAGATCTTTTGGGGACAGAATTTGATTCTCATATGGCCTACGAAGACTTTCTTTTGATGCTTCCCTTTTGATGGTTCCTCCAACACCATCCGATGGTCCCTTACCATGGCTTGGTAGCAAAAAAATGCCACTCAGCCTTAACTCCAAATTCTTCATGGTGGCGGCATAAATTTAAAAAGTTTTTGCAGTTTTTGTATTGACCTGCACATCCATTGGTAAAGTAGATAATTCTGTTTAGTAGCTGAAAACTTGATTTAAGATGATTTATTAAAACTTTTATGAATAGATGCACTGCAACAGTATCATGTGTATTACAATCTGAGATAATGGTTAGAGAGCTGTGATTTACTTTTTCTTGCTCTTTGTAATAATAAAACTCATGGATGAAGAGTCGCTTGGCAATTATTCCACTGAAACCCTTGAGCACAATCTTGGACTACAAAGGAATAGTTTTTGGAAAAGTCCCCAATCACCAAAAAATTGCCTTCATCCAGTAAAGTTTTTCTTTTTTCTAAATACTTTCCTTGTTTGGCAATGAAATCATGATGCCTTAGTCGAGTTAGTCAAGAAATAAAGGCATCTAGGAAATCTTCTAAATTTTGAATAACACAGTACAGCTGAGATTGATCTGTTGTTATCCACTGTTTGTACTAGAAGATTTCATCAATACCTTTTTCTTCGTAACATGTGAGAAGAGTTTCCTTTAGCGAATCAGGTCAAGGGCATTGATCACACAGGCCTAAATAGCAAGAAGGTTGACTTTTGTCACAAATAATTTTGGCTAAAGTGCAGTGGTAACTACTCAATGGAGTTTCTTCCTCACTGGTAATTTCTGCCATTCTAGAACCTGTCATCATTAACTTAACATTCTGATGATTTGTGCAGACACACACACACACACACACACACACACACACACACACACACACACACACACACACACACACTGCGTCCCACTTGCTCCCACCAAACACATTCTTTTGGGGCATAGCATCGCAAATTTCGAAAATCCTATAGAGAGAGCTAGAAACTTGAACTTAAATTGTTGATATGCTTCTTTTAGATTACGTAAAACTAACCTCTCTTGATATTTTTTTCGTTCACCATTTTCTTTTATTTTAGTCTTTCTTGCCTGCCATTTGTCTACTTATTTCATCATTTCTAAGAACTCTCTAACAGTGTTAGTTACTTCCAGTGGCAATTCCTTCCCCATCTTTGGATTCACTGATGACAATACTCCCTTTTCTTTTGCAAGCTGCTGAGCCTGAACAGCCATTCTTTGTGAACAGTTAAATTCTTAAATTAGTTTTCTTACACTCATTGATGATGCAAAAATAGTTAGAATCATAATTTGGTCAGTAAATCTGAGTTTTGATATTTATCTTTCAATGTTTGGACAACTACTTCTGGTTTGGACAGTTTGTCTATATTTGATGGACCTGGCTCTTAAGGAATTTCACCTACCATATCTAAGTGTCTTCTTACTGAACTTTGTATTTTGGCCATTTTTGTTGGGAGGTATACTTCATTTCTTTGAATCTTGTGCTTGACAATCGGACTTTCCCCAAACATGGGGTTTGTCTCATTCATTGCTGACAATTCAGCCTCCTTGTCAACAAAAACATCATCTGATCACACAGTTTCCATAGTAGTATCAGACGAGCTTGATGATAATATTTCTGGTTGTACTATATTTTGAACTTGTAAAATAGGTAAGAAAATGTTTTTTCTGCACGATAAACATAACTTTTGGCCTGGCTTCAAATGATTTGGAAATTTTTCTATCAGTGATTGTGGAGCAGGCTAAAGATCAGAAGATTTTAATTTATTGTGGGAATTGAATGGATCACAACAATATTTTGATGACATTTTATCAGCATATAGTCAAAACCTGAACACACACAAATTTAACATGATTAAATATACAAATTATCAGGTCATCCCATAAGTAATGTTGTTTTTATGATAGATTAAGTTCAAACTAGTCCTACTTGGTTTAAGCATAAATTTTCTGAAGGTTATATCTGAGAGATCTATCGTGTTTTGCTACATACTTCACAGACCTTGACCAGTGAAGACGTGTGTTTTGCTTTATGTGAACCCCTCATAAACATGGCAGTATCAGAAGAGCATATCAGGCATATAATGCTGTACGAGTTCAAAAAAGGGAATAGTGCTACTGAAGCAACGCGAAACATTCAGGACGTTTATGGCAATGATATTCTGCATGCAAGGAAATGTAAAAGATGGTTTCAAAAGTTTAGGAATGGTGACTGCTGTTTGACAGATGCAGCATGCTCTAGACACCCTGCTGAGTTTGATGATGACCTGCTGTTAGCCACACTTGAAGAAGACTGTTCAACAACTGTCGAAGAATTGGCCTAGAAACTCAATTCATCCCCATCCACCATCCATTGACATTTGCAACAACTCGGGAAAGTGCCTAAGTTAGGAAAATGGGTGCCACATGAATTGTCAGTCAACAATCTGAGGGTGTGGGTAAACATTAGCACAGCTCTTCATTCCTGTGAACTCCAAGATTCGTTTTTGCACCATTTAGTAATTGGTGATGAAGAGTGGATACTGTACCAGAATGTTAAGCACTGTTGACAGTGGGTTTGTGCCGGAGAACCAGTGACACCACAGCCAAAACCAAATCTTCACCCTCGGAAGGTGTTGCTTAGTGTTTGGTGGGATAAAGGTGGTGTAATACACTTTGAAACATTACCACACAACCAAACAATCACCGCTCAAGTCTACTGTCAACAACTGGATTGATTGAACACTGCATTAAAAGAAGAGAGACCTCCTTTGGTTAATTGGAAAGGAATCATGTTCCACCACGACACTGCACATCCTCATACTGCTTGGATCACTTCTGCAAAAATTGAGAAGCTTGGGTGGAAAAAACTTCCACATCCTCCATATTCTCCAGACCTTGCGCCTTCAGATTATCATCTCTTCAGGAGTCTGCAAAACTGTCGTGACGAGAAACAGTATACTTCTTTAGATGACCTGCACACCAGTCTTTGTACGTTTTTTGCCTCAAAACTGCCTGAATTTTATAAACATGGCATTGAAAAGCTTGTAGGATGTTGGCAGAGTGTCATTGATTCTGATGGAAAATATATACTAGATTAAAAAGTTTCAGTTGAGTTTTTTTGTCCTTCAAATTCCGATCTAAAAAATGACATTACTTATGGGATGACCTGATATATATAGTCATCTGGGGTGGAAAAAAAAAATTTGCCTTAACTTAGGCCTACAGACTTTATTATTAGGGATGGACACAAACCTGTAGGTTCACATTATAAAGGCCAGGTGTCATAAAAACATGGCAATAGAATTTTTTTCCTACAAAATATTTAATTGGTAAAATAAAAAAAAAACTGAATTTTTTTTCACTCCATGGAAAGGGGTGAAAACAAACTGTGCTTGGGGTGAAAAAAAATATAGCATTAACTCTGGTATATGGTCCTCAAAACATACAATATTGGTGTCAATGGAATTAGAGATATAATAAACCCTTTGTTGCATAACCCCTTTGCAACATTGAACAACATTTGCAATTGCATTTCAACATTCCTGCACACCCATTTTGCACCCATACTAATACATAAATGTATGTTCTTTTTAACTCCCTTCCCTCTCCCCCTTTGCAGCATTGATTTGGTGCATAACCCTTCCCCATTTGCAACATTGATATTGCATACCCCTGTCCCTGCATTGCATACCCCTACCCCCCATTTTTGCATATCCCCCTTGTTGCATAACCCCTTTGCAACATTGAACAAAACATTTGCAATTGCATTTCAACATTCCTGCACACACCCATTTTGCGCCCATACTACTACATAAAACAGGTTGTTGTTTTTTTAACCCCCAAAGAGGCTTCAACTGCATGGGGTTAAAAAAAACATAGCTTCACAAGGCTTATGCCACAGACTATGTTTTATTTCTCCTCATGCATTACAAGATACACATCTTCACACTTTTCAACATAAGTATAAATATTCTACAGTGAAAAATAATTCAGTGCCAAGCAAATAAAAAATAAATGCAAAGTTTTCTTTACATATTTTTGATACTTTTTTTTCTGGTGCTCATTTCTTGGAAATGAACAAACATAAAGACATCATTTTACCAACACTTTTGAAGGATATAGTGGGCTACCTGAAAAAAATTTCTTAAAAATTTTCTTTATATTAAAAATTATTTTAAGGGGCCTGTTTGTTTTCACCCCGACATACCCTATGTTTTTTTTTTTACCCCAGATGACTATAGTAATGTGATGAAAATTATTGTTCTCTTAGAGCAGCAAATACCTTAATATTTGCAAAAATCTTAATACATAGTTTATTTATCAAACCATGAATGTAGCTATATTTATACGTACAGGGCGTCCCAAAAAAATGTATACACACTTTAAATACTTATAAAGGCAGTGTTTATTAAAATACATTTCATTTTCAAAATGTAATAGAATCTACAGACATTATTTAATTGTTTTGTCAATGCCTATTTTCAAACTGACGTCCGTTCTGGTCCAGGCACTGCTGATAACGCGAAGCAATGGAATCGCAAACATCACGAAACATTTCGTTTGGTATTTGTGTGCATTCTCGTTCAATGGCTGCTCTCAATTCAGCGACTGTTGCAGGTTTTATAGCGTAGACTTTCTTTTAAGTATCCCCATAAAAAAAAGTCTAGTGGTGTGAGGTCTGGTGAACGCGGAGGGTATTCTATGAAACCCCCTTCGTCCAATCCACATCCACATCATGCCAAGTACCACTCGCAATACTCCACTCTTCGGTCCGGATCATCTTCATTAATAGCATGGACTAATCTTGGAATGTAACTTTTCCATTGACAGCGCTTCAAAATGTGTTGGACAGACGATTCTGAAATTCCTACCTCACGACTCGCTTGCCGCACAGATTTTCTTGGACTTTGGTGATACGTTTCCAGTACTCTTTCTTGCTTTGTGGGGCTTGTCGATGTCCGTGGTCTTCCGGAACGCTTCTTGTGGACATTCTGAACAGTTCCATCGGCTTCAAACTTATCTCTAATTCGAGTGATGGTAAGTCGCGTTGGTGGATCTGTTTGAAACTCCCTCCTAAACTGTCTTTGCACTTCAACTGCGTTTTCACACTTCCAGTAGCATTTTAGAATGAATTTCCTTTGTTCAAAGCTTAGTCTGACTGCCATTATTAATTCTAATGGGTTTAACTTGGAAAGAAAGAAACATCAATTGAGCTATCAGCTGTTAAAGTGTGTGTACATTTTTTTGGGATGCCCTGTACATATATACATATATTTATATACATACATACATATGAACTATTTGTGAAGTTATCTTAAATAAAATGCTCAAAATTTTCAACATGCACAATTTCAAATGCTTGTGAAAAGCAAACCCATGGAGATCCCACTCCAATTTTTTGCTTGAATATGCTTCATCTAAAGTCTCTACTTATGCCAATTTTCATGACCTTGAATTTTGAACTCTGACCTGAGGTCAAGGTCAAAGGTGAAATATAAATGCAATTTTTTTTAACAGAATGTATGCACTCTGTGCATAAAATTAAAGTTATTCTGCTACCTTTTCTGAGCATTTTGACATCAAAATCATCAAAATCCATCCATTAGATCCTGAGTTATGACCTTTCAAACTCACAAGGTTATACTGCTGACCCCAAATTTGTGGGTGGTCTTTACTCCCAAACTATTTGACCCAAGTGGCTAAAATTTGGTCTTGCTTCATTACTCATCATACCCAACTTCCACACCAAGTATCATTAAAATCAGTGAGATGACCTGACACAAGGTGTGTACATTTGACATGGAATGCCTCTATAGTTAATTTTCAACAGATTTTTATCCTAGTTTTGGTTCTAAACTCCCACTAAGTTCTTGAACTTGCTTGGGATTGAAGGAGTAAATAATCTTAACACCAGGCTTGATATTTGGTGTCATCATGATAGAAATCATATCACTTTGTTTTATCCAGCAAACATCATCTTTCATTGGAAAATAGTACTGAGTGGTTGATCCTGATGAGGTGAGGAAACTGATTTTATAATCACCATATTCTTCTGAAGTGTCTAAAATAATTCCAAACCAAACTTCTTCTTCATATTTACAGGCAACATACTGGCCAATTTGATACTCATCTTTTTCAACTAGTTGACTGTCTTTATCTGGTTCAGCCCCAGTACTTATTCTAAACAATTTACAATTATCAGACTCAGATGTGTGATAAGCTTGTATTAGGTTTTCTGACTTTGGTACAAACCTGTGGAAACCCTGTGTACCTTTAGCAGGTAAAGCTTCATTAAACCTACTAGAAAGATTGAATTTATCAGCATGAACCACCTCCTTTGTAACATACAAACAAATAATTGAATTAGTGTTCAGTGCAAAAATCATAGAAAGTTCTTGGTGTTAGAATATGACCAGTATCAGTACGTTGCAAACTAGCCTTTGCTACAACTCTTTTAATAGTTCCTCCAATACCATCACAAGCATTTTTCCCATGACTTGTGGCAAAGAAATAAATAAATAAATAAATAAATAAATAAATTACTTTTTGTATGTTGGAGAATTTCTTTTTAATAATCTTCATTAAATATTACTGAAAAGTGTGAACTGCTGATGTTGAGTGCTCAAGACAATCGCTAATAATACAGTAACTAGTATGAATTAATTCCTCATCCTTCATATGATACACCACAAATGGATGGAGGGTCACCTGGTCATTTGTCCAGTGAAAACTTTGTGGTTCATCTTGAGTGATGAATGAATAGTTTTCTGCAAAATCCCCTAGCACAAGTATTTCATCATGGTGAAGATTGTTTCATAGTCTTCAAATACTGACTCTGGCTTTTTGCAATGTCGTGGTGCCTAGTAAGAGAGAAATTATTTTCTGGAAGGTGTTCAATAAATTCATCTGGAGAAGCTATACGAGTTTCCAATGTTGATCTATCTGTATTAGTCCACTGAACATATTTGACAGGATCTCTGCTTGTCAAGGAAGGTATAGTATTTAAGAAATTAAATATGCCTATGCTACCAGGACATTCTCAACATCCATGTAACATGCAAGCAGAAGAATTTATATCACACTTTTTTCCTGAAGTGTGTAATAAGTTAAGTTTTTCTCTGCAATTGCTGATACCATGAGTTTAGGATTCTGGTGGTGGGTGCAAACACAAACTGAGTGGGTTCCTTTACCTCCAGCAATTACACAGTCTAGGGTGGCAATAAAAAATGAAGTCGCAAAATTTAAAATGTGCAGGTGCTCATTTTATTCGGTTTATTGAAAAAACAAATTCTGCCAAATTTCAAGTTCCTAATCTTATTTTAAGTGGTGGTACAAGACACAAAGAACTTTGTGCTCTAGGCTATTGGAAACGAGTGTTCGAGTGAGCTTCAAAGTTGTACAAAACAAAAAACTGAAAAGAACGATTCTGATAAGACTCGAACAACCTCAAATAGGACTGCAATAGCTTGTAGTGATCTGATAGATTACAATTATGCCTAATTTTTCTGGCTTCGAATGAATGTGGATTTATTGGCATCAGGGAACATCTTCCGGTGCTGCTCCACAACCTGAAGAACGTATTGCTGTTGATCCTCCTGTGTGGTCAGCACAGCGTTAAAATCTTTCATTAGGGCAACTCCTCTTTCTGCGGGATCATTGACAACACTGATGGCAGAGACGCGCTGTTTCGCTTGTTGAAAATCTTCATCTTCCCACTGCTCTGGATCTTTGGAGAGGAAGGATGTGGGAAGCTGGAGCAGGTGGAAGAAGGCCAATGTATTCTTCGTGACAAAGGCTGCCAAAGAAAGATGTTCAGCATCTCCCACATCAATTGTCACATGAGGCGAAGGACTCTTCCTTTCTTCATTTTTGAGTGCCTCAACAATGCCTCTTTTCACCGCGCTGCTGAGATATTCATCAAAAAAGGCCAAAGCGACCAACTTTTCACTTAAGTACCAAAGATGGCTAGTGATCCCTTTCAAAGCGGCCTCTGCCACGCGTCGGTTAACTTGTCTGTACTGCACCAGCTTTTGTATCGGCTCCAAGTCCAACCGCGGAGTGTATCTGGCTACCGGGGCATTGAACCAAACTTTAACGTAAATCTCTGCAACAAAGAGGCAGAAGTCAGTAACACCCTGGAGCTCCTGGTCCGTGAGTTTCCCCAAGTTCTGCAACTGGTGACGGTACAAGAAGATCGTAAATGCATGGATGCATTTTGCCATCCACCGTGCCCTGTGGAGGGCACCCGGAGTTTGAATATGATTTCCCTGTGGTAGATTTATTCCGAGAAATAGCAGTACGAGTTCCAGGAATTCACGGTAATAATCGCGAGGCTGCTGAGATCTCAACTGTTCGTGCACAAACTCTGCAACTTTCTCTTTGAATGCGTGCATCCGATCTGCCACCTCACGGTCTCCCTCAGCAGAAAGAAACGAATCCTTTACAAGCTTTGGCCACACCTCCGCCAATCTTTGAAAGAGCTTGATCTTTGGTCCCGAAGAGCATGCTACTAAGGCTTCGAAAACTTTTTCGAGAACTATTTCCATGATGTGGTGATGACAAGCAAGATTGAGAAGTTTCTTCCCGAGCTTCTGCTCAAGGAATTGACGCGCGCCATTCAAGCAACCAGTGTTACATGATGTCATGTCAAAAGACATGGCTACGATCCCGGGAGATAACTGCCAGTCTTCCAGCATGTCATGCACTGCTGTTGCCTGCGCCAGACCTGTTGATGATGGCAGCTTTGGTACCCCCAAACACCACCTGAAACCAGGACTGGAAGGCGATCGACCTTCTCTTTGTTTGTAAGGTCTGGAAGGAGCTTGCCATCCCAATGAACTGTTAATGGTACCATGGGGGAAAAGGACCTTCTCAGCTTGTCCGCGATGTCTTGGTGGAATTTCATTCGAGCTAGTCGGATTGTGTCTCGATTTAATGTGTAGTGCTCCATACTTTGTCCAGCAGCTGCTAAGGTATTGGCCACAACATGGACTGCCTGGCGATTGGATATCTTTGTGTGGTCCAATGCTTGCGCCAGTTCTTGAGTAACAATCTGATTTAACCCTCTTGATCTTTTCCTCTTGGGAGTGGCAGATGACGCGCCTCCTATTGCTCTGACATTCACCTCATCTTCCTTGTCAGTATCCTCGTTTGTAGAACTGCTGCTCAACTCCAAAACCACGGACCTGTCCATCTTCTGGAGTTCATTCAGGTTCCTTCGTTTCCTTTTCTCTTGCTCACACTGCCGCATCATTTTGTTCTCCTCTTGTCTAATATACTTCTGATCAACAAGTCCTATAGTTCCTCGATGACCAGGCTCACGCTGCGCAAGAAGGAACTGCTTGTCTTCTTTATTTTTGATGATTTTGAGCGCATCACTGTGAGCACAATCGAACAGGCCTTTCAGACCTAGAAAGACCACCACCTTGTCCATCTGGGTTTTGGTACGCCTCGCTCGTAATTTCTTTAAGCTTCTCCACTCAGAATGGAGGTTCTCCAGCTTGTCTTGTGCCTGGTGCGTAGCTTGAGTCGGAAGACTTGCATTCTTCCACATCTGTTCGACCTCTCATCACCAGTTGGCTACTTTCTCTGACAGGGCGAGACTTGGACAGGTGAAAGAACAAGAATCATTCCAGGACCTGCTGCTTGGATGGCAATTTGGCTCCTGTAAGGGCATATGAGTTGGGAGAAGTCTCCAGTAGCCATAAAACATCATTCTTTCTTAGAGTAGTCGCCATTTTTCATCTACCTGCAAAGTATACAAAATAGAGAATTAGTAAGTGACAATGGTGGAAACTTTGTTACTCTTGTACCACCCCCTAATGTTTATCAAAAGTCCTAAAAATTTGCCTGAGTGATTTTCTTCAGGAACTGCACCAAACGCGCCACCGCACTTGCTCCTCCAGGCAACTTGGATTTTTACCCCTATTGGCTATTGCCACCCTATTACACACCATTTAGGCCTCAGATTGGCAAAGGTAGAAAACCCTATACTATTATCATTGTTTTCTTTTTGTACTCTTTTTCACCATCTTTATTTCTTATGCTAACACAATCAGATTTCCCTGCACACAAATGACTGACTTCATCATCATCGTAGAATTCCTTTATTTCAGAGATTATATCTTCAGTTAGTTTTCTTTCTTTACTGTAGATAGGAATCTGTGGCATAATACCAAATGTATGTTTCAAATGTCTGGCTTTGTCAACCATGTATCTGGTTGCACCAAACAAATCCATTGTCCTAGAAATAGCAAATGGTGAGTGTGTATCTGAAGCCTTGTTTTGTATGATGATGTGGATTTGAAGTCTTGTACAAGATCACTCATGAGGTTTTCGTACCTATAAAAAAAACATAACCCCAAATTACTGTACAATATTAAGGATGTAAGTACATGATTTATATTCAAGAATTAAGGAAGTACTATACTTCATGAATTTGAACATATACCAGTATATTTAGAATATGGGATGAGGTCACAGCTTAGGAAATATAGCTAATGTCTACATATATATCAAAACATGACAACTTATAATACTGTACCTATATACAGGTATTTACATACATACATTAATAGTTCAAAGTCATCTCATTAATTATTTTTAGTTTCTTACCTCTCCAAATCTGCTTCTTTGAGATGCTGTTTACTCAGTGGCTCACCAACGTCTTGAACTTCAGTGGCAAATGCAGTTTCCAACTTCCTCTTGAGGGAGGTTGAAGCTTTTTTGTATATTTGTGAAACTGCCTTTGATCTGCTTCCACTGCTCAGGGCATCTTAAAAATATTTGAAATACAATTAATTAATAAATATAAGTATGACAAATCTAGTGGCAACAATCTGAATTTCTGAACTAAAGTATATTTTTTAGATAATTTCATATATATGTATTAGGTATAAGACAACTATATCTGAATTAAATTTCAGCTGACAGTATAAAAATGCATTATCTGTACACATATTAATAGCTAGTTACTTACGTAATTTCACTGGGTAACATGAAGTTGCTCCAAAGTTGCATTAAGATCTTCTCGTTGAATATCTTTATCCATTTCAGTACATTTTCTTGGAATTTTTTCTGGGGATATGTCAGGTGAAGTAGTTGTACTTTCAGTACTACTAGTTATTGCTTCGGGCAGTCTGAATAATTCTTCAGGTTTTGCGTGTTTATTAATTAATTTCAGACAATTTATACAAACTTCTGATTCATCACTGAAATTATATTTTGGGTCACTATTTTCAACAAGCTTTGGAAGTGGCCTCAAGTTTCATAGAATAGGCTTTTTGTGCAGTTCAAAAGGGTTGCAATAGCGTTTGTTATAGCTTTTGTGTGTAGACATTTTCATCAAACACTTTCTTATTTAAAACACTATGCCTATATGTACATAAATCTGTTCAAAATGAAAATAAATATATACATTAAATGAGAATACCATGAATGCTTTGCGCATCAAAGAAAATAAAATAAAGATATCTCTAGTTAAGCAATAGTTATCCTGGGTAGGTTTGCCACTTTTTTAATGTCCACATGGGATTTTTTGTAAAATCAATTTACCCAACAATTGAATGGGGGAAGATATTTTATGGTAGGTACTAGTGTTTTATGTTTAGTTCTTAGAATACTAGTTTAACATATATGTATTTACATTTTTAACAAGTACACCAATCTATATACCAGAAGTCAATGAGAATGTTGAACAGTTTGTTAGAAATTAGTCTCTTACATGAAAGTAGTCATTTTCAAATCTGTAAATACCTATTTTATAAGCAAATACACATTTCTTTTCATATATTGATAGAATAAGGTTGAAACTCATTTTTTGTATATAAAAATTTTTAAAAAAATCTGTAATTTAGGGGAAGCAGGACCCCTTCAAATGGAATAGTGTTGTAACTTTTTCTTTTAATTTTAGCCATTTTTTTCTGCTTATGCTAATTTGTTGTGTGCACAATTACCTTTCATAGACACTTTAAATCACTGTTCTATGTCAATTAGGGACTGAGTTATGGTGGTTTGAAAATTTCCAGTTTTTGCCCCCCCCCCCTCTCAAAAAAGGGGGAGCATAACTTTTGAACCATAACTCCGATTGAGCTGATATTTGAAATTTGGTACTTACAAGCATAGACCATTCTATAAACGGGTCATTCCATGTCAACTCAGCCAAAAAAATGGCACTTTTTGCACTCACCCCTTTCAATTTTGCTCATACTTGGCACAATAGCAGATATACATGCCAAACTTAAATTCCCAAATTATTAGAGCTGACTGACCTTTGGTTACTGAGATACAAGGTCACAAAGTTGTGACATTTTGACCTTTTTTGCGTTAAATGACTATTTTCAAAATGGTGTAACTAAAAAACTATTAAAGCTAGAGCATTGATTTTGGTCTCATTTTAAAGCTCTTTAGTAGCCCCTTGTTTATTGGCTCTTGTTAAATATCTCTACTGTGAAAAATAAAAAATCCCTTCAAAAGTTGACCTTTGACCTTGAATAAAAAAAATACCTTCTAAAAAATTCAATTTTTTTACATTAATACCTTGAGTCATGTACAACAAAATCCCACGAAGCTGTAAGTGGCTGATAACTAGTTCAATGTATAAAAAATAAATGAAGTTGGCATCATTCTTCAATTTTAGATTTTTTTTGTCAGTTCATTTATTTAAAAGTTCTGTTCTGATATAGTGTCAATGAAGACTTAGTTCAACTTAACATTATTAGTTCAAAAACCTTTTTGTGACCTGTGCCAAAAGAAGTCTTTTAAAAGACAACCAGGGTTAAACCCCTCGACAGCCCCAAATCTACTGGAGTAGTGCTGATCCAAAGGCCCAACTAGTATATAAGTACTGTCAACTTTACAGAGTTGACTCCTGACTTCAAGTTAAAGTTAATTTATTTTTACTAAATACATGTAGAAAAATTTATTTAATAATTCATTAATTGTTCATTGTTTTCTTTTCAGGATTTTCTTTGTGCTTTTGTGATTTCAGAGTACAAACATGGAACATTTAAAACTGAAACAGAAGTGTGCTGATCCTTTGCTGCGTCACAAAGGTCAGTGTCGAAAGAAGAGTTTGAGAATTGTACCACAGGAACTTGTAAATAAGTTTCCCGATCTGCACTTAACACTACATCACAGACTTTGTAAGCAGTGTAGAGAACATCTTGAGTCCTTGCCTGAGAAAGGAATAGGCACTTTGAATTCAGACATAAATGATGATTCTTCTTGTAGTAGTGAACCACCTGAAGATCTTGAGAAAATTGAAAATGTTGACAATAGTGATGCATCAACTTCAGAGCAAAACCATGAGATGTGTACTTTGAATGCTTCTTTTGTTTCAATTGGTGAATCACCCATAAAAAAGAGAGCTTGTAGAGCAAAAGTCATATGGAGCTAAAAAACTAAGCAAGGTGACAGAGGCAGTTAAGAAGAGAATGGAAACAGTTGCAGGAAGAGATATTTCTGACTCACAATTTAAGGAGCCATCTGGAGATGTAGACTGTTTAGAAATAATAAATCAACTCAAGGAAAAATTCAAAAATGAAAATACTAAAAGAAGTGATAAAATAAAAATCCTCACTGTATTGCTCAAAAGTTGGAGCATTAGGAAAATTGCTTCAGAATTTAACACAACAAGGCATACAGCATCTATTGCTAAAAATATAGTTGAAGAAAAAGGTGTCCTTTCAGACCCAAATCCAAAGGGTGGGAAAAGAATTAAACAGGATACTGTTGACACTATTAAAGCATTTTATCTTTCAGAAGACATCAGTAGAACAATGCCAGGAAAGAAAGACTATTGTAGTATCATTGACAATGAAAGAGGAAGGATACATTTGCAAAAGCATCTTTTACTTTGCGATTTAAAAGAAGCCTATCATATTTTCAAAGAAAGAAATCCTTTGGTTAAGGTGGGATTCAGTAAATTTGCAGAATTGCGTCCAAAGCAGTGTGTTATTGCTGGAGCAACAGGAACTCACTCAGTATGTGTGTGTACAATTCATCAGAATGCCAAACTTATGTTTGTAGGAGCTGAATTAGAAAAACTAACTGCAAATGATGACACACCTATTAAGAATGTACGTCATTGTGTTGCCTTTATGGAATGCAATCCTGCCTCACAGAAATGCTGCCTCAGACAATGTGAACAATGTGGAGATCCATC
Organism: Bathynomus jamesi; assembly: GCA_023014485.1. Classification (NCBI taxonomy): domain Eukaryota; kingdom Metazoa; phylum Arthropoda; class Malacostraca; order Isopoda; family Cirolanidae; genus Bathynomus; species Bathynomus jamesi. The sequence continues at coordinate 1,004,311 of JAJOZX010000398.1, read as the reverse complement.
AGATGAATATATTGACCAATTCTGTAACCAACTGAAAGAATATCAGATACATGACTTCAAGACAAAGATACAAGCAACTTATTACCGTGAAACAAAAATGTCTTTGAAAGATGGTGAGGTCCTTGCTGTGTGTGATTTTGCTGAAAATTATTCCTTTATTCTTCAAGATGAGGTTCAGAGCTTTCACTGGAACAATGAGATGGCTACTCTACATCCATTTGTTATTTACTATAAAAAGGAAGATGAGATTGCTCACCTTAGCTTTGTTATTATTTCAGAGTGTAACATCCATAACACAGTTGCTGTACTAAAAGATAATCTCATCCATCGGTTCCATCCACAAAATAATTTACTTTTCAGATGGGTGTGCAGGACAGTATAAGAACTGCAAAAACTTTTTGAATCTTTGCCATCACAGAGATGATTTTGGAATTGAGGCAGAATGGAATTTTTTTGCAACAAGTCATGGAAAGGGACCCTGTGATGGTGTTGGAGGCACAGTTAAGAGATTAGCTGCAAAAGCTAGTCTACAACGACCTTATGATGAACAGATCCTTACTACAGAACAGTTATATACATTTGCAAGTGAAAATATTGTAAATATAAAATGTCATTTTTCAACCAATAAAGAGCATGAAGAGGAAAGCCAACTTCTCCAAGAAAGACACTCAACTGCAAGGACTATTGCTGGTACACAGAAATTACACCATTTACAGCCAGTTTCATTGACTTCTCTTAAGGTTAAACATTATTCATTATCAGATTATTCAAATATTGAGAAAGTTACTGAAAAGGAAGAAGTTGTGACTGAGGAGAAAATACATGGTTTTGTTACTGCTGCATATGATGGCCATTGGTGGGTGGCATATGTGCTGGAAAAGATACCAGAGAATAGAGAAGTAAGTCACATTCCTTCATCCTCATGGCCCAAACCCATCATTTGTGTATCCTGGTCGACCAGATGAATTAATCTTACCATATTCAGATATTCTAACACAAGTTGAGGCATCTACTACTAATGGACGAACATACAGGATTTGCAAAGAAGTTACTTTGAAGGCATCCAAAGCTTTGGCAGATCTACAGCACAGAAAGGTAAGAATTCAAAATTAAAATGGTCATGTAACTATATATACACTGCATACATTTTAAGTTGTGATAAATGGAAATCAATGAGCACTATACCTATACATATTGTATGTACATTTTAATATGTTACTTGTATTTGTTAATTAGGTAGCTATCTAGGTATACATTAAAAATTGTTTTCTCTTCTAGAAATCACAATAAATTGGGTGGCCCACAAGAATCTTGTCAACTACTGAAAACCATCACATACATGCACAACATACAGGTGAGGTGGGTAAAGAACAAATATTTAAAAATAAGCATTTGCTTGTTTGTAGAAGGCTGCAGATAGTATGTAGATATGGGTTGTATTTGTAAGAGATTGAGCTGACCTTAGACAAAAATGGTTACTGACATACAAGGTCACAAAGTCATGACTTTTTGACAATTTTTGTATAAAATGACTTTTTTCAAAATGTTGCTTGAATTCATTATTTTTTATACATTGAACTACTTATCAGCCACTTACAGCTTCTTGGGATTTTGTTGTACATGACTCAAGGTATTAATGTAAAAAAATTGAATTTTTTAGGAGAAGGTATTTTTTTTTTATTCAAGGTCAAAGGTCAACTTTTGAAGAGATTTTTTTATTTTTCACAGTAGAGATATTTAACAAGAGACAATAAACAAGGGGCTACTAAAGCGCTTTAAAATGAGACCAAAATCAATGCTCTAGCTTTAATAGTTTTTTAGTTACACCGTTTTGAAAATAGTCATTTAACGCAAAAAAGGTCAAAATGTCACAACTTTGTGACCTTGTATCTCAGTAACCAAAGGTCAGTCAGCTCTAATAATTTGGGAATTTAAGTTTGGCATGTATATCTGCTATTGTGCCAAGTATGAGCAAAATTGAAAGGGGTGTGTGTTTTAGGTGGCTGACTTGACATGGAATGACCCAATTTACCAAATTTAAGGAAAATCTATGAGGGTATGGTGCACCCCCCCCCCCCCCCCCATTTGTCATGGAATGAGCCATATTTTTATGGGGAAATTGTGTGTTTAACACAATTTTGCTTGATGCTATACTTTCAGAAACACAACTACCATGTTATGTGGGAGTAACTGTACTTCAGAATACACTGTATCAGTACTTGGACTGTAGCCTAATTAGGCCTTTATGTTGCAATAAATAAGTTATGGCAGTCATTCTTTATTTCATATAGCTAAACAGTGATGCTGAAGTCACCCTCATTCTTTTTCTACAGTTGTGATTTATTTTATAGGTGATTATAGGTATTGTTACTATCTGCTGTATATGTTTTTTTCTTCACAGTATATTCGAGACCATTATCATGAAGATCCAGAATCCTACAATAATGAAGTAATTGAGTTGGAGAGCTTACGAAGAAGCGCTGTTAATGCTTCAACAGATTTCATTGGCTGTTCTACTCTAAAGAAATACTATTGCCAGTTGCATTATTTAACATCAAGATTTCACTTTGATGAAACAGGAATAAAATTATCTTTTAGTTGGTGAGGAATTTGTAATTTTAAATTATCTATATGCTTTGAATCTTTTAAATACTTACCCCAGTTAAAAATCTTGAAATGAAAGACTCAATAGACTTTTCAGGCTTTTAATCTTAAGACACAGTTAGGTGGAAGGTTTGCTCAGTCTTTCTCATGTCAACAGTTAATTTTATAATTTACTTAGTTTGACACTAAGGGTTGACATGTGAAAAAATTTAAAAAAATTAGCAGTTCTGAAAGAACATATTTTGCCATCTAGAGTTTATATATATAGGTATATATACAGGTAAACCTCGTTTTACGCTGCTTTAAATTATGTCACTTTAAATTACGTCGCTTCACTTTTACACTGCTTAAAGGAAAAGCTTAAATTAAAAATGGTAAAAAGCCATAAACTACGCAAAATATGATGATGTAACTGTGTGGGACTACTGGAAGTCATATGACATTTTAAGAGGCATTTCCAACATAGCTGAAGCTTGGAATGAAGTTTCGAAATCATGTCTAAATGGTGTCTGGCATAAGCTGTGGCCTGATTGCATTGCTGATTTTGGTGGATTTGACAGTGTTGAAACTGTGACAAAAGATGTCACTAAGATAGCGAATGAGGTAGGTCTAGATGATGTGGAAGATGATGATGAAGAACTGCTCAATTCTGCAGTTCCTCGGCAAAAAAAAAAGAGGATCTCCATCCGGGATCATCTTCTTCCTCAATAAATCATCTCCATCTCGCCACTGTCAAACAAGATCAAATAATTTTGTTTTTAATTGCTTTAATTACCAAAGTAAGTAGTAATTTATCTTTAATTCAATTATTTTATTAATATTAAGCAAACTTTTACTAGTTTTAAGCATATAACCCATTAATAATTTTCATTTTATGGAAAATATGGGGTAACTTTTGGAGAATGCTGGAACCTATCCTATTTATTTAGGTAGAAGCCCATTATTTTTTAGCTTCAATTTATGCCACTTCACTTTTTGATGGCAATCTGCTGGAACCTAATCCTGGCATAAATCGAGGCATATCTGTGTGTGTGTATATATATATATATAAAAACTTTGATTGCATTTACTGCAGCAGTACAAGATCACCCAAACCCACAAGGAAAAGAACTAAAACTGTGTTTAAAAAGGCTAATTTATTTTGGCCAGTCACAACCAAGCCCTTTCAAAGCCATAAACTAGTTTAAATGCCCAACAAGGTTAAAAACTTCCATCCTGCGGAAGAGCTGAAGTATAAATTACTGTGTTAAGGCATAATCACAGACAAAAAGATGGTGGCTGTCATATGTCTGGCAGTTGGCAAAGGCAAAATTTTTTTTCCAATTTCAAACATTCAAGGTGAGAAATCTTTAAGTAAAAATCAGTCCTGTACATCTGGCAGCCAGTCATGACCAGAAATTGCCCTAAAATATTTTAAAATGGTAAAAATAAAGCTATCCGACCTATAGGACAGCTTAATATTTGAAATGGTGTTTTCTCCTAAAATATAAAATGCCATTTATTTCTCTGTTCCTGGTCCCTGCCCTTCAAAATAGGTTTAGAATCCTGAAAGTTAAGAATATGATTTTGATGTTGCCTATGTTGAACCAAGCTGAAATGGGGGCATGATGCTGGTAAGTGTGTCTTGTAAAAATGCGTTTGTATTACTCACCTACCAGATACTCTTTTAGTTGGGTCATGGCAGCTGCTGCTGGTTGCTGAGATGGGAGATTGAGCTGCCAGTGAGGACCACCCAGAGGGCCTTCAGTTGAGTAAAAATAAATCCTTTGACTTCAGCACCACCCACACTGCTAAGAATGAGAGAAATGAGGTGAGCAAGTTCCCAATTTTAGTGTGGTTGAGATTGTCAGATAGGCGCTCCTACCAATTTGAAACTGGGTTCTCACCTTAAGATCTCTGGGGCATAGCCAGTCTGTCTCTTTTAAAGACTTACTCCTTGGCTTATGGTGGGAGGATTTAAGAAAAGTAAAATGTCCTTTGCCTAATTTAATCAACAAAACAAAAAAATGACACTTACAAGGTTAACTGCATCAGCAGGCAAGTTTTTACAGGTAACTAAAGAAAATATGAACAATTTTATTGATCATACACCAATGTGTATTCAGAACCAACTAAGCACTTGGGCAAAAAAAATATTACTACAAACCAAAACAAACAAACAACATTAGTCCCATACCACGCACAAAAATGTCAACATAAAATAAAACCATTAAATTATTGGCCATCACCAGCCCATTACCACACAAAGGAGACAAGACTTACAGAAAGAAAAGGAACTTACATAACTAATGCAAGAAAACAAAGAATATTAGTCACTAGGGCAAGGTCATTGAGTGTTTACCCAAATTGTATAAGCCTGATAAGTCCCAGATGTGTCATTTTAAACTCCACTTCATATCACAATCATTAAAGGTATTCTCTGCTCAATCAGTGCAAACAAAAGCAATGTTTATAACAAAAAAATGTGAATACTGGCTTCAGCATTTGTGCAGGTATTGGGGAAGAAAAAGCTTTGTCCAAATCAGGGTTGTGGAGTCGGAGTCGGAGTCGTGGAGTCGCACGTTTCAGGGCGGAGTCGGAGTCGGTAAAAAACTTCCGACTCCGACTCCAATTTCTGTGTCCTGTGTCACCCTTAATTTCTAAATCCTAAATACTAACATTTAGGTTATTTAGTTTTTTTGGTCAATAAACCTTATTCATTGATAGCCCCTAGATTAAGTTTTTTTAATATTTTTTTTTTACATTTTCAGAATATACAATTAATATTTATTTAAATATAAAATATAAAATATAAAATTTCACACTTAGTGTGGTGGTGATGAAATGTCTTATTATGATAATTATAGAGTGAAACACTAGAGGAGTCGGAGTCGTATATTTAAAATGTGTGGAGTCGGAGTCGAATTTTTACAATGTGTGGAGTCGGAAAATTTTGGACCGACTCCACAACCCTGGTCCAAATTCACTTCAATAAGCAAATGTCCCAGCCAAAAACAAATCCCTGATAAAGAAAAAAAAACCAACAAACATTGAGATTATCCCTCCAACACTGTCATCATTGGACCTACAGAAATCCATGAGTGCAATGATGCCAGAAAAGGGAGCAAAATTAAGTGATAATAATTAAGGTTCTAAAATTTTGGGGTATGTATTTGCATTAATATGTTGTTCATAAGGCAGTTAAAGGTACAATTTAGTTCACAGCCTGAGAAAGCTGAAAATCCGTTGTGATGCATATTGATAACTGAAGTTAGGTTTTTCAACAAGGTCTTTATAAAGGAAATCAGGCATTCAAAAATGATTAGGATATTTACATGATAATTTTAAGTGATCCAAATATGTGAGACATGGTTCTTATAGCTAATGGTTAAGCAATACAAAACACCAATGGTAAAAACAAGACTATAGGATCACCTACCACACTATGAAGGAGAAGTGAGATGCTTTCCCGTCTCTTGAAATGGGCATATGATTGCCTCAAAGTTCTGATTATTCTCTACACTGAGAGAATTTTAAATATATTATAATCAATTAAAAAGAGAAGAAAAACATTTTTAGTAACTCTGAAGACCTGGCTTTCTAAGAAAGCTCTGGCCCAATAGGGATTACTGAAACCTCCCAGACCCTACTGAAGGGTTTGGGAGCTCTCAGGAATCCTTCCCAATAGTGGAGTTCCCACCAACTTGGGGTGTTAACCACACCATCTCAAAGCTACTAAAGTATTACCCGATCTCAGGTCACATTTTGTGGGAATTAATCCTTCTCTGAAAATCAATTCTCTCTGATGTATTTTTGAGGGCAGCCTCCACATGGGATTTCATAAACTATGCCAGAATTGTTGGAGGCTTTTGTAATAGGATGACAGATGAATGAAGACAATTTATTTGTCACAGTAGAGACCAACTTATCTGCTGTGGCAAAAGTGAGGAAAGCCCTTTGTTAACCTCAAAAGGCACTTTCAGGAATAAAACCTCTTTATCCAGCTTCCTAATTTTAGGAGAGAAGAAAGATCTCCTATTGGCGAAATAAGCTTTATCAATGAACAAATTGTAATAACCCAAACCTCTAAATATACTTTTAATATGTAAAACTTCGTATGTACTAAAGGTGTTATTTTGGGTCTCTGAGTTTTCAGGGTTTGTGCCCCCATTTATCTTGAAGTTTTACATATTAAAAGTATATTTAGAGGTTTGGGTTATTCCAATTTGTTTGTTCATTGACAAAGCTGATTTCGCTGCTACGAGATCTTTCTTCTCTCCTAAAATTAGGAAGCTGGATAAAGACATTTCATTCTTGAAAGTGCCTTTTGAGGTTTACAAAGGGCTTTCCTCACTTTTGCCACAGCGGATTAAGTGGGTCTCCACTGTGCCAAATAAATTATCTTTGTTCATCCATCATCCTATTTACAAAAGCCTCCAAACAATTCTGTAGTTTATGAAATCCCATGTTGAGGCTCCCCTCAAAAATATATTGGAGAGAGAATTGATTTTCAGAGGAGGATTAATTCCCACAAAATGTGACCTGAGATCGGGTAATACTTATAGTAGCTTGGTTCAGCATAGGGAACTTCATATAATCATTTTTTTAACTTCCAGGATTCTAAACCTATTTTGAAAGTCAGGGACCAGGAACAGACACAAATATATGAGGCATTTTATATTTTAGGAGAAAACACCATTTCAAATATTAAGCTGTCCTATAGTATGGATAGCTTTACGTATTTTTACCATTTTAAAATATTTTAGGGCAATTTCTAGTCATGACTGGCTGCCAGATGTACAGGACTGATCTTTACTTAAAGATTTCTCACCTTGAATGTTTGAAATTGGAAAATTTTTTTTGCCTTTGCCAACTGCCAGACATATGACAGCCACCATCTCTCTGTCCATTATTATGCCTTCCACAGTAATTTATACTTCAGCTCTTCTGCAGGATGGAAGTTTTTAACCTTGTTGGGCATTTTAACTAGCATATGGCTTTGAAAAGGGCTTGGTTGTGACTAACCAAAATTAATTAGCCTTTTTAAACACTGTTTTAGTTCTTTTCCTTGCAGGTTTGGGTGATATATATATATATATATATATATATATATATATATATATATATATATATATATATATATATATATATATATATACCCCTTTCCTTTCAACCTTTCAAAGGTTCTGCGCGATGATTCCTCATTTCACAAAGGTCAAGCTTGTCACCCCTCCTCTCGAGTTGGCCTGGTGAAGTAGTGAGTTGGTTTCTTGTACTCTCCACCTCACATTGCCATGTATGCCTGGCTTATCAGGGATTGTTCTGAGCCAGGCATCTAATCTTCTTTTAAAGATGTTCACTGCAACACCATTTGTGTTTCTTAGGTTTTTGGGCAGCTGATTAAACAGTTTTGGTCCTCTCACAACAAAACTATTTTCTTTCAGGGTTAAGGATGTTCCCTGTCTCCCCTTTAATTTGGGGACATGACAGTCTTTTTTCTACTTTGCACCATTGTTTGGGGAGTTACAGGGTTCAGAATAAGATTAGGGACTGGTTTCTCTATTATTTTCCAAGTGTAAATAATGGTCTCTCTCTCTCTCTCTTTCTCCTCCTTTCCAGTAAATATAGGCTTAGTTCGTGTAACCTTTCCCAGTAATTTAGTTCTTTGCACCCCTTGATCTTGGCTGTGAGCTTCTCTGAATCCCTTCTAGCTGTCTAATGTCTTTTTTATATGGGGATGTTAGGACAGCAATATTCCAATTTGGGTATGCATTGTTTTCAGGAGAGGAATCATTATATTCCTATCCCTTCATTTAAAGGTTCTCTACTCTATCTGCTCAGTATTCTCTTTGCTCTGTTTACCATTATCTTATTTTGTTTCAAATTTCGCATCATCAGTCATTACAACCCCTACATCTTTTGCTCTAGAATTTCTCTGAATTTCCTGCCCATTTTGGGTATAATATTCCATGAATTTTAGGTATATATATATATATATATATATATATATATATATATATATATATATATATATATATATATATATATATATACTACTACTACTACTAAAAAGAAGTTAAGGTTCAAAAATATTTGTGCATATAAATATAAGCTAATGAGCTAAAATGGTGACGACTAATGACAAAATAATTCTTTGATGGCTCAAGAACAGAAAACACAAAACAAAAACTTTTGATGAGACACTAGTTTATTACCCTGATGAAAAAAAGTCATGCACCCCCAAAATGATGTTCACACAAGTCGCAGAAGCTTCAGTAACTGGTGTAGCCACCGTTAGCATTCACACATTCTTGACAACGTTGGCGCATGCTGTTCATCAGGCGTTGGAAATAATGTTGAGGGATCGCTTGCCATTCTGTGACTAATCGCTGAGCCAGTTGCCGGAGGTTGATGGCAGGGACGTGATGTGATCGAACTCACCGCCCTAGTTAATCTTATGCATGCTCAATGGGTGACAAGTCGGGTGAATATGCAGGCCAATCCATGTGCTGAACGTTCTGCTCCTGCAGGAATCACCCTGGCACGATGAGGTCTTGCGTTGTCGTCCTGGAACCAAGCTCCTGGTCCAATCTGCTGCAGAAGTGGAATTACCAGAGGTTGAACAATCTTGTTGAGATAACGCTGACCAGTCAAATTTCCGTTGACGACGTACAGAGGGGTTCTGTGGTTCATGGATATCCCCGCCCACACCATCACACTTCCTCCTCCAAATGGTAGATGTTGAGCAACGTTGACATCAGCAGATCTCTCTCCTTGACGACGATAAACACGAGCCCGGCCATCATTGAACTGGAGCGAGAAGCGTGACTCATCTGTGAACATTCTCTCTGCCCACTGACCATGGTTCCACCGGATATGACGTCTGCACCAATCTCGGCGAGCCCTTCTGTGATGGTCAAGTAGCGGTGGTCGGACTGCAGGAAGCCGGCATCGCCAACCTCGGTCTCGCAGACGATTCCTAATGGTCTGGTCAGACACGTTGGTGCCTCTGGCAGCTCTGAGATGATCCCAAAGATGCCATGCAGTCACAAAGCGCTGTTGCAACGCCATTATCATCAGGAAGCAGTCTTCTCGTGCTGTTGTTGATCGGGGTCTTCCAGAATGGGGTGATTCTGAACAGCATTAGTTGTCCTGAACCTCTGCCAGAGTCTGCCGATAACGCTTTGGCTTACATTTAGATGCTGAGCCACAGTTCTCTGAGTTTGTCCATCTTGTAGCCAGCCAATGGCCCTTCCCCTGTCTTGGATGCTGAGTTGTTGTCGAACCATCTTCAAATTTCAAGTGATGATGAATGGAAAATGCTCAGCCCTTTTATTGCTAAAATTGGCATGCATGGAATGAGACACATGCAAAACACGTGCAAATGGTGCATGAGGTGTCACAATGGGTGTTTTGAGGCAGTTTGTCAGTTTAGTCTGACTAAGTTCGTGCTTCAAATCTATGAAAAGGAAATCTGGGTTAACTTAAAAAATTTCTAAAGATAGGTGCAATGATTGCATGTCCCATAATAACGTGATGTCTATAGTCCAAATGACAACCCAAAGGGGGATATTCTAACCTATCTGGCTTAAAAAGACATACAGTACTTACAAAATGATCAAAAAATTTCCTTTGACCCTTAAATTCTTTTTAGTATATATATATATATATATATATATATATATATATATATTATATATATGGGCTACGTAGTGGCCGATGTCGTAACACCGCTTCTCTGAGATCAGCGAGGTTAAGCGACATTGGGTCTGGGTAGTAGTTGGATGGGAGACTGTCCTCTGCGCTCAGATTATGTAGCGACCTGTGGTTCAGATCCCATGTAAAGCTGTCGGTCCCCTCCGTCATATGACCTTAGATGTTGCGAAGGAGGTTAAACAACCCTAATTAAAAAAAATATATATATATAATATGAATGAGGGGTTGCTTGTCTTAAGGTACCTAAGTGCCACCACAGGCAAAAAATGTGTTTTTGATGGATATCACTATTTTCACCCTTCCTCTATCATGTGGTTTGGGTTATAATGACCTTATGACACTAGAAGTATGGTTGAAAACCTTATGAAGCAAACTACTTTTTTCACCTCTATTGCCAGTCAAAAGTTCACCCAAAGTTCGGCATAATAAGAAAATAAAAAAATTAAAAAAAATATATATATAAAATATAAAAAATTTAAATCTATTCCAAAAACTCATCTTCATTAGCATACTTAGAACTCTAATTTAGCAAAAAATTAACGTTCTAGCTCAATTAATAACAGAGATACTATTGACAGAATATTGCTGAACTTTGGAGGTGATTTCTGATGAATTTTAATTTTGGCACTTAGGTACCTTAAGTTGCGGAACCCCTCATATATTATATATATATATATATATATATATATATATATATATATATATATATACAGGGTGGGCGGAAAGTAGCTCCCTAATTTAAATTACATATAAATTATGTATAAATTGTGATTGTATTGTATTATTGTTATGGTGTGTTCTCTAAAGTGGTACAATTGTAATGTTCATTTTTTTTTTTCATTTCAGATTGAAGGGTAACATGGCTGAGCGTTTAACACTGCAGGAGCGTGCCCAGTTGGCGGCACGGTACGAAGTTTGGCAATCTGTCGTTCGAGTTCAAAGATGGTGGTGGGCCATTCACGGACCACGTGCCCAAGTGGACCCGAAAACAATCAAGAACTGCCACTCGAAGCTCATGACCAGGGGTCTGTGGCAGATGTTCGAAGATGTGGTCGCCCTTCGACATCCAGGGCCCAGGAGACGGTGCAGGCAGTTCAGGAAGTGTTCGCACGGAGTCCACGAAAGTCAACTCGCCAGGCAGCTTGGGAAAGTGGACTCTCCCGCTACTCAGTGCGAACTGTGCTGAAGAAGGAGCTGAACTGGCGTGCGTGGAAGCCGCATTACTGCCAATCTCTCTCGGACGAGGACTGCGACATTCGCATGGATTTCGGGGAAATCATGCTGGCTTGGCATGAAGACTGGCCCATCTCTTCCGCAACATCCTCTGGAGCGACGAGGCGGTGTTCCACGTCGGAGGCTTTGTCAACTGCCACAATTGCCACTACTGGCAGGAGAGGATCCCATGGTTACCACTGAAAAACGGCAGAATCGGTTCAGTGTAACGGTGTGGTGTGGTGTGGTATGACCTCAGATCAGGTTGTGGGTCCGTTCCTTCTGCGCAACACCATGAATGCTGAGCGGTACCTTGCTATGTTGCGAAACGAGGTCTGGCCAGTTGTCAGCACATGGGAGAACATCGACGATCTGATATTTATGCAAGATGGCGCCCCTCCGCACTTCGCTCTTGTTGTCCGTGAGTGGCTGGATGCCCACTTCCCTGGGCGTTGGATGGGTCGTCGTGGTCCACATCAATGGCCAGCCAGGAGCCCCGACTTGACACCGTGTGACTTCTTTCTTTGGGGGTGGGTAAAGGAGGACCGAATTCGGGAAGTCATGTCCTCCATCCCGCCGGAGTTCCTGCTAAAGTCAGTGGATGCCATTCCTGGGCTGCTCCAGAAGCTGGTGGAAAGATTGGAGCCCACATTGAATTTTAGAGAAAACCTACCATGTATGCCTACCTTTTCATATTATTTCTTCTGAAATAAATGGATAATATACGTATTTTTTTACCAATCCAAAATAGGGAGCTACTTTCCGCCCACCCTGTATATATATATATATATATATATTATATATATATATATATATATATATATATATATATATATAAGCACACCGGACAAAAAATTAGTCACCCCTCTCAGAATGTACCTAATAACGTGTGATGGCGCCTCTGGCCTTGATAACCGCACGAATCCGGTGAGGCAGAGACTCTACGAGGTTGTGCATGTACTGAACATCGATTTGCTGCCACTCATTCATCAGCCTGTCCCGAAGTTCTGCCAGAGTCCGTGGGTGTCTATTCCTGCGCTTCACTTTCTGTTTCCAGCCTGAACAACACCTTCGACGCATTCAGGATTAAAGGCTTCATTGGACCTGCTATGTACTCGTCGCCTCCCATCATTGGAGAACAAACAAAAACGGGACTCATCGGACCAAATTACACATTTCCAATCTGCCGCAGTCCAGTTTTTGTGCCTCTGAGCCCATTTATAACGTGCCAATTTGTGACTTGCTGTTAACAGCGGCCTCTTCCGTGGTACCCTGCTCCAGATGTCCATCGCATGCAGTTCTCGTCGCAATGTCCGTTCAGAAATTGGTCGCTGGAGAACCTCATTGGTTTCTTGGAGCAATTGTTCTCTGGTTTGAAAATGATTTGCAGTTACTAGATGAGAAACATGGCGGCAGCCCCTATTGTCGAGAATTGTTTTCCGGCCACAGTTACGCCGTCGATTGTCAGTTGATTGTGAACTACACCACTCTTTGTAAACTCGCTGGACAGTACGCGTTGACACACCAACAAATTGGGCTACTTCAGACATTTTGTGTCCGTGGGCTCTGCCAAACACGATGGCTCCTTTTTGCCACTGAGTAATGTCTGCCTCACGACCCATTTTGCAGACTATATCCAACACACACTTTGTTCTTCACCACCTCATGAAACAGATCTGATCCTGTGTGCTACGTCACTGCTACTTGTCACTTACCAATGCTACATCAGCGCCCTCTGTGTGACCTTGAACTTCCTACTATCGGTGCTATTAGGGGTGACTAATTTTTGTCCGGTGTGCTTATATATATATATATATATATATATATATATATATATATATATATATATATATATATATATATATATATACACTTTAGTACTATAAGGTTGTAATATATATTCTGCTCAATTTTTTAGTTCATTCAGAACTAAAATTAAGTGACATAATGACAAATTAATCATCAAATAATTCCCCTCTTTTTCTATTAGGGGTGCACTGGATATGATATCTGGCTGGATATTGTGAAATATCTGGTATCTGGCAGGATATGGGTCATATCCAGCCAGATATAGGTCAAGACATTAGAAAATTAAGACCTGTATGAAAATCTGCTATATGATGATGATAACACACTACAAATGATATTTTATATACAAAAAAAATGGAAAGCCCTCCAGGGCCCACCCCTAAACCAGTCCAGCAACACTTTTTATATTAAATCAACACAATACTGATGACAAGAATAAATAAAACATCTGTCCATCCTTAATAATTACAGTTCTATTAATATAATCAGATTTTTATAAAAACATCTAGGCATTAAATTTTTTAAAGAGTTAAATATTGCTAGACCCCTGCACTTGCTTTCCACTCTTTTTTTTCTCCTTTTTTTTTTTCCTTTATTTTCAAAACAATACAAAACATTACAAGCTTGACAAATGCAAAACAATACATTGAATACAATATAAAATGCCTGGAATGAAATCAATGAATGGAGGGCAGTATTGTGTAGGTCAGATGCTGCCATTCAGCCTGGAGGTCTTCAGAATAAAAAAAAATTCAACAACAGTGATTTAGAACTTTTTTCTGTTGTGGTGCAGAAACAAGGGCATTTCTCCTCTTTTAGGCAATATTTGGGATTGCCTTGCTTCATAGATGTTTCCATATTCAGGAAACATTCTCTCTGAAAATACAGAGGATGTTGGTTTGCAGAGAAGCTTTGAAACAATAGTTTTAAGGAGAGGAAATCGGTCCTCCTGCTTCCAAATTTGAACTGGACAGTAGGGTGGCCCACTTTTCAATTTTTTTTTAAAAGTATAGGTTATCATAGTTTTTCCCATTATTTGGCACTATACTAGCACATTGGTACCATTTTTACAAAAATTGATCAATATTTAGGGGTCTCGCATTGACCTTGAAATTAAGTTTTTTTTTTTTAAATGCGTACTTTTTAACTTGTTACTGAATCAAGATAAATCATTAAGTATGGATGTTTTCTGAATCCTCTTGATGAGAGAAGTCGTTTGGTGTGCCTTCCAATGTCATACGACTAACAGTTTAAAAGTTGTGCCTGTATACAGGTAATACCAATGTGCTAGTATAGTGCCAAATAATGGGAAAAACTATGATAACCTATACTTTTAAAAAAAAATTGAAAAGTGGGCCACCCTAGTGTGGATGGGCTCGTGAACCTAAATTTTTCTGCAGAATTCATTTCTAAGACATCACACGTCACAACTGCACCCTGCACCCTCCCCGTGTTGGTGGAAGTGGTGTCGAAGCAGAGTCCGATGATGCTCTCCTCACATCCCCAATCTTCGAGAGCATGTATGGTTGCCCGCGCCTGCGACAGTCCGGTGCTGTCAGCAACAGCTGGGACTGACAGCAACTTTCCTTCTGTGCAATGAGGAGCCCCGGAGATGAGAATTGCTTGGTGGTGCTCCGCCATTCCAAGGAAGTTCTGAAACACATGCCATATATTTCAATTTCATGGTTGTAAAGTAACCTATTTTTGTTCACATTCAGTTCTCTCTTTAATTGACATTATGCTTCATGAATCTCATTACTAAATTGATAGCTATGAAAACTTAATCAACTGACCTTGACATTTTGCCATCCCAGTGGACAACAATGTGCCTTGGTGGCGTGAATGAGTCCTTCACAGCCGTCGCCACTTCAGGGCGAAATGACAATATTCCCCGGCGAGCCGTTTCTTTCGAGATGCTGAACTGATTGAGGTCTGCTGGTGGATCCGCCGAATGTGTGATAGCAGCCACAATGCTTACTACCTATGTAGAGAATGGAAAGTGGAAAGGAAACTGTCAAGAATACATGTGGGTTACGGGACACTTTAAAACTGACGCTATTGATGAATACTATACACAATACGCACCTGATTATTGGACATGTGGAAACGATCAGCCACTTCCATGACAGCAGGTGCATTAAGGATGCGGCGAGGAAGATTGACAGACACACTTGGCTCTTTCGGCAGGGGGAACGCTAGTTCTGTCTCCAACTCTCCTGACATGCTAGTATCATCATTCTCCATGGCCTCATCTCCGGTTTCGTATGCACACTTTGAGGTTTGTGGCTTCTGGCGAGGACATTTTCTTCCTTCCTGTAGCTTTCTTTTTACAGCGAAAACTTTATCGTTCCCGCTCATCGTTGCCACCCGAGGACCACGTTGATCGAGGTAGAAGTCAATGTCTTCTTTCTTGTCCTTGTCAGACAGCAGTCGATTCTTCTTTATATCTTCGACAGCGTCAGATGCTCCGATATCCCACAGCTTGTCCACACTGTCCGAAAACTTCTGCCATTTTCCTCCGGCGTCAGTTTCTCGTTTTCTGCTCTTTTGGAGTAAGTGCCACTCTTTCCACAATGCCTCTAGCTTCCGTTCGCAGTTGAGCTTTGTGATTGTTTTAATGCGGGCCATGTTCCAAAACTTTAAGACGTTGTTTACGGTTTCTTTGAATGCGTATTTTCTGTTAGCAGTGTACTGGATAACACTGAAGAAGTATTGCAAAACCTGCCGTGTTGTTGGCAATTTGCTACCACTGATGGAGGATGACAGTTGGCCAACTAAAAAAATTTCTGAGGCCGATCTTAGAGAAGGTAGCGATGTTATTTTCGCCTTTCCTTTTGATGACTCTCTATTTGTAGCTTCAAGAGTTCTTCCAGTTATGGTTGCCATCGATTTGTCCATGACAAAGGATGAGGAACTCAGACAGAATTTAAAAATGTTACGATCTGCTAAAAAAGAAATGTTAGGTACCTGGCACAGCCATAGTGCATTTTCTAATTACCTATATACATTATACATTCCGCCGGGGTATGGTGACTCATTTTTTGAAAAGTATAGGTGATCGTGGTTTTTCCCATTATTTGGCACTATACTAGCACATTGGTATTAGCTGTATACAGGCACAACCTTTAAACCGTTAGTCGTATGACATTGGCAGGCACACCAAACGACTTCTCTCATTAAGAGGATTCAGAAAACATCCTTACTTAATGATTTATCTTGATTCAGTAAAAAGTTAAAAGTACGCATTTAAAAAAAAAAATAGTAATTTCAAGGTCGATGCGAGACCCCTAAATATTGATCAATTTTTGTAAAAATGGTACCAATGTGCTAGTATAGTGCCAAATAATGGGAAAAACCACGATCATACTTTTCAAAAAAAATTGAAAAGTGGGCCACCCTACTGGACAGTGTTTCCTATCTACAAGAGGTTCAGGTGCATATCGGTCTAACTCCCTTGCAATCAGTAGAACAGGAGCAGTCTTTTTTTCAACCTTTCTTCTCTTGTAACTTACTTCCCCAGATTGCTTTCCTTTTGTGATCTCCATAAAACATGCTTCAAGAATGTCCTCTTTGTCTTTCCTCTTTCGCATAAGAGAACTGGAATTTGAGCTGCTTTCGCTTCCACTTTCATTACCTTCACTTTCATTTTCATTAGAATCATTACCACCTTCGTCATTTTCGATACCTATGACTACTTCAATCAGTCGGATTTAGCCTGCTCTTTTTGATCTTGTTGAAAGAAAGATAACATACCGTGGATCTATCCCAGTTGCAGTCACATAAGCCCTGTTTTTCATTATGTTCAAAGACTTCCCATTATTACTCTCCTACAAGAAACACACATGAAGAGAAGTCAGGAGTTCTCTCTCTGTTGTTTGAACACCTTGGTCATCATGACTAATCTTTGAAAGAAATCTTTGTAAAATACAAATGCTTGGGATTATGGAAGACAAAGTTGATTTTTCCGAACTCATTTCCTGAGTTAGTTGGAAGAATGGTTTTAATATTTTAAGGAGATTTCATATCAGTGTCCACTCGAAGGATGTGATGGTAGGTAATTCACTACGATCAGCCAAATACAGTTGTACTGGAATTTTTAATTTATATAATCTTTCTAGCATCAAATATGCACTGTTCCAACATGTTGGGACATCTTGAACCAATAGGAGAGGCTCAAGATTTTGCTGCACTTGAATGTGTGTGAAATTGTAACAGGCCAAAGGAGAATGATTAAAGTGAGTTGCAAGGTGGTGACTTTCTGCAAGGATATCAATTACACTCCTCTGAACCATAATTGAGTCACTAATAACCAGTTGGAGTAAATGAATGCTGCAGTGTATTGAAGGTATTTCAGCCAGGTCACTACCAAGAGCCGTATTACTAGCTCCATCCCTCACCAATAAATTCCTCTTATTTGCATCAAGATCCCAACTATTCCACATAGAGCGAAACTTTTCAGATATATTCTTGCCAGTATGCGACCCTGAGAAATGAGAGGCATGTAGCACAGCATCGTATCTTTCAAAATCTTTACCTATCCAGTGACCCGATAATGATATAAAACTGAGAGGTTGTGCATATCCATATATATGAAGAAAAGCTGGCATGCTTTACTTCTTCCAGCTTCTGAGCAATTTGAGACTTGAACTCATTATAAAGATGAGGAATTATAGTATCAGAGAAGTACCTTCTGCTCGGTAAGAGATATCTGGGTTGGAGGTAGGGCATTAGATGAATAAAACCATCATCTTCAACTAAAGTAAATGGCTGGTTGTCCAAAGCCATCATCATGCCAGTTTTACGGTGAATCATCACAGACCTGGAATCATTGATGTCCCATATATTTTTAGATGAAAAGCTTTCTCTATTGAGATCTGCTTACTCATTTGGTCCATTTTCTTTTCTTTCAGAGTACTACCAGTAGAAGTTGATGGTCTAGCCTGTATTCTATATCTGCCTATTTCCTTTGATTCAGTTGCAGCTATTCTTTTTTTGTCATTTTCGTTTTTGGCTTCAGCATACTCTTTTGGGTGATTAATCTTCAAATGATTATGAAGAGGTGTTGTGCTAAAAGACTTTTGGGTGATTAATCTTCAAATGATTATGAAGAGGTGTTGTGCTAAAAGACTTTTGGGCACCTTTCTCCATCCCATGTTTGATAATCTTTTGGCAAATATTACACTTTGCAGTGATATCACTAGGATCATTTATTGTATACAGTGACCACACAAAACTTGTCATGATTAATACTTAATAGTTTAATACAACACAAGAACCTGAAAGAGAACAAAACAATTAAACATCTGAATATACTTAAATTATTATTTATCTTACATTTGGGGGGGCACTTGCCCCCAATGCAAAACAAAACATAGCAATATGAGTGTAAAAATAATACGGTACCTAATAATATATATCCAGCTGGATAGATATGGCCATATCTGGCATATCCGGTATCCAGCCAGATATGAAAAATTTGTATCTGGCGCACCCCTATTTTCTATAACCTCCTACCTGTAGAAAAGTTTTTTTATGCCATGTTCGAAGAAATCCCTTGGTTTTGAGTTAAAAAAAGTGATCACTTCATTTTCGATAGCTTCCCTGGATTGCAACTTTTGTCCATCTAGTTAGTGTTGCAGACTTCTGAATAAATGGTGGTCTGAAGGTGTGATGTCTGGAGAATAAGGTGGATGAGGCATTTTTTCCCAACCAAATGCCTCCAATTGGGCAGTGGTGATTTGAGTAGTGTGAGGGCAAAATTTTCTTTGGGTGGGGTCCATTCTTGGCTGAGGTTCAGGCTTTGTTTCACAGCTAAACCACTGATGTCGACACTTAATATTGTTATAGAGGACCCATTTTTCATCCCCAGTGATGATCCCATTCAAAAATGGTGCCTGCAGTTGCTGAGAATGTAGTGATGTGCAAATATCAACTCGATGTTGAAGATTCGCTTGTGACAAATCATGCGGAACCCATTTTCCAACCTTCACTACTTTTCCTAACAGCTTCAAATGATGATGAATGGTCATATGGCTAATGCTGAGTTGCAGGCCAAGTTCTCTTACATTTACCATTGGGTTTTCCTCCACTTTTGCTTTCAGCAACTCTTCATCTAACTCATTTGGTTGTCCTGTTTGTTGATAATCTTTCAGACTGAAGTCTCCATTTCTGAACTTCTCAAACCATCTCCTACACATCCATTCGCTCACATCATCATTTCCATGAACTCTTTGAATGTGTTTTGTGGATTTACTCACATTAGATCCTTTATGAAACTCATACAGCATCACATGTCAAATATGTTCTTTCATGGGCTCCATGTTTTTTCAATTACTGTAATATCGTAGGGGTGGCATTGTAACTTTGAAAAACACCAGAGAAAATATTCATTAGCCTAAGTCGTTCTGTATCATTCTGTATTGTGATAAAACCTGTACAAACATGTTGCTGCATGTATTTTGCAACATTTCTAAAACTATTTAACATTATTTTATCTATGATCCATTTTCTAATTGAGCAGAATTTGTTACAACCTGATATTTACAGTAAGAGTTATGGTTGCAGAGTGGAAGTCATGATCATCATAAAATGATTGTTTAAAGCATTTCATGTCATGAAGAAGAAAGTTTTAAGTTTCTTGGTAAATACCAGTTCTACTGTACGTCATTCTAGGTCAAAAGTGGGCAAATTGTTAAAAAATAGATACTCAAGTCTGCAGTTCATTTGCAGACAAAAGTGACATGTAAAATGAGAATTTGCTGAAACAGTTTTTTAATTTTAACTGGTAGATTACTTTCCCTGAATAAAGCCAGTATATTATTATCATGCCCGTGTCACTACATTCTTTCCTGTTATATCATTGGAGTAAGTGATGGTGGATGAATGACTATCCTTTGCTTGGATAATTCATGGTTCAGATTCTACATTAAGCTGTAGGTTGCCTTATATGAGCTGACAAGAGTTAATAGCATAGAAGTAAAATCTTGTAATTAACAGTAGTAAGGTCAAAACTATGGTTCCCTTCCCCCATCAAAACCAAATGTCACCCTCCATTAGCCATTCTTAGGCTCAGTAAGAAATATTATTTAAAGATTGAATTAGCTGGATCATTTACATGTGTGAAATGATGGGTTATTTATAAAACAATAGATTGCATACTATAGGGCTAGACTAACAGGATTTGTCATAAATATGAGTGATTATAGCCACTATGCCATTATTACTCATTTTCACAAGCAACATAACATCCACTTTTTATGCCAAGACATTAAAACTGGTTTTCAATTAAAAATGTAATAGCTTTGATTATAGCCACTATGCCATTATTACTCATTTTCACAAGCAACATAACATCCACTTTTTATGCCAAGACATTAAAACTGGTTTTCAATTAAAAATGTAATAGCTTTTTTTATTGTGATAACAGCTCTTCATTAACTGAAGGTAGAAGTGAACAGTCTTGTAGTTTTTCATTGCTATCATGATTGTTGTAAACTTTTAAGAAAAATTCCTTAAATTATTTTTTATTTTGAAAGTCTAATGTATAGCTTGTAATGCATGGGTTTGGCCAGTAAACTCATCTCGATGGTCTTTTAATTTAAAAATCCATTTTGCCTTTGGTAGAACAGAAATTCATCTATTTTTGCAGCCTCCATTTTTATCATACTTTTGCCATCAACATATTTCACTCATAATTTAAAATAATTGTATGCTAATTTTCTTTTGTAATATCCTCTCTCTTCCCCATTGAAATGGCATTAACCCATATATGCTCACACACACTGATTTTCTGGTCTGAAACCCTTTATGAAGGTATAAAATAAACTAAACTGAAATTTTCTAAATTGGAATGAATGCCAGTGGAGAATTAAAAAAAATCCAGTATGTCACTTAGTTTTCATGTTGGATTGAACACTAAAATTTTGGACCTGACCCAGATCATAACCTTGTAATACTATATATATATATATATATGGCACATAATTTTCCTAAAATACATTAGTGAAACTGAGAAACATTGTTATAATATATATTTGAAAAAAAAATGTAGGTATATAGTGATTGCCTATCAACCTGGCAATCTGATGAAAATTTCTTATCAGATTTACTGCCTTCATCAATGACAAAAAGACCTTATTAAGTAGTTTTCAATTAATTATTACATTTGTTTGCCTTTGGTATTAAGCAAAACCCATGGTAAAGAGAGAGCACCTGTAGGCTATGTAGCTACTTTTTTTTGGGGGGCTTATGGTAACTTAGGTTGCGCAATCCTCAGCAGTTGTCTACTTCATCATTTGTTGTTGTTGTAGGATGCTAGGCTATGCAAGGTGTCTGTTGTAATCAATCAACACGGGCAACTCACTATGGGACCAATTATGCCCAATGCCTATTCTTTTGTTTTGTTAGTTTATTTATTTGGAACTTGTAGAAAGATTAACCCATCATCTTTGCCTTGAGCCATGCCCCCAAATAGGTGAGTTCATATACATACATAGACAGTGTGGTGTGTGTGTATATATATATATATATATATATATAAATTTTTTTTAGTAGAAACAAATTACCAGATGTATAATTATGATGATGGAAAGTTTGGTATGAAAAATACATTCTCTTGTATCTTGTTTGTTGTCAATGTAGGCATAATGGTCTAGTTTCTGTGACAGTAGCCCAATGCTTACATATTCTTTTGTGCTTTAGTTCCACCTATGGTAATTTTCCCCATTTCCAATGGGCTCCACCCCAAAACTGAGGCAATTTGTAGTTATACAATACAATAAATTAATATTTCATAATAAATTATGATATAAAGGTACTGTATATATGGTAGTGAATAGTAGGCTTGTTTAGGCCTGGGGTTAAAGTATGCCTTGTTGTAAAATGTAATGTAAACTGTATAACAGGTGTGTACAGTTTTTTCCATAATACATTTTAAGAAATGTCTAACTAACAAGATTAGTATAACATTATAGCTGGAGATTACCCTTGAAAAACATGCCCACATGTTAGGGCATCATTTTGGGAAAGTGACTTTTGACAGCTTCAAAGTATGGGAAAAGAAGCTTGATTCACAACAGCTAGTTATTACAAATGAATTGGTTAATTTAACCCTTTGAGGGTTGTGACTATGTTGCAACCATCACATCAATTTTGAGGCCTATATATATAAAACTGAAGGAATAGACTCGAGAACAAATGGTGCCAAAACGTACCCAAGAGCATACTTTATAATGCCTTATGCAGTTTTGTCCTACCTCTCATACTTAAACTTTTTTAATTAAATGTTTACAAAATATTTGCTCCAAATGTTGCCATGGAATGACCCTACACAACGAGACTACAAAGGTTAAAACTACATTAATTTATATTCTTAAAGGTTGTGCAAAATCTCTTGCTGGGTCATAATTTGTTCACTCCTAGTCTGGTTTGTATTATGAAGCATACCTAGTTGAAAATGTTAGTTATGACTCCAGGCCAAAGCCTATGAAACTAATACATTCAAGAAGGCTATTTTGAGTCACCTTAGTCCAAATATCACCAGGAAAGTAATTTTATCTTGCAGGTGTTCAGCTTTTGATCAAAATTACTCTGAATCTGGAGACATAAACTATGAAATGAGCAGCATCCTTTATAACATTGCAACCCTTCACACAGCCCTTGGTGCTTTGGATGCTAGAACAACTTCTGATGGAATGAAGATATCTTGTACACATTTTCAGTGTGCATCTTGGGCCTTTCAGGTACTATATGTTTAATATAAGACCTAGTAATTAATTAATACAGTTCTGAGAGATGGGGGAGATTAGAAACTTTACTTAAAGCTCTGTTCTTAAAAATATTAAAGTACTCCAGGAGGATTCAGTAAATTATTATTTATTGGCATCATTACTGTTTCTGTAGTTTTTGTCTATATTTTGTGTAAGTTTGGGTGAAAAAATGGGTTACTAGATTGTGTCAGTCATCAGCACTGGGACCCCCGATCTGTTAATTGCACTGTGGAGACTGAAAGAGGGACAGAAGCAGCAACAGGCAGTTTCAAGAGAACTCCTCATAGGCAAATTTCAGGGGCTGGTCAAAATCTTTTGCCAATAAGGGTTATAGTTTGTTACATTTGTGATGAAATCTGTTTTGATCATCATTTGTAAATAACAGAACTTATTTAATTATCCAGGAAATAAGACACATTAATTTTCCTTCTAGAGTTTTATCCAGAATTCACTAGTTTCTTTTTATATTTTGAAATGCATGCAAATGCATTTTTTTCCAAAAATATTGAATACATTTGCATTCAGATTTGTTTAAAGCATTTGCATTAAACAAATCAAATTTTATCATCAAATAAGATTTATAATTGCAGTCAGCTTTTGGATCCAATTTTCACTCTCTAGCAATATTGCATTGTGCATTCTGCAATCATAACAGTACAGTATGTCAAATTTCTTCCCCTTCTGGTAAAGTTTTATAATTTATGAACAAAAAGGGTTGTCCTTTTAGCTTTAGCATTAATGCATAATACACTTAAATGCGACTTTTCTGGATGAATAATATATTAGAATGTTCACTGTGTCTTGTGCAGCAAAAGCCCCCCAAAACACAGCCTTTGGCAGGGGGAGTATGTTACTAAAATCTTCCCTGTTTCTCCCTTAACCCTTTCGTTCACTAATATCTTTTCTTGCTAAAATCTTCCCTGTTTCTCCCCTTAACCCTTTCATTCACTAATATTTTTTCTTTAGACCAAAAAGTATAGGAATTATTATTCAAAACTAAAAATTTTAGTAATTATTCATTTAAATTACAAACATTTTGGGTTCCTTTTCTCACAACAAAACTAAATGCATGTTAAACATCTAGAAGGATTTGTAGAAAAGTTGCATCTTAACCCTTTGACGACCGGTATACGTTTCTTTGAACTTAAACATTTAGGTGTTATTGGTATTCACAATTAGATATGTTAGTAACTATAGTCACTTAAATGACCCATTTTGGGGTTAATTTTCCAACAACTAAACGATACCTATATAAACATTTAGATGTATTTGTAGAAATGTTGCATCATTGTACAATTTATATTATTATTTCGCTGGGACACATATGTCCCATGGTCCTCAAAGGGTTAATACATTATACAGGGTGTCCCAAAAGTCTCCATACATAGGGAAAATTAGCACTTTTTAGCAAAATGTAACTTTATTTACAAAACATTCTCTACATGATTGCCATTTCTTTGTAAACACACACGGATGCGTCTCTCCCACTCATGGTGAACTCGTGTTAACACATTTGGTGTTACGGACGTAATTGCACTTTGAATGCGTTCCTTTAGGCGATCCATGTTCTGTATCTTTTCCTGGTACATTACGTCCATAACACCAAATGTGTTGACACGAATTCACCATGAGTGGGAGAGACACATCCGTGTGTGTTTACGAAGAAATGGCAATCATGTAGAGAATGTTTTGTAAATAGTTACATTTTGCTAAAAAGTGCTAATTTTCCCTATGTATGGAGACTTTTGGGACACCCTGTATATTATTTCTTCTTTTGGGATCCAAGTGTCCCACTATGACTGAAAGGATTAATGTGTATACAAAATTTGGTGCAGATTACCCTAGTTGTTTAGCTTCTGTAGATCATCATAATCATCATAATCATCATCATCCTCGTAGGCCCAAGCGCGTTAGAAATCGTGGTAGGCCGAAGTGGTGGACTAGGGAAGTAGGCGAGTTCATAAACGAGCGTAATAGAGCGTATAGACTTAACAAGCGCAATGGCCAGGTAGCTAATTTTAATAGATATATCGAGCTTAGACGTCAGGTTAAAAGATCAGTTAGGAATGCTAAGCGTAATTTAGAGATAGTTATAGCTGCGGATAGTAAACATAATCCAAAAAAGTTTTTTGAATACGTAAATAATCGTAAGCCGGTAAAAGATAACATAGGCCCTCTAGTGGATGTAAATGGCGCTTTGGCTTCTGACGCTCAGGCGATGGCGAGTATTTTTAATAACTTTTTTGCAACAGTTTTTACCGTAGAAGACGTAAATAATGTCCCCGACGTTGACGATATCGTTCCATTTAGTAGCGAGACTATTTTAGATGAAATAACTGTTTACGAGGCTGAGATTGCGCATTATATCGATAGGCTAAAAGTTAGCAAGGCTCCAGGCCCTGACGCTTTTTATCCCAGACATTTGAAAGATTTGAAAGACGTTATCATAGGCCCCTTAGCGAAGATTTTTAATCAGTCACTCGAAACGGGGATTATTCCTGAAGACTTCAAATTAGCTAACGTCAGGCCTATTTTTAAAAAAGGCGACCACGCGGTAGCTAGCAATTATAGGCCCATTAGCTTAACGTCAATTGTCGGTAAACTTTTGGAATCCGTAGTTAGGGATCGTATTATCGATCACTTAGAAAGTAGGGGTTTGATTAATAGTAGTCAGCACGGGTTTCGACGCCATAGGTCTTGTTTAACTAATTTGTTAGAATTTTATAACGAAATAGTGCGCGAATACGATAGGCATAGAGCAGCTGATGTTATTTATTTAGATTTTAAAAAGGCGTTCGATACAGTTCCGCATAGGAGACTAATTGCGAAGGTTAAAGCACACGGTATACGCGGTCAGGTAGCTAACTGGTTAGAAGAATGGCTTCGTGCTAGGAGGCAGAGGGTCGTAGTTAATGGTAGTGAATCGGGGTGGTTAGATGTAGGTAGCGGTGTCCCACAGGGTTCAGTGTTAGGCCCATTGTTATTCGTAATTTACATTAACGACATAGATGTAGGATTGACTAGTAACGTTTCAAAATTCGCGGACGATACTAAAATAGTGGGTAAGGTTGTTAACGAGGACGATAGAAATAGGATCCAAGATGATGTAAATAGGATTATGGAGTGGACAGATAAGTGGCAGATGCAATTTAACGTAGATAAATGTAAAGTTTTGCATATAGGTTCTCGCAACAATAATTACGCGTACACGATGGATGATAGGGAGTTAGTGAGCGTTGACGAGGAAGTAGATTTAGGCGTACGCGTATCTAAGGATTTAAAGGTTAGGAACCAGTGCCTGGAGTCTTGCGCAAAAGCGAATAGGATGTTAGGCTTCATAGCGCGTAATTTCGAATTTAAATCGAAAGATATTACATTGCCCCCTTTACAAGTCCCTAGTCAGGCCTCATTTAGAATATGCAGTTCAGTTTTGGTGCCCGTACTTGCGTGAGGATATTGATAGGTTAGAATGGGTTCAGCATCGTGCCACGAAACTTATTGCGCAATAAGCCTTATGAAGATAGGATTAAAGAGTTAGACTTGTATTCACTCGAAACTAGGAGATTAAGGGGGGAGCTTATTGAAGTTTTCAAAATCGTTAATAATGTCGATAACATAAATTTTGATAAATTGTTCACTTTCGATAATAGTAATACTCGCAATAACGGATTTAAGTTGCGTGGCAGACGTTTCATTACTAATATCGCTGAAAACTTCTTTACGTTTAAAGTAATTGATAAATGGAATAATCTTCCCGCGTCAGTCATTCATTCTACCAGCGTTAATATGTTTAAAACCGTCTTGACAGACATTTTAAAAGTATTAACGTTGTTTAAAATTAAAAAAGAAAGTTAACAACAGGAGCTCTGGTGGTGGTGCTCGAGGAGGAGTCTGTTGACGATGAATGCCAGCTTGTGACATGCCAGCGTGTGATGCCAGCAATAAAATAAAAAAAAAATAAAAAATTAGACTAACACGAATGTAGATGTAGATCGTAGCGTAAACTAACCCACTTTTTGTTTAACTGTACCTACTCTTTTTTTTTTTTTTTTTTTTTTTTTTTTTATCCTCTCCCTTTCCTTGCATGCTTGTAGTTTGCATGGTATGATAGTGAGTTAAGACTGTGTTTGCATGGTTTGTAAGCGTTCTTATTTTACTTCTTTTCATCTTTCACCCCTCTCCTATTTTCTCCACCTATTTTTCTGACTTGTCGGCAGTGGCCGGCGGATGATGATGGTGAGACTTTTTTCCTCTTTTTCTGAATGAATGTTAACCCACGAATGATAGGTGTTGCTCCTTACTTAACCCCTTATTATCTTCTCTTCTCTTAACCCCCTACTCTTTCCTTTCTCTTGGGCTAGCCTTAGAGTGGATCTTAGGGTCTTTGTTAGCCTTAGCTTCTGTAGATCTGTTGATCATCACCATCATCATCACCATCATCATCACCATCACCATCATCATCTACATATATAAAGATGATATACACCCAAGTGTGCTTTGGAACTTCATTCATATCTAATTGTTCACTTATATTTTTGAGATTGTGATCAAATTATAGCAAGGAATATGATAAACCTACACCATATTTTCAGATTTATTTTTAAAGGCATTACTGGCAAATTTATTTCAGATTTAGGTAGTGGAAAACAAGAACACCAATTAATATATTTTTTATAAATAGAACTCCAATTTAATTTTGATTTTTGAGGAAAGATTATTTTCAGGTTAGCTGAGACTCTCGACATTTAGGACATTCTTGATAAAATTTATTTACATCAGCTTTTTTTTAGGCTTGTGATAAAAAGAAATGTGGGTTGACCATTTTTGGTGTAATTTATTTTTTTGGATAAAATAGGAAGAGCTATAGATTTTGTTTCATAAAAATATATACCCAAGGACACTATTTTATACTCTCATCATGATTACTAAAATAATGTAGCTCAATGAACTCAAGTCCATTATTGTCCCGTGTAACCAGAGGCAAACATCCAAGAAAATTACCATCCCATTTAATTCTTGTGTAACTTCAACTTTCTTAATGGGACCAAAGCCATATTGAAAAATGATTCAGAATCACCTGAACTACAGTTACAAATTGGAAAATATTTACATTATAATGCCCCTTGTGTACTGAACATAATTGTATGCAAATACAAATTTGAGGAATAGCCCATATTTCTTGAAACATTCCCAAATGTATTCTGACATTAAAATATATTTGTTTATATTCTTGATGTATTCAGCCAATCACAAGTCAGATTGTCCTTTGTCAGCTATAGGAGTTATATGTAGTATAATCTTAGTCTGGTAATTAAAGTATCCTAAAATTAGCTGCACTTTGATTATCCCTAAGGGTATACAGCATTTCTTCAGTTCATTGTAGATAGTAAATGTTCTTAATATTCTACATATAAATTTGACAGTATTGGTAATGACTAAACCTCACCAAACAACACAGTGCTGATTATGTATCCATCACTGTACTAAACAAATTACCCAACCATTTACTTAGAATAAAAAATTAGATTTTATCACAGCAACATCATTGGCTAAATCTTTATTGGCAAAAAACTTTAACTTGACTTTGATCTTACCTTAAAATGCGACAGGAAATTTTTTTAGGTGTGCGCGCGCATGCAGTTTCTCTTTCAGACTACATGTGGCAATCAACTGATGAGAACCCTTGTACTAATGGCTGAAACTCTTGGTTTCCAATTAGTGATTGTACTTGTTATTTCTGTGTATTTCAATCTGAAAGGTTCTCAGTCAGAGCTCGAGAACTGATGCCGAGATTAACGCCCTTTTGATGACATTTATGATGAACCTTTCCCTGAGTCAAGCCCAAGAGTGCATTCTTGAGAAGAGTATGACAGATAATAGGAAGCCAAATATTATAGGTAAGGCTCTGTGGCTTTAATATGGAATACAAGTTTGTTTGTTGGTATATATATATATGATGAATTTCACAATTAAACATTCCATTCCAAGGCCTCTCGTGTATTCAGAAGTACACCTCATCAGGGAATGATGATGTGTACTTCTGAATACACAAAAGGCCTTGGAGTAATTTTTTTTCCTTATGGGTTTGCATCATATGCAGTATATATATATATATGTATATGTTATATATATATATATATATATATATATATATATTGTATATATATATATATATATATATACTGTATATATATATATATATATATATATATATATATATATATATATATATATATATATATATATTAGGGTGGCTGTATAAACATAATCTTCAAAACGTTAAGTTCAGAACCCATAATATTGTTCTTATTCCCTAAAAAAACTCAGAATACAATTTGTATACAAATTGGAAATGTTTTAGAGGTGCTGCAGGAGTCCAGATGATTTTAGCTTAGTCTGTTTTGAGTTCAGCTCCAGGTCCCCCTCACCCATAAGGGTGAGTATTATCCTCTCAATGGAGGGGGTTTCGTTGGTGCTAACAACTCTCTGTCGCCTGGTTGGAATTTGGAGACCCAACTAATGTTTTCTTTTTTGTATCGGGAATGTTTTATGATGTTCCTCAATGACCTGAAGCAAACACTGTTTTTGTTCCTCATTTCTCGTAACAGAGGCATTAGTCCTTTATCAATGCTACTCCCCTTTCTGCTATATCATTGACAACCTTCATGCTTTTAAGAATTGTGGAAGCATTTTGATAATCTGGAATCTGTTCCCATTGAGTGAGCTGGATCTACAGAAGTTAGAAAGTCATCTTCCAACCCTAAAATTGAGAACAGTTGTCGAGAGTTTGCTGTGACAAATGATTACAAATCTTTTCCTTCAGCAATCGTTGGACAAATTCTATTTGGAAGGCATTTATGTCCTTCATTTTTTAGAGCTGTGACCATCAATCTCTTCATTTCTAAAGGTACACAATCACCAAAGAGAGAGAGACCAATTAGATATTCACTTAAATACCACAAATGATTACCGAATGCCTTGCCTGCAGATTTGGAGACGACTGTGTCTGAGTAAGTTTTTAATTGCTGAAGGAGCTCAAGGTCACTTGCAGGAGCTAAAGTTGCTCAGTGGCATTGGAATCATGTTTTTACATAAAACTTTGTAGTGAATAAATTGAATCATCTTAAAGACAATATTTCTCTTGATGTTAGATGAACCTATGAATGGAGGAGATAAATCTTTAGAATAAATTGTTTGCTAGCCAATGTGCACGACGTAGAGCACCTGGTTGCATCATTCTTCTTCCTCATGGGGGTACTTCTCCCAGAGACAACAATGTTGATTCTAAGGTTTCTCGGTAATTGTCTCTTGTTTGATGTTCTTCTAGGTTAGTTTTACAGAATTCAATTATTTCCTTCCATTTAGATATGTCTAAGGTTACTGCTTTATCACTAATCACTGGTTCAAGCTTAATCTCATCAATGTTACTCCATTCTAGCAGTAATCGCTTAAGTAAAGCAATATCAGGTCCTGATGAGGGACCAAAAATGACACCAAATACATTTCCAACTATAATCTCATGGATATGATGATGACAGGCTTAGGTGCAGAAGATTTTTGTCCAACATTTGTTCAATCAGGATGCAGGCACCTCCTCTCTTTTCTGTATTACTTGCCATGGTATCAAACGATATAGCTTTGATCTCGTTGGTAAATTCCATTCTTTTACAGTTTCAACAACAGCCTTTGCAATTACTTTTGAACTTTCAGAGGTAAGTTTAGGGACTGCAAGAAGCTTACTGATATCTTTACCAGTCACTACTACAGGCAAACGACTGACAGACTTTTTTCCTGTGATATCAGGTAGCATTTTCCCATCCCAGTGAACTACTAGGGGTTTTTCTGGAGCAGTGTTCAATGATATTAGCTGAAATTTCTTTTCTAATTTTCATCCTTTTAGTGCAAATACACACACTATTGATTGATAGTGACTCTACATCATATCCTAAACTTTTGCCTTAGCAACATCGATATGAACTGCTGCTCGGTTGCTGGTCTTTGTACAGTCTAGAGCTTGCGCTAATAGGGTGTGTCAATTTGGGAGGTGAAAATTAATTTTTGCCAATTCCTTCACTGAGGGGTTTTAAAAATATGTTTTTGGATGTGAAGAATTCAAATCTGCTATTATTTTGTGATTGCTCAACACTTAGCTTTGTAAATCTATGTTTGATTAAAAAGCACATAAATTGCTCTCAGGAAAACATTTATTAATTTTAACTTCTCAAAATGTCAGGTAATGCTATAAAAATTTTAGTTTCTCTGCATAAAACATATCCTTGTAATCATAAAACATTAGAAAGTAATGACATCAGTAAAAAAAAATATTTAAACAAGTTTCATCAAGTCTTGCTTTGATTCATTCTTGGACATCAGCCACCGACTTGCTTCTTGGCCTCTGATATAGCCCTCACGTTTCTCATGTGTATACACCCTGCCTGCTGCCTCTGTGACTTGTTTCACACACACCTCTATTGACTGAGCATGACAGGGCCACTGTGGAACTTGCATAGGCTTGTCAAAGAACTTCTTTACTTCCGCTGTAGTCAGTTTACATGTCAAAGGAGGTTCAAATACCCCATCAGACCAGTCTGTCAGCTCCAACACGGAAGAAGCACTGGGTTGATAGAAGGTGTCTTCCTGGGACGTACAGAAAGATCTCCAAGTGTGTCATCATCATCACCCCATGTCAACAATCTTTTGGACACCAGCTCCTCTCCTCACTGTCATCTGAGCACAAGAGTGTCTGGATTATCATTTCGCTGAATGCATACCATGCTGAGCGCTTGATGGTTGGCAAAACAGCATCCACTACAGCCTTCTTTTGCAGCCTAACAAGCCGCAGCTGAAACGATGTGGTGTGGGCTTTCCACCCAAGAGTGTTTTACTTTGATGTTGAACCAACAGGGGTAGTACACACCAACAATGTATTCCACTATCAGTCTTAAGTTGTTGAGGGTTTTGCCTTTAAGGCCATGTTTTGAAATCCATATGCGACAAAGCCTGTTTGCTGTTGTCAACCACCTTGAATGGCTCGCTGGACCAATTTCAAGAAGGGCCAGATCTGTGGGAAGTTCTCCTGTCCTTATGGCCTGTGTGATCCTATACCCGTACGCTTGATCAGTAGAGAGATCCTTTACAACATTGTCACTCAGTGAAGTAAGAGGCTCTCCAATTGAGAGTTTGGTGAATGAAGGATCAATTTCAAGTTTGGTTGCAGTGTCTAGCATCTTGCCAATGTTACCTGTCCACTTGTTGTTAGACAAGGTCTTCCCATCCAGTGCTGTGATCAAGTGTCGCAGGGGTAACTCGTTAGTGTGGAGGGCACAAACCAACCAGATCAGCTTACGGCAAAGCTTGACCTCTACCCAATGCATGGAACCACCCTCTCAGCCAGTGTTAACATTTGTAGAATCACCTCCAATGGCCTGCAGGCTTTTGTCAATGCCCTTCTTCTTCATGAAATCTACAAGATTATCAGCAATAACTTCAGCAGGTTTTTTCTCGTTGAGTCTTTCTCAGGAGTGAAGTAGTAGAGATATCTTCCACCTGGCTCACTGCACACAGAATAATGCTCTTCTTTGATGATGCTGGGGAACTGACGATCTGAATTGTCTGCTTTCAGCATAACTTTAGTTGTATCTTGATGGCCGTCAAAGAAGATGCAGTCAATTTCACCCTTCTTACAAAGATCATCAAATTCCTGATCCAGGGATCTCATAACTTTTTCTTGGGCCCTCTTGACTTTATTGTGATCAACTACAAGTCTCTTGTCTTCTTCAGTGATCAAGCCAGCATCCATAAAGGCAGCAGTGGTGATGGCAGCTGTGGCACGCAGGCCAACTCCATATCTGATGCTATGCATAGCAACATTAGGTATTTCTAATATGTTGTACTCTGGCTTTTTATTGGAAGTTGAAGATGTGCTCGGTATTTCTAATGTCACTTCATAACTTCCATCCTTTCCATCTTGAGCATCAGCTATTTGTTCTTCATTTTCATCATCAGAGAAAATTATTTCATTTGATGGCATTGAAACATCCTGCTTGCTTGTCTGCTTATATTCAGCAAGCCTTCTTCTTTCATCATCTTGCCGCTTCTGCTTTTTGACTTGTCTGTTTGCTCAGGTTGATCTGGCAAGCCAATCTGATGTGGTCCAATAGAACCAGACTTGTCTCTCTGACCTTTAATGAAAGCAAGTTCCTTCATAGGGATCTTCATCTCCCTAGGGCATGTACAGTTAATGTGAGTTTCGTTTTTTCAACCAGCATCTGCAAGGCAGCCAAATTCAGAGCAGAGAACAATTTTACACTTGCAACTGAGGATGTCAAAAAGCTTGTCAAGTTTTGCAATGAAAGTCCCTCTGACATGTAGCTTTCCTCTCCCAAGAGAGATGTTTTTGGCCTGCTCCCAGCTCTCTTGGATTTTGTTTAAGATTGTGACTCATGAATTTACAACGGGGGCTACAAAAGAACTGTTTGCTCGTTCCCACTTTTCAAGCACTTTAGGGTAAATGTCCTTTGCAAGACTGGCTGCTGGGTAGTTTCTCACATCCTCACCACTTTGTTCTCTAAGCAGTAGCCCATACAGTATTTCAGAACATCTCGCAGAGTTGGGAGTTCAGAGGGCAACAACTCTCTACCAGTTCCAATTAGGTTGCTCATATGTGTGAATGTCCCCAGTCTTGTCCTCCTTTTAGAAGCCATTGTAGGTCAATTCCCACTGGTTAGGATGGTAGCACTGATGGACAAGTAATCTTCAGCACACTGATGAATATGTTTCAACCTGTGAAATAAGCAAAAACAGCAGTGCATTATATATACAGCATATATAATTATTAATATAATAATTATTATATAATTCCACAAAAAAGTCAAAAGTGTCACTATTTTTATGTAGCTTCTTACCAAGCAAAACTAAATTATATTAAATTAACAAAAATATCTTTAGAATTCCTAAGTCATGCTGCAACTTTTTAGCACCCCTCATATTTGGAATTTGAAAGTTGAAAAATTTGACACACCCTATTGCGCTAATTCGGGAGTCATTATGTTTTGAGGTCATGCTTTCTTCAATTGTGGTTGGGTGTCACCAGGGCCACATTTAGGGGGTGTGCACCGGGCAAATGTCCAAGGCCCCACGCCCGATGGGCCCCACAAATTTCAATTGAAAAAATTAAACCACATATTTGCCCTCTGCGACGAGTTTTACTTTTTCCGGCAGGTGGCATGGCATCAGGCATTCTAATATCTGCTCTGATGGTGTTTAATTTGTTGTTGTTGTTGTTAGTGTTACTCATTTCTAATGTTACTAACAACTTACTTCTTGTTTCTGTTGCAGATTCATGATTTATGTTCTTATTGTTGGCATTGTAATACGTACAACATGAAAATGAGCCATGACTGGGATTGAAGGAGGAAATATAAACCCAGTAGTGAAAAGCATAAGGATAAGAAGTGCAGAGAAGAGTTTCTTGCAGCGGTGCCGAAACTGACTAATTGGATTAAATCATCATCAACTAAGTCAGCCCCTTCAGCAGGCCCACCAGCTGCATTTTCAGAAGACGCATCTACGTCAATGCATTCAGCAAGCCCAGCAACTGCCTCCACTACTTCAGCAGCTGCATTTTCAGGAGACTTGTCTACATCAACCCCTTCACCAGGCCCACCAGTTGCCTCTGCTACATCAGCAGCTGCGTCTTCAGAAGACCCATCTACATCAGTGCGTTCAGCAGGCCCACCAGCTTCAGGACATGCAATTAATAACATTGGTTTGTGGCCACAAGTGCTGACTGATGACTAGAGAGTTCTGGATAGAGCGGGGAACATCAGATTGCCGTAATTATGACAGTGACTTCAGTAACTCTTCAACTACTGAAAGTGGTACAACACACCGATGTACGAAGACGACATTTGTTAAGAAACATAGCCTGATGAATGAGAGGTTTGAGGTGTCATGGCTGTACTATTCTGAGTCCACAGACTGTGTTTACTGTTTTGTCTGTAAATTAATGTCGAGGGTGGACAGCAAGTTCACAATCGGGTTCAACAACTGGAAGCATGGTAGACAATCGGTCGAAGCACACGGAAAATGTGAGCAACATATGGAGTTGATGAGATATTTGTTGGTTAGAAAGTCTGTCTCCAGCCATGTTGATTCAAAACTGGTGAACCAGTTTGAAAAGGACTGCAACTACTGGCAGGAAGTTTTGAGGTGCTGTGTCGACGTTATCAAGTATATTATGTCACGAGGACTAGCAATTCGTGGACATGACTCCCGTTTCGGTTCACCAAACAACGGCAACTATTACGGAATTTTGGAACTTTTAAGTATGACAGTTTTCTAGCTGCGCATATAAGCGAGCATGCCAACAAAGGTAGCGGACACACCTTGTATCTCTCTCATTTCATTTGCAAGGAATTCATAATGTTGATGGCTGATAAAGTACTTCACGATTATCTGAGAAATCCAGCAGTCAAAATACTACTCTCTATCCGTCGACTCTACGCCTGATGTTTCCCACACCAATCAACTGTGCTTCACCATCCGATATGTGGTTGAGTCTGGGTCCATCGAGCGATTTCTACAGTTCATACCTATGAATACACATACAGGGAAAGGAATCGCCGACGTGGTCCTCAACTTTCTGGAGAGCATGGCATTCAAATTGGAGACTGCAGAGGACAGTCTTTGATAACGCAAGCAATATGGCAGGGAAATACAACAGCATAAAGAGCCACATCAAGTCAAAATCTCTGTATGCTGAGTTTGTGCCATGCATGTGCCACTCAGTAAATCTTGTGGGTAAATCAGCAGTGGACAGTTGCACAGCAGCCATTGAATTGTTTATGCTCATTCAGAATGTCTACATGTTTCTCGTCTCATCGACATGTAGAGGTTCTCGATAGTAGTTCCTGTGTGAGAAACTAAAGGTTGACAAAGGTCTCTCTGATACCCGTTGGTCAGTCAGATCAGATGCCATCCAATCTTTAACTGAATGCTACGCAGAGAATATCGTGGTACTGGATGAGCTAGCAGCAGATACAGCCAAACTGCGGAAGCCAGGATCGAAGCCAGGGGATTGTCTAAACAGCTTTAACAACTAGAAACAGCCATTTTATTGGTTTTATGGAACACTATTCTCGAACAATTTCAAAAAATGAATGCATCTCTGCAAAAACAAGGAATGTCGTTAGACTCAGCCACCCTCTTGCTGAAATCACTACTGCAATTTGTTGAAGATCTCAGATCAAGATTTGACGAATTCGAGGACCAGGGCATTGGAAAGTGTGGCCATCGAGTATACAAGGAATCGACTCAACGCACAAAGAGAAAGTGCCATCATGACGAAATCAGAACTGCTGAAGATACGAACCTGACACCAAGAGATTCATTTTGGACCACTGCATTTCTACCGATAATTGATAAACTGTGTACCACTCTAAACACTCATCTAGAAGTGTACGCTGTCCTGCAGAAAAGATTTGGATTTTTGTATTTCCTTCTAGTCCTGGACATCGACAGTCTTCGATGGTCAGCTGAACATCTAGTAGAATGCTATCTGGCTGATCTGGAGAAAGAGCTGGTAACAGAAGTTGTGCAGTTCGCTGCCCTAATGAAACTTTCTGAAAGTTAAGCAGAATCCCAGATGGAATGTGAAGACGTGTGCAACAGATTTTATCGGCATATGAACACAAACAAACTGAAAGGAACATTTCCGAACATGGAAATAGCAATGAGAATACACCTGTGTATGTTTGTCACAAACTGTTCTGGTGAATGTTCATTCTCGAAACTCAGACTGATCAAAAATTACCTTCACTCCACAATGGGCCAGGAGCGCCTTTTGTCCCTGGCGCTGTTGAGTATAGAGCATGAGGTGTTGCAGTTGGTGAGTTTCAGGGACACAATCATGCAGTTTTCCAAACAAAAAGCCAGGAAGCGTCCTATGTAATATTCATTATAAATCTACACACTATATACAGTACAGTAAGCTGTACAGTTTAGCTGTTTATTAAGTGCATTACAACTGTGTAGCTGTGTACACTGTACATGGTTAAGTTATAGTCTTTAATATCACATTAATAAGCCGAATGGCTTCCGCATGTGTGTTAAAAAAAAATGTTATGTGCATTATAAAATATTGTCATTCATTAACACACTAAAATAATACATCCCGAGAAATAGTTTGCCCAAGGCCCCGCACACTGTAAATGCGCCCCTGGGTGTCACCCTGAGAAAAACTTCTTAATTTTTGAAATGTACTGTTTTCTGAATGGATCAACTCATTACCACTACTGGTACTTGAATCCATTGTTGCAACTTTGCTTAGTTGTATTTCTTTTTCAGGTTTTCTCTTGCGGCTAATAAAATTTTGCTCTCTAATTATCTTATTTCTTTCCTTGATTGTTGTCACTTTATCAATGCCAGCTATGTGACCTTTCCTTCCACTGTGTTGAGCAATAAGAAATTTACCTTCTATTTTGATCATAGACAGATGCCAAAAGTCACTAGTAGTAGTTACATATATTGATATTATATCATAAATACAACTATATATCTGAAAACATATGAATATTTCATATAAACATTTCAATAATAATTTCTGCAAATTTTGCAAAGTAAATGGGGTATTTTACTATTGATTAAAAGTACATTACTCTACATTTTTATACTGCCATGCGCCACCTCTAAATATGATTTAATTGCTTTAAAGAATGGAATGCTAAGTTTCCTCAAAGAACAAAATTTGACCTGAACTCTAAAGTTAACAAAATAATTTTTGTCCCTATATGCTGATAGCCACCCTAATATATATATATATATATATATATATATCATAATTCTCTCTCGCTCTTTCACACACACACACCACACCACACACACAGTGAGAGAGAAGTCTTTAAGGATTTTATACATACAACTATTTAGTTAACAATATTATACAGAAAGTGTTCAAATGATGAAACAAAAAATATGTAAGAATTTTATTCATACAAATATTTTGTTAAATTGTAATTTAATCTCCATAGAGTTCTCTATCTGCTGTGAAACTTTTGTGGATTCTCCAAGGTTGTGAAATTCATCATTATTCTTCTAAACATACTGAGCGAGATCCTTTTCAGATCTTTATGTATTCTGCGGCCAAAGACATTCGCATTTGGATAAATGAAACCAGGAGAGTAGAGTTTGTCACGTAAATCAGCCCTAAACCAGAAATCACATGGGGTTAAATCAGGTGATCTGGCTGGCCACTCGATGGGACTTTGCTGCCCAAGCCATTTTCCTTTAATGTTGGTATTCAGAATCATCTCATGGGCAGCTGGAGAGTAATGTGGTGGTGCTCCATCATGTTGTTAAAACCAATTCCTGCTAATGCCATGAGTAAACTGGCAAAACTTGCTCTCTCAATACCTGGTGATAGTGTTTTCCATCCATCATCTCTCTTGATATGTCACAGGAAACAAGTCCTGAATAACCAATGTATGCCCAAACTGTTGGTGTAGCCATTTTAACCAGTTTACCCAATTGTATTTTTATTCTTTTTGCCCAGTAGTGGATGATGTTTGTTTCCTTTACTCACTGAACTGAAAACCTATTCATCTGAAAATTTGGTCTTTTGAATCTAGATCACTATTGAACTTTTATCATCATTGTTTCGGCAAACTGCAGCCATCTACCAGAATCATTATATAAATGAGCTGAGAGTAAATGGATTTGTAATTGTGGCACCCCTATAATTTCAATATTTTTGCTACTAAAAATTTGGAAATACTCAATTCCTGTGCAACTGTTCTCATTGAAATTGTTGGATTGACTTGAAAACTGGCAAGGAAATTTTCTTTGTCATCTCTATGGGCCATTACTGGCCTTCTGTTTCTTGGACAGTCTTTTAACAGGCTCCCTGTTTCCAAAAGTTTAAGCTTCCAGTATCAGATTGGTTGCATTTGGTGGTGGTTTATAATATTTTTCTTGAAATAAATGCAAACTTTGTTCGCAATTATTTCAGAAATAGCCCACAATACAAGATACACTTTTTCTTCATTGTTGTATTCCATCCTTACTAACATGATGCTGACTGGGGCTAGGGCCTAGGGCCTTCCTGTTCTAGCCTCGGGTCATTTCTGGCCTTGTATAGTTGCTTTGAAAGGTGTTGCATGCACTGCAGTGATATCATTGAAATTTATTTATTTATAAATAAGACTTCTCCCACCCTGTGTGTGTGTGTGTATATATATATATATATATATATATATATATATATATATATATATATATATATATATATATTACACCAACCTGCAAGGAAAAAATACTGTATAAAATTAATTATAAAAGTGTTTAAAGAGGCTAATTAATTTCAGCTGGTCACAACCAAGCCCTTTTCAAAGCCATAAACTAATTAAAATATCTAAAGTTATAAAACTTCCATCCTGTGGAAGAGCTAAGGTTAAAATGACTGTGAAGGCATAAACATGGTCAGAGAGATGGTAGCTGTTGTACGTCTGGCAGTTGGTAAAGGCAAACTATTGCCCAGATTTCAAACCTTTGAAATGAGAAGTCTATAAGTAAAAATTAATCCTGTACATCTGGCAGCTGGTCACACCTGAAATTGCCCTAAAATATTTAAAAATGTTAAAAATAAAGCTTTCCATACTGTAGGGCAACTTAATATTGAAAATGGTGTTTTCTGCCAAAATAAAAAAAGCCTCATATATTTGTCTGTATTCCTGGTCCCTGACCTTTATGATAGGTTTAGAATCTTGGAAGTTAAAAATATGATTATGCTGTTCCCTATGTTGAACTAGGCTACTGGGTCATTCCAGGACAAATCATTAAAAAAAAATTAAATTTGTAACCACTCTGACTTGTATACCAAATTTGAGAAAAATCCAAGGTTGTTAACATTTGTGCAAAAACATGAAATCTCTAGTTTTAGCGCAATCAGAGTAATGGTTCAAAAGTTATGGGCCCCCAATTTTGGGGGTGGTGGTTGGCCCCTTAATGTTTAAAAGTCCATAACTTGGTCCCTAATTGAGCTAGGAAAATTTTTAAAACCATTTGAAAGCTCAAATCCTAAACAATAATTGACTAAGTAATAAAATACATTTAATCAAATATTTATAAAGTATTACCCGATCTCAGGTCATGTTTGTGGGAATTAATCCTTCTCTGATTGGGTAATACTTATAGTAGCCTAGTTCAGCATAGGGAACAGCATAATCATAGGTTTAGAATCCTTGAAGTTAAAACTATCATAAAGGTCAGGGACCAGGAACACAGACAAATATACGAGGCTTTTTATATTTTGGCAGAAAACACCATTTCTAATAAGTTGTCCTATAGTATGGATAGCTTTATTTTTAACATTTTGAAATATTTTAGGGCAATTTCGGGTCATGACTGGCTGCCAGATGTACAGGATTGATTTTTACTTGTAGATTTCTCATTTTGAAGGTTTAAAATCTGGGCAATAGTTTGCCTTTGCCAACTGCCAGATGTATGACAACTACCATCTCTCTGTCAGTGTTTATGCCTTCACAGTCATTTTAACCTTAGCTCTTCCACAGGATGGAATTTTTATAACTTTTTTAGATATTTTAATTAGTTTATGGCTTTCAAAAGGGCTTGGTTGTGACCAGCTAAAATTAATTAGCCTCTCTAAACAGTTTTATAATTAATTTTATATTTTTTTCTTGCAGATTGGTGTAATTTTATATTGTTGAGGTTATTGCAATTAAAGTTTATATATAAATATTTTATCAGACATGTTATGATTCCACCACAAATGGAATCAATTATGATTACCAAGCAAGTCCATGATTACAATTATGATTTCTTCCAAAATTAATGGAATTGATTACAATTGCACTAAAAACTAATCATGATTCCTATGATTCCAAACTAGGTAAACAGAAGAAAGACAATGCATAATTACTGTCATGAAGGGTTGCAATAACTGAAATAAAATTATTTAAATTGATTTAAATTATAAGGAAAAAAATAACTGATTGAAATTAAAATAAGATTATTCTTTCTCACAGATAAGGAATAGTATGATCAACATAATTTTTTTTTTTATGCAGCAAGGAGGTTTAGAGTTAGGGTTGATTTTATTGTAATGGCAATTTGACTTTCATATTCATTGATATGTTTAATCATGGCTTGTAATCACAATTTTGATTTCTTTCACCATGGAATTGGTTATGATTCCTTGGTTTTCCAGGACAAATGGAATTATCATTATAATTCCTCGAAAATGTGGAATCAATTCCAATGATTTGATTTATTTCACTGATTATGATTCTTCATTATGATTCCATGTCTGAGATATATATATATATATATATATATATATATATATATATATATATATATATCGTAAAGAACGACGCTTGTATAGGAGATATTCCGCGCAAGATGAGAGAGAGAAAATGGAACAAATGAAAAAATGAGGTAACCACCTGGGAATCGAACCCGGGATCTTCCGATTGCCAGTCAGACGCGATACCATTACACTATGGACCTCACCCTTCCAAATGCCGTAATTCTTCTACATACTCGCAGAAACCAATGCCTCTCTCTCGTCTTGCGCGGAATATCTCCTGTACAAGCGTCGTTCTTTACGTTATTTATACTGCGTGTTCTTTGCAGTTCAATGTATATAATGTTATGGCATGCGGAAGGTGCCCCCTTGGGGCATTGGTTTCTGCGAGTATGTAGAAGAATTACGGCATTTGGAAGGGTGAGGTCCATGGTGTAATGGTATCGCGTCTGACCGGCAATCGGAAGATCCCGGGTTCGATTCCCAGGTGGTTACCTCATTTTCATTTGTTCCGTTTTCTCTCTCTCGTCTTGCGCGGAATATCTCCTATACAAGCGTCGTTCTTTACGTTATTTATACTGCGTGTTCTTTGCAGTTGTATATATATATATATATATATATATATATATATATATATATATATATATATATATACCTTACAACCTTAAAAAGGTTTCGCATGATTCATTTCATTAAGGTCAAGCTAGTTGGCCTGGTGAAGTAGTAAGTTGGTCTCTTGTGCTCTCCACCTTGCATAGCCAGGTACGCGCAGCTCATCAGGGATTGTTCTGAGCAAGGCAGCGTCTAATCTTCTTTTGAAGATGGTCACTGCAACTCCCTTTGTGTTTCTTAGGTCTTTGGGCAGCTAATTAAACAGTTTTGGTCCTCTCACCACAAAACTATTCTCTCTCTCTTATGCACATTTCTTCTGGATGTAGTAAACTTTATACTTGGGGTGTGACAGCCCTCCGGTCCCGAGTCGTGGGATTCTAGAGGAACTGGCTGCCAGCTCCTTTAGGTTCTCTCTCTCTTACTGGAGGGTGGGTAAAGTATTTTGCACAATCCCGTCCCGTGGGTTACTAAGACCCCATCCCATCCCTACTCTGTCCTTTTAGATTACGTTAAGGTTGTTCTCCTCTCACTGCAAAAAAAAAAAAAAAAAAAAAATGCTTCTTTTAGTATTGTCTTTTTCTCTTCTTTTACTATTAGGACCCTACTGCTACCTCATGCGTGGGAAGAGAGGCTTTGGAACCTCTATAAATAACACCATTTAACGCTCGTAGGTTGTGAGAGACTGGGATGGAGGGGTCCCAGGCATAGGGCGCGATGAATGGAGTGTGGCTAGTGCCCCGTTAAGCCCATTCCTAATGCGTAATGGCCTGACCAGCCCCCTGCGACCGTTCTTTGGTGACCAATTGATGGTGCTTGGCTGTACTGCTCTGAGGTGAGAGAGCTTTACTGCCCAGCTGGCTGCCAGGCCAGCGTAAAGTCTCGGGCGTAGCCTCTGGGTCTGGTGGGATATCCCTTGAACACTGGATTCTAAGAGTCTGGCTGCTTGTGAGTGACTAGTAAGGGGCTGCATCTCGCTGTCGCTCCTGGCGGAAAATCTGTGACGCTTGCGTCACGAGTGTTTGTCAGTTGGTAGCTGCGACACGTTTGGGACGGTCAGGCCCTGGGGAGACCTTTGGTCAGTGCGGCAGCAGAGAGGTGTAGTCTTCTGGAAGGAATGAATGTCACTTGCAAAAAGGCGGATGAATTCACCCCCCCCCCCCCCCCCCTTTTTTATATATTGGTCATAACGTTTTTGGATAGTTTTCATTGCTAGAACGCTTTATCTTATTCAGAGTATTCAGAAAAAACAAAACAAAAAAAAAAGAAAATATGGCAGGGCCAGCTAAATTGAAAGCAGAATGCTTTAAATGTAAAGTTAATCATTGGTGCGTAGACTTCCCAGAGGGTAGTATCAGCGATATCACATCCCTTAGTGTATGTTTGTTTTGTAAACTTAGAGACAACCATGAAAAGGAAGTTAAAGAGCTAGGGTCGTAGCACTGGAAATCCAACCCAGTGGACAAGATCAAATTAAAAACACACCAGCAGATTCAAACTGTAAGATTAAGTATCTAGAACAAAGGGAGGGCTCAAAGAAGGGGCTGATAGAGAAGGGTGGGAAGGGGCCTGCTGATGGCCCAAAGAAACCGAAGGATGTAGCTACCTGTCAGGGTGGGTCGGGTGGTGTAACTGCGTGTATGGGTGGTGACGGGTTTCAAAGGTCTCGGGCAAGAAGGCTGCGAAGCCGAAGGCTGAGACCCCAGTTGCCCCTGTCAAGACCTCTAACCGCTTTAGTCTCCTGTGCTCGAAGGAGGAAGACACCGTTTTGATTGGGGGACTCGCAGATCAGGGGCCAGGAGAAGTACTTTGCTTCTGCAAACTGGGATGGGAGGAAGGTAAGGTGCTTACCTGGGCGGGGAACGGCGCACTTAAGGAAGGAGGTAGAGAAGGTGCGCGTGGCTAGTTGGAGGACTGCGACCGTTGTCCACGCTGGTGGCAATGACCTGTTCCTCAAAGGCGGTGGGGTAGGTCTTACAGAAGGGATCATCACCGAGATCATGTCTCTTGCGGATGATCTACAACTGAAGACAGACAGGGGAATGTTAATGGGTATTTTACCGCGAATGAATGCCAATGACCACGCGCTCAGTAAGGTCATTGGCATCAACGAGAGGGCACAAGACTTGTGTGTTTCGCTGGGCGTGAAGTTTATTGACCCCTTCGATGCATTTTCGGGTAGGTGGGACCTTTACCAGAGGGATGGTGTCCACCTCAATAACAAGGGTAAAGGTGTGCTAGGCGCGCTGCTCGACCGGCACCTATACAGAATGGTGAGGTTGAGTCCGGGGAGAGATGAGGATGAGCGAGCCGGTGGCGGACGTACCTTCAACTGAAGAGTGCGTCGAAGTACAGGTGGGTGACCCTCCTCCTACGTTGGAGGGGGCTCAGTCTCCTGCGGAAGTTGCCCCCTCGTTAGT
Organism: Bathynomus jamesi; assembly: GCA_023014485.1. Taxonomy (NCBI): domain Eukaryota; kingdom Metazoa; phylum Arthropoda; class Malacostraca; order Isopoda; family Cirolanidae; genus Bathynomus; species Bathynomus jamesi. Next base: position 959,873 of record JAJOZX010000398.1, on the reverse strand, counting down.
GAGGGGCTCTTCAACTCCCGACAGCCCTGGCTGTTTGGGAAATGGGTCGTGCTAGGGGGCGGTCAGAATAGGGAAGGCTCCCTCTGTGCAATGCTTTTTAATGCTAGGTCAATTAGGAACAAGTTTTGCGAGCTACGGGCGCTCTTAGCATCAGAATACCAGGATATCGTTGCTATCACCGAATCCTGGATTCATACTGATCATAGGGACTACGTTGGGGAGTTCGAAATTCTCTGGTATAGAATGTTTCGCAAAGACCGCACCCATGGGGAGGGGGGTGGGGTACTAATATACGTCCAAGACACATTGAGTCCGTTTGACTGCCAGTTCCGGTCGGAACGGGAGCTGCTTGGTGTCGATCTGAACGTGGGAGGGACGAACTATAGGTTAATCTTGGTGTACAGACCTCCGCATCTCCTCCTCGAGGAGGATACAGCCCTGTACACCGAACTCAGTAGCCTGCTAGGGGATAGGGTGTGTGTAGTTTCAGGAGACTTCAACTGTCGCGGCATAAAGTGGGAAAACAGGACTGCCGATGCTGAAGGGAGGAGGCTAGTTGACTTTGCTGATGAGAACTTCCTCACTCAGTGGGTCAACGAGCCTACACGAGGCGAAAGCGTTCTAGACTTAGTATTCACGACCGAAGACAACCTCGTCACTGGCCTCACCGTTGACAAATCATTGGGTGGGAGTGATCACAGTCTTATTAGGTTCCGTGTGTGCGTCCCTCGGGTGAAGCGTAGTAACTCGGGAGGCAGTAAGCTTGATCTCCGCGGGCGAACTTTGTTAGCCTCAGGGATAGCGTAGGAGAGATGGGGTTAGAGGTTGGCACCCCTGCTTCAACGCAGCCTAAGTGGTTCAATCGTGACATTGCTTTGGCTATCCGAAATAGGAAAGTAGCGTATAGGAGGGCGAAGGCCAATCATTCCCACGAGAACACTGAAGCGTATGTCCGCCTGTGTAGGGAAGTGAAGGCGAAGGTTAGGCTAGCGAAACGTAATGAAGAACTACGGGTGGCAAGCCTCTGCAAGGGGAATCCTAAGGAATTCTTCAGTTATGTTAATAGTAGAAAGCCCATTAGAAGCATGATAGGACCGTTAAAGGACGGAAGCAGCGTTCTGCGGACCTCCGACGCGGACATCGCCACTGTGCTTAATGAGTACTTTGCGGGAGTGTTCACCAGGGAGGACACCCGCATCATCCCCGAGCCAGGCGTGAGGCACGAAGGTGCTGGCCTGGATAGTGTTCGATGTACCGCGACAGTCGTTGCCGATAGAATAGGCAAACTGAGCGTGTTTAAGGCTCTTGGGCCAGACCAGTTTCTCCCCAGTGTTGCGGGAGGTGCGCGACCAGGTGGCTCCCCACCTGGCTACAGTCTTCAACAAATTGTTTGAGACGGGCCAGGTGCCTGGTGACTGGAGGGAAGCCAACGTGACCCCTATCTTTAAGAAAGGAGATCACGAAAGTCCAGGGAACTATCGTCCCATTAGTCTCACTTCAGTTGTAGGTAAATTATTAGAGGGGATAATAGTGGATAGGATCGTTGACCATTTGGATTCTCACAAGCTGCTTGGGGACTCCCAACATGGGTTTAGATGGCACAGGTCGTGTCTCACCAACTTGCTCGAGTTTTTCCACATCATGTTGGATGAGTATGATAAGAGTAGGGCGATTGATATACTTTATCTTGACTTTTTCAGAAAGCCTTTGATAAGGTACCTCACCGCCGGCTAATGGCGAAAGTGTGCGCGCTGGGTATCGGTGGGGAAATAGGTAGGTGGATTGAAAACTGGCTGAGGAATAGGCGGCAGAGGGTTGTAATTAAAGGTGCTAGTTCGGGTTGGGCCTCGGTCACTAGTGGGGTTCCTCAGGGTTCCGTTTTGGGGCCGCTGTTGTTTATCATTTACATAAATGATATCGACGGTGACATCGTCAGTCGGATCGCCAAATTCGCTGATGACACCAAGCTTGGGGCCAATGTTGGGACGCCCGAAGCGATCGAGGAACTGCGTGCGGACCTAGGTAGGATAGGAGAGTGGTCCAAAAAATGGCAAATGCCGTTTAACTTGGGTAAATGCAAAGTGATGCACATTGGCTACGCCAATCCCAAGTCGGACTACTCGATGTTGGGGAGTCATATCGAGGCGACTGATTTGGAAAAGGACTTGGGTGTGCTAATTAGCAGCGACCTTAAGTTTACGAAACAGTGCGTAGAGGTGGAAAAGAAAGTCCAGAAACTATTGGGTTATATCAGGAGGCAATTTCAGTTTCGGAACAAGGAGATTGTGCTCTCTCTGTACAATTCCCTTGTTCGGCTGCACATGGAATATGCTGTGCAGTTCTGGTTGCCCACCCTCAGGAAAGATATTGAGAGGCTGGAGTGAGTGCAGGCGAGGGCCACAAAGTTAATCCCTTCCATTAGGCATATGGGCTACAATCGATGGTTACGCGCCTTGAACTTGTTTTCGCTGGAAACATGGAGGCTCTCTCCCTCTCCCTCTCCCTCTCCCTCTCCCTCAAATACAGGTCTTGTTAGCGTAACATTTCCCAGTAATTTAGTTCTTTGCACCCATTGATTTTGGCTGTGAAGTTTCTCTGGATCCCTTTCAGCTGTTTAATGTCTTCTTTTTTATATGGGGATGTTAGAACCAAGCAGTATTCCAATTTGGGTATGATCAGGCTTTTCAGTAGTGGAATCATTACATTCCTATCCATTTGTTTAAAGGTTCTCAATATCTGTCCTGTTGTTCTCTTTGTTCTGTTTACTGCTATCTTATTTTGTTTCAAATTTCGCATCATCTGTTATTACAACCCCTAAATCTTTTGCTCTGGAATTTCTCCAAATTTCCTGTCCATTTGGTGTATAATATATTCCATGGATTTTAGGTCTTCTCTTTTTTCATACCGTAACAGCTGAAATTTCTCGGTATTAAACTTCATATTGTTGTCTTATTGTCTGGGTTTCTTATTTTTCTACTGATCTTTGTGTCATCTGCAAAGGATGTTATTGTGCTGTCTCTAGTGATGTCCTCATCTATGTCAGTTAGCATGTTTATGAAGAGTAGTGAAGCTAATACTGTTCCTTGTGGTGTATATATATATCATCCCATAGTAATGTCATTTTTTACGATAGATTAAGTTTAAACATCCTACTTGGTTTAAGCATAAATTTTCTGAATGTTATATCTAAGAGGAGATATATCGTGTTTCGCTACATACTTTACAGACCTTGACCAGTGAAGATGTGTTTTGCTTTATGTGAACCCTTCATAAACATGGTGGTATCAGAAGAGCATATCAGGCATATAATGCTTTGAGTTCAAAAAAGGGAATAGTGCTACTGAATCAACGCGAAACATTCAGGACATTTATGGCAATGATATTCTGCATGTGAGGAAATGTCAAAGATGGTTTCAAAAGTTTAGTAATGGTGACTGCTGTTTGACAGATGCAGCACACTCTGGACACCCTGCTGAGTTTGATGATGACCTGCTGTTAGCCACACTTGAAGAAGACTACAACAACTGTCGAAAAATTTGCCCAGAAACTCAATTCATCCCCATCCACCATCCATCGACATTTGCAACAACTCAGGAAAGTGCCTAAGTTAGAAAAATGGGTGTGACATGAATTGTCGGTTGACAATCTGAGGGTGCAGGTAAACATTAGCACAGCTCTTCATTCCTGTGAGCTCCAAGATTCGTTTTTGCACAATTTAGTGACTGGTGATGAAAAGTGGATACTGTACCAGAATGTTAAGCGCTGTTGACAGTGGGTTTGTGCCGGAGAACCAGTGACACCACAGCCAAAACCAAATCTTCACCCTCAGAAGGTGTTGCTTAGTGTTTGGAGGGATAAAGGTAGTGTAATGCACTTTGAAACATTACCACACAACCAAATAATCACCGCTCAAGTCCGTAAACTACTGGATTGATTGAACACTGCACTAAAAGAAGAGAGACCTTCTTTGGTTAGTTGAAAAGGAATTGTGTTCCACCACGACAACGCATATCCTCATACCGCTTGGATCACTTCTGCAAAAATTGAGGAGCTTTGGTGGGAAAAACTTCCACATCCTCCATATTCTCCAGACCTTGCGCCTTCAGATTATCATCTCTTCAGGAGTCTGCAAAACTATCTTGGTGAGAAACAGTATACTTCTTTAGATGCCCTGCACACCAGTCTCTCTACATTTTTTGCTTCAAAACTGCCTGAATTTTATAAACATGGCATTGAAAAGCTTGGAGGACGTTGGCAGAGTGTCATTGATTCCGATGGGAAATATATACTAGATTAAAAAGTTTTTTTTTTTTGTCTTTCAAATTACGATCTAAAAAACGACATTACTTATGGGGTGACCTGATATATATATATATATAATATATATATATATAAAAATTTCACAATTAAACAGATGAAATGAATGAATGATACAAACCCATAAGGAAAAAGGAAAATAATTTTCCCTTTTTCTTGTGGATATATATATAATATTTAGGAGAAATCCAATGACAAGGAGGAATGTAAATGCCATGAAAAGTCTTCTTTAATGCGCAACGTTTCGAGCAATACGCTCATCATCAGGCTAGATAATAACAATATGAAATTAGAATCAATAAATAAATGTGAACAAGACAAAATAATTTCTATAAAAAGACTAAAAGAAGAGGGTTAAATTCAAAGTTATAAAAGTTTACATATAAAATTACAAGAATTTTAAAAGCTATTTTTAAATTACATATAGTAAATTTGAAATTAGTACACTGGAATAATTAACACTAATACAATGGAATAATTAACACTACGAACCTTTCAATGCTGGTTCCGAGGCACGAGTAATTTAAAACAAAACAAAACAGGAAACAAGCTATGGGTTGGGCGGTTGGAGTTATAAGTTAGGGGAGGGGGGATTATAAAAAATTGGGGTGGGAACACCGTATAAAATGTAAAACTGATGTCACTTTAGATAATTTTAAAATTCTCGGTTGTAATTCTTGTCCTAACTCACTTAGAATTTTGGAATCTCTTTATATTAAAACATTGACCCCTTCTCTAAACGTGGATTCCTCAGCTGTCCCTCTAAATTTTGTATAAACCCCCCTCCCCAACTCCCCTCCCCCCACCCCAATTTTTTATAATCCCCCCTCCCCTAACTTATAACTCCAACCGCCCAACCCATAGCTTGTTTCCTGTTTTGTTTTGTTTTAAATTACTCGTGCCTCGGAACCAGCATTGAAAGGTTCGTAGTGTTAATTATTCCATTGTATTAGTGTTAATTATTCCATTGTATTAGTGTTAATTATTCCAGTGTACTAATTTCAAATTTACTATATGTAATTTAAAAATAGCTTTTAAAATTCTTGTAATTTTATATGTAAACTTTTATAACTTTGAATTTAACCCTCTTCTTTTAGTCTTTTTATAGAAATTATTTTGTCTTGTTCACATTTATTTATTGATTCTAATTTCATATTGTTATTATCTAGCCTGATGATGAGCATATTGCTCGAAATGTTGCGCATTAAAGAAGACTTTTCATGGCATTTACATTCCTCCTTGTCATTGGATTTCTCCTAAATATTAAATTGAAGCTTTGTAGAAGCAAACCGCATGACTATATATATATATATATATATATATATATATATATATATATATATATATATATATACAGTACTGTGCAAAATTCAGAGACCACTGTCAATCTGATAACTATTAGATAATCTGTTGTATGAAAATTGGTTTTGATACTAAAATACATATTAACTAGAACCTCTGGTTCATATTAATGTATAACTAAGTTATTACTAAAGTGTATAAAATTGTATAAGCTGGATGACCCTCTAGTCTGCATAAATTGGACTTGAGGGTTGATTCATTATATTACTTATAACGCGTGTGTTTAAAGATCTAGCGAACTATTACTGATCAATGGATCTGCAGTAAATGCTCCTAAGCTATTGTTATATCAATATTTACAATTAAAAGTATTGACATTCACTTAAATTCTGCAAAACAAATTTATCCAAAACGTTTCTCATTATAATCCTAATTCATGCTGTTTTTTTTCTTTCACAGGCTTAAGAAATGACAAAAAGTACAATTTCTGATGAGATTAGATATAAAATAATACATTTGCATGGTGAGGGACTGAGTCAAAGAAAAATAAGTGAATCTACAGGCATTTCCAAAACTGGTGTACAAAAAATCTTGGCTCATCACCGATCAAATGGGACCCCAGCTGATTGTCCTAGATCAGGGAGGCCCTCTAAGCTTTCTCCATCTGATTTACAATATCTAAAGATTACTTCCCTTCAAGACAGACACAAATCCAACACTTCACTTGTAGTGGATCTCGAAAAAACAACAGGTGTCTCAGTTGATCCTTCTACTGTATGAAGGAAGCTTAATTCAGTAGGTCTCAGATGTCCAATACGTATTTGTGTTCCAAAGCACATTTTCTTTTCTCTTTATTTCCATTCCTTAAAAGTGGCTTTTTTGCTGCAACACATCTTTTTAAGACCTACTGAGTTAAGTTTCGTTCATACAGTAAAGGGATCAACTGGGACACCAATTGTTTTTTAGAGATCTGCTGCAAGTGAAGTGCTGGATTTGGGTCTGTCTCGAAGGGAAGTAATCTTTAGATATTGTAGATCAGATGGAGAAAGCTTAGAGGGCCTCCCTGATCTAGGATGATCAGCTGGGGTCCCATTTGATCGGTGATGAGCCAAGATTTTTTGTACACCAGTTTTGGAAATGCCTGTAGATTCACTTATTTTTCTTTGACTCAGTCCCTCACCATGCAAATGTATTATTTTATATCTAATCTCATCAGAAATTGTACTTTTTGTCATTTTTTAAGCCTGTGAAAGAAAAAAACAGCATGAATTAGGATTATAATGAGAAACGTTTTGGATAAATTTGTTTTGCAGAATTTAAGTGAATGTCAATACTTTTAATTGTAAATATTGATATAACAATAGCTTAGGAGCATTTACTGCAGATCCATTGATCAGTAATAGTTCGCTAGATCTTTAAACACACGCGTTATAAGTAATATAATGAATCAACCCTCAAGTCCAATTTATGCAGACTAGAGGGTCATCCAGCTTATACAATTTTATACACTTAAGTAATAACTTAGTTATACATTAATATGAACCAGAGGTTCTAGTTAATATGTATTTTAGTATCAAAACCATTTTCATACAACAGATTATCTAATAGTTATGAGATCAACAGTGGTCCCTGAATTTATTTTGCACAGTATTGTGTGTGTGTATACTTTCCATAGTATATATATATATATATATATACAGGGCCAGATCTAGAAGTTGCGAGGCCCTAGGCAGATCTAGAAATTGCGAGGCCCTAGGCCTATATATATGAAAATATGGACTTAATTATTGGTACTATACCAGCAATATTAGAATCCCGCATAGACAGAACTATGCCAGCACTTAAAAATTAAACCAAACCAAAATAATCACGCATGGAAATTGTATAAGAAATATAAATAAACCATACAAATAAGTATAAATTATAATATGAATCAAGATTTGTATCGAAAATATAAGACAATGATTTCTAAGATTTATATAATATTATAGGTAATGACTTTCCATAGTATACAAACGTTTTTCATATGTGATGTATAAGATGTTGACATTTCATTTTTTATAATAGTGAGTGATCGACTTATCAGGCTAAATATTAATGCTTTAATATTTGGTTCAGATGCTCCTTGAATATTACAGCAATGCTTTTCTACTTTTCTTTGAGCTAAACTCTTCAATTAATTGAGAATAATCTAATGAATTTGTTATATCGTTTTCTATTGATAACATAGCTAATGATTGCAATCTCGCTTGAGACATGGTGGAACGCAAATGTTTTAATAAGTTTGAGACGCGAGAAACTTCTTTCAGCCGAAGCAACAGTAACTGGGATGGTTAATACTATTCGAAGTGAAACATAAACATTAGGATAAATCTCACTTAGTTGTTTTTGCACTATATAAACAAGGGCATTTCCGAGATCTGTTTTCTCAGGTATAAACCTGCAAAGTACTTTAAGTTCTTCATAGAGTTCTAAATCATTAATATCACTTGAATAGAACGCGCAAAACGGCTTGAGCGAGGCCCTAGCCGATCGCCTAGTTCGCCTATAGCTAAATCCGGGCCTGTATATATATATATATATATATATATATATATATATATATATATATATATATATATATATATATATGAGGCCCCGCAAGGGGTTCTAAGCTCGTGCTCTTTGTGCTCGTTTGTACGTGCTTGTTCCTGGAGGTTTCACGTGCGCCCTCCTGGCCCTAGCACCCAAGGATGATGGGGCTCGACCCTGCAGTCCTTGTCATCCTTGGTCTTTTTCCACTTCGACTGTCCCCTCCACCCTTTCTTTTTCTTCTGTCTTTCCTCTCCCTTTGTGTTTCCGCTGAGATATGCCCTTTTAAATAGAGGCGAATCGGTTCTTCCTGAACTTAAAAAATATATATATATATATATATAAGGGTGGCGCAAAAGTCGCGCATCATAGGAATTTTCAGTGTTGATTACAATATATTATTTTTTTCATGGAATACCAGGTACTACAGATCGATGAATCAGTACAGAATTTAAATTCTGTACCAATTCATGGATTTGTTGTACCTGGTATTCCACGCATTAAAACCAAGCTCACCCTCTCATCTATTGTTAATTTTGTAGTCATCCACTACCTAAAAGAAAAAAATGATACATAATCAACACTGAAAATTCCTATGATGCACGACTTTTGCGATTTTGCACCACCCTGTGTATATATATATATTACCTCGAATGCCACATAGCCTATGTTCTTCCCCAGCCTCAGTTACCCCTATCCCCCAAGTCTCATCCAAATCTAGCCAGTGGTTTGGCTGGTCATAAGTAGCAAAGTTCGCAGTTCGACCATCACAAATATATTATTATTATATATTAAACTGACTGACTGAATATGAAATCAGTTTTGAAATTGGTGTTTCACATGCACTGGCATTGCAGTAAATTAAAATCACTTTAGGACCTGAAATAGTAAAATGTAATATCTCATTCTCGCATGTCTGTCTGTCTGTCATATTGTACTTTTTGAAACACACTATACAGTAGGGTGTGTCAAATTTAGAGAGCAAAGTGAAATCTTTAGATTTTCAAAGACTACTGGTGACCAAATGATGCATATTTGTGCTAAATCGAAATATGGCTTTAAAATCCAGATTTGACCATTCCAAGCTACTTGTATTTGAAGTTGAAGTTTATGCAAAATCAGCAATTTTTTTAAGTATTTTTTTTATTGTATATAACTATATTTTACATACATTACATACAACTAAAGACATTTTTATTGTATTTCAATATTAAAACTTAGAAATATAGATAAGTTTCTTGAACTTTGCCAAGGATGCCATGTCTGCCTTGCTCTTGTTCCTGGACATGAGCTCCCTACTGGCCACTGATGTATGCCTCCCTCCTCTCTTGTGAGTAAACATATTGTGCTGCTTCAGTTGTCATCCTTACACACCCCTCTACTGACTGTGTGTGTGAGGGCCATGCAGGAACTTCAATTGGTCTATCCAGACACTCCTTGATTGCAGCATTGGTGAGGGAGCAGGTCAGAGGAGGGTCAGTCACACCAGAGTTCCAGTCAATAAGCTCCGAGAGTTTGGTGGCATCTGGGTTGGTGTCAGGAGTCTTCCTGTGTCTGACACTGCAGTCTCCTACCTGTGTTCCTCATCTCCTTCACCTCTGATTTCCAGTATCCTCTTCACTGCCTCCCTCCTCTCCTCCTCCACCTCACTGCATAGCATGGCCTGGAGCACAGCCTCAGAGTGTGCATACCAGGCTGATCTCTTCACTGTAGGCATCATTATTCCTATCACCTCCTCCTTCTGACTTCTGAGCAGCTCAGCTGGTACAGTACATGCCTGGGACCCTCCACCCAGCTGTGATTTAACTTGATGTTGAACCAGTTTGGCAGAGCTATTTGGTGATATCTTCAGTGTTGTATTATTTCTTCTTAGCCACAGGCAAGGAAGAAGTTGTCACAGCCTCTGGTATGAAGTCTTCATCCTCCTCCTCCCCTCCTTGCCTCCTCCAGTATATCTCCAGTCTCCTCCATCTCCAGCAGTGACTCCTCCCTCAACTCTTCTCTCTTGGCTGACTCCTCTGCCTTCCTCCTCCTCTTCTCTCTTGGCTGACTCCTCTGCCTTCCTCCTCCTCTTCTCTCTTGGCTGACTCCTCTGCCTTCCTCCTCCTCTTCTCTCTTGGCTGACTCCTCTGCCTTCCTCCTCCTCTTCTCGGCCTTCCTTCTCGTCTCCTGTCTCTGCAGCACTGCTTCCTGTCTCCTAGCCTCAGGGTGATCAGCTAGACCCATCTGGTGTGCCCCCACACTGCCCACCTTTTCTCTCTGACTTTTAATGAAGGCAAGCTCCTGCACTGGTATCTTCTGCTCGCTCCTGCAGCTGCAGTCAATGTGAACCTCACTGTTGCAGACAGGGTTGCACCCAAGCTCACTGCAGCTCCTGATCACACAGTGACAGGTCAAGATGTCCACCAATTTGTCCAGTTTCATCATGAACCTATTTTTGACCTAGCTTCATATTGCCAATGGACACCTTCACTGCCTCATCCCACAGTGCCTTCACTTTAGCCCTGATCCTGACCTCAGTGTTGATTACAGGTCCTGTGAATAGAGCGTTGGCCTTTCTCCACTGAGCCAGTAGCCCTGGAACAATGCCATTGTTAATCAGGTCATTAACTGAGTAATTCCTCCTGTCTTCCTCACTCATCTCTCTCAACAAACCATACCTCAGCAGGGGGAAGTTCCCTCCCAGTCCCCACCAAATGACTTGGGTGACAAATTGATTTGCTTCGGGTTCTGATTTCTTTCTGACTCATCCTGTAGACCTGTGAACAAAAGAAATGTCATTGAAATTGGATAGGCCTACTGATTATGATTACATAACATTAAGTTAATTGAAATTCTTAATATCTTCCTATAAGCTCTGATAAAAGGTTGTGTTGTTATAGGTACAAGATTTAATTATTCAAAGTAATGACAATTTCATATATCTATCATATCAAAATATACAGAAAGTTTGGGTCACACAACATTTCGAATAATTTGAATTACACAATATTTACATTATGAAGTAATCAAAATTGTCAAAAAGGAGGGAAAACACGCATTCACAATCAAAACTCCAGCATTTGTGACTGTGAAACTTAGAAACCATACTGCACACCAAAAATAACCAAAGTTGACCACACATATCAATGGCACATTGATATACGATGCTACAGTCATATTTAGGTTATATTTCAAACCTTTATGGTAAAATAAAGTAGGTAAATGGCTTTTTTAAACAACACTAAAGATAGTGCTAAGTTTGCTAGATAATGACATCATTTGAGCATTAGTAGTTTTTGAATTGTTGACTTTACTAAAATTGACACCCTACTATACAGTGAACCCAAGAATGCTTGTATTAAAACTGGGAATGTATTGTAATATGTCTTAACTTCATTTTCAGCAAAAGTAGCAATGCAGGTTGTTGAATACTTGAGGCTGACCTGAAAAATATAGAAAGTTTTAAAAAATCAAACCAAATGCGGTTGAATTCGTCGGTTCGAAGCTGATCAAAGTAAGGAAATTTGTTTCATAAAGTACTTTGTTAATATTTTTACCTTTTACTTGGCTATTAGAGTTGCTTTTCATATGATGTGACGTCACAAGGAATTAAAGGACAAGAGGAAGCCTCAAAGCCATTTCAGTCCACTCGGGAAGTTCCTGTTATTAAACTAGTGCATTTTTTTATTATTCTAGCAGTAGAATACTGATAGAAAAGCATAAGGCTCTCCCCCAGAGGTGGGTACGGAAAAACGTTGAAGGAAGTACCTTGACTCTTGAAAAATAGCAAGGAAGTTTTACAGGAAAGAGGTGATAGAAAAACTAGCTTTACAATTTATGCTATGAACACACAAATCACACACTAAATAGTACCATTGTATAAACTAACATAATATACTTGTACAGATCGTATATAAACTATGACTTGGTAATCATTACAAAAACCTCGACATATGGTTTTGATGTTATACGAAATGTTTACAGCTCTACTTATCGAAGTATCAGGGCCAACAAAAACCCCATGGCCCACTCCAGTTAGCTCAAAAAAGATTAAAATAGAAGGAAGGTCAAATCTCCATTGCTCACACTTATGTACATGCAGAGCTATCATCAGAAATAGAAGTAAAGCCCTCTTCCCGTGGGCCACTAATGGCAGATGATAAAATGCTGCTACAGGAAAGGGGTTAAAACAGGAATTGGAAATGGATATTGGATCTTCCACACCATGCCTGCACTCATCATGTGCACCCAGTTATCCAGAGAAAAGAAAAAAAAAAAGTTGGCAGAGTGCAACTGTACCTTACTCCCAGGCCATGGCATGCATTTTTGAAAGGTTTTTTGTTCATTAGGAAGAATTAGAAGAAAAAACAAATTTCTACAAAGCACTTACCTATTCTATTCTCAAGATATGTTAATGAGGCAGGCAAGTGTGAACGTATTTTCTGTAATTGAATATCTGTCGTGTGTATATGTTTGCCAACTATTATTGTCGCAGAGTTTTCCGAGTTGGAGTCGGAGATTAATCCCAGTTACACACACAATTTTTTCTCCCCCTCCTTTTCCTTCAGAATTAGATTTGGATCTCATAAAACAAGCGTAAATGAGTTCTCTCTTGATTGGCATCTTGAATTGATATGAGGATAAATTAACTTTACGTTTAATTTAACTTTTTGCAGTTTAATTTGTACTATTTCAAATACATTTGGCAATTTTTTTAATTTTTTTTATTCATCTAATTTCAGATTTGGCAGCGCCATTGTGAATTCAAAATCGCCCTACTACGGGGCTGTAACGTTGTTCCACCAAGGGCTTCAGTCTGAGGAGCAACAAAAAATGGGGGAAAGAATTTCCTTTTACCAGGGCGCCGTCGATAAATTAGATGAGGCATCAAAAACTTTCAAAGAACATGGAAAGGCAAAGGTAGTTATGAAGCCTGTTCAAAGGTTTAAGCCCTTTGTGCGAAGTTTCAGAATAATGTTAATATTCGTGCAAAAACTTTAACATTCTCTCTGATTGAATTCTGAAGCGTCTTGATTTGAATGCTTGTAGAAATTTAACTTCACTTTTGTTCAGTATGCATGAAAGAAACGTTTCTTTGGATCCGGAGAATGTGAGGATGGGAAAGAAAGTAATGTTAAAACTTGTTCCACACACGTATGAATAAAATCCTCATAGAATTTAACTTTGAAAACTTTTAAAAAATTTTAATGCAGGCCTGTAATGTTTATTGTGGTACATTTTATTATTAGCTCTTCATCCCCTGTTACATAAGGTCCTTTATCTAGTCAGACGTGTAGTGCTTTTTAGAGTTTTGTCTGTACAAATTGAGCCTTTTTTTTCATTTGCCCTTTAATCATTTGTTTAGAATTTTTTTTTTTGTATTTTGCATTAGGACCCTTCGTGAACACGAATCGTCGTATTAGTTTCATGTATGAAAAGGTTCGTGTAGCATGTAGATGAGTAGCTCTGACAGTTTGTAGCTACAGTTACATTATTTATGTCACCTTCATTTAAAAAAATAAAGTAGACAATTTTAAATGAACTTTTACTAAAATTGATTGAAAATTGTGGGAAATGTGTACGAGAGTTTTCTTCTCTATGAGTCTTTGTATAAGACTAATGGTAAAAGGTAGTGTTAGGGCATTTATTTCATTACTAAGTATGACAATTATTGAGAGGCTGTTTTTTAGTTTTTAAAGATCTTATGCTGAATTAACGTGTAGGGTAAAAAAAAAGATAAATGATGGAGAAAAGCTAAGCATATTGTTTGTATTTTCATTCGAGGTCATCGGCGAAACTTTGACATTCGCGAACGATGTAATTCGTGGCAAGCTGACAGCGGCGCAGAAGGAGAATGAGTTTGTGTACCATGAGAAGGTGCCTCCTTTGTCTTCCCTTCCCGAGACGAAAGGCGCTTCCCTCGTGAAAGGGATTCCATTCAGCTTCACAGACAAGGAAGTCGCTGGCAACGACATTTTCGGGCGTCTCGTGCCCTTGGAGGCCCACCAGGCATCTTCTCTTTATAGGTAGAAGACGTAGAATTCATTGATTCGTTGATTAACTTTTTAAGCGTATTGATTGAACTTTATAAGTAATTTTCAGTGTTGAGATTGCTCCGTGAAAAATATCATGAAGGTGGTTATAATTGTAGTTGTTGTTTATCCATTAAGCGAAGAAAAAGCCAAACTGCTTCGAAGAATCACGAGTGAAATTCAGGAGAAAGACGAGGAGTTGGAAATGTATTTGGCTTCCATGCAGTTAGATTCCTTAGCCTTTGAAGAAAATTTGGATGCTCTCCCTCAGGTAAGTTAGAGTAAAAGACTTGTACGTTAATGTATACGGTACGTGCATAATGCTTGACGATGCTATTATTTATTATGATTGATCAGTTGGTCTGTAAGGGGCCAAAGCACAGATCTTTAAATCGGGTCCTTTACCCGAACATCTGAATTTTACACGAGAGGTTCCTACAAATAATTAGCTAATGAAAACCCTGGGGGAAATCCCTATTAATTTAGCAGTTTGTTTAATGAATGTGGCAAGCTTCGTTTGCTTTCCCAGTCTTACAATTTCAGGCTAAAATTCTTGGTATGAACACCAAATCCACCCTAGACGCACGCATACACATGCATACACATAGATGTTACTAATGATAATGTATTTCTTCATCTTGGAAGATGGAGTTAAAGTTAATTAAATAGCGCGTTATTTAAACTTTCGCCTCCAACTCAACTCGGGCCGATTCCGGTGCTGTTCCTCCATCACCTCTTCCCTCTGACTTTATTATGTCTGAAATTGGAATCTCTTCGAAAGATGTTCTTTCTGCCGTATCTGGGCTCAACTCTAGGAGGAAGGCGTACAGTCCTAATTATGTTCCTCATGTTGTTCGCAACAACTGTGCTTCTGTGCTGACACTTTGCCCAGGCAAACACACTCGTCTTTCTTGGTACGTTTCCTTCCTGCTGGAAGTTCGCTTTCATTCAGACTCCCAAAGAATGGTGACTGCTCTCAACCCTCCAAGGCTCCAACTATCGTCCAATTGCTTTGATTTCTTGCTTTTCTAAAGTTTTTGAATCTGTCATTAATAGGAAGATTATTAAACACACACCTTCTCACAATCTTCTTTCAGATCGTCAATTTGGTTCCGCAAGGGACGCTCTACTGGCGATCTTCTTGCATATCTCTCTCACTCTTGGTCATCCTTCTTTCGGGATTTTGGTGAAACGTTTGCTATTGCGCTAGTTCCTCAGAGTTCTGCCCTGTCACCCACTCTTTTCCTTTTTATTTATCAATGATCTATTAAATCGCCCTATCTATTTCCATGCTGATGATTCCACTCTTCACTTCTCCACCCGCTTCGCAAAGCGTCCCTCTCAACAATCACTCCATGCTTCGCGTAGGACGGCTATGGTACACCTGACTTCTAATCTTTCTGCCTCTGATTGGAGCAGAGAAAACCTTGTGGTTTTCACTGCCTCAGAAACTCTTCCTCCATCTGTCTACTCATCACACACTTCCACACGACAATCCCCTTACCTTCAACAACACAAACTCAATCCTTCCTCTTCTCTTAACATTGTTGGAGTTTCCTTTTCTCGTGATCTTTCCTGGAAAGATCACATATACTCTTTCCAAAACAGCTTCTAACAGGTTAGGTGTGCTGCATCGGCTCCGCAGTTTCTTCATCCCTGTTCAGTTGCTCTTTCTGTACAGGGGTCTTGTCCGTCCCTGTATGGAGTATTGTTCACATGTGTCGGGTTACTCAACCCACACAGCCGTACTTGACCGGGTGGAATCAAAGGTTTTTTGTCTCAGCAATTCCCTACCTCTGACTGACTGTCTTCAATACCCCTCTCTTTGCCGCAATGTTGCCTCGCTCTCTCTACTATCGCTATAATAACGGACACTGTTCTTCTGAACTCTAACTACATGCCTCCTCCTCTAAGGAGAGCACACAGTACTAGACTTTCTACACATCATTCTTTTTCTGTCCAACTCTCCAACGCAAGGGTTAATTGATATTTTTAGTACTTCATCTACTCAACCGGTGAACTCGGGAACAATCTTCCTCAATCCATTTTCCCCCCTGAACCTTGATTTTGGCTCTTTTTCTTTTAGGAGAGGCCATTTTGCGGATATTCACCCTTGACCCCTCCTTCCTGCATTAAAAAAAAACAAAAATAAACGTTGCGGTTAAGCTGCTGATATTAGGTTATATCAGAAAAATAACAGGTGTTAGTTCTCTTCCCCCCCCCCCCCCCCTCCTTTTTCTGTTTGACGAAGTAAATTTGGAGGGACCATACTCCATTCGCGTTGCACTTTCGGGTCCCCACTGTAAATTTTGAACCGTTGACCATAAAATGATGAAAGTTTACACGCACATGGATCGTCACAAGACCGTGTGTCATGAACAAGAATCCTGTCCCTGCATCAAAGGTAAAGGTCACAAATATAGGCAGGGACAATGATGATGATCCGACATAGGTCTTGTTTTAAAATGTTAAACATCTCAAGAGTAGGGTACTCGGTGATTACGGTGGCGGACTCCGAGCGGTGTGGAGCTGGTTTGCTCCCTGCCGCTGGCATCGGGTGGTAATAATAATGATTGGGGTTGTTTAACCTCCTTCGCAACATCTAAGGTCATATGATGGAGGGGACCTACGGCTTTACGTGGGATCCGAACCACGGGTCGCTACATAATTTGGATACGGAGGATGGTCTCCCATCCAACTACTACCCAGACCCAATGTCGCTTAACTTCGCTGATCAACGGAAGTGGTGCTACGACATTGGCTACGACGTAGCCCTGGCATCGGGTGGTGTTGAGTTGGCCGCTTTCTCTTTTTCTGCTTTGGCCAAGGTGATCCTTGGGGCACACTCACGCCCACGTTTTTGGGGTAATGAGCTTTTTGGATGTTACCTTTTTACATCTCGAGAGTTTGATACAGAAAGACACATTGTGTTAAACACTTTAAAACTAATGTTAACTATGTGTGTCATGTTTTTGTTTTGAATTAGGAACTGGTGGATTGCTGTGCAGATTTAAATTCTCGTGATGCGCTCATATTTCTCACTGACACTATGGCTAAGATCAGTAATGTGTATCACGATCTTCAGTCAAAAATTAAGGAGACAGAGGAATTAATAAAGGTAATTTTAAAAACAATACACCTTTTCACTCTCAAATTAAAACAACTGAATTTCAAATTAAAATAAATGAATTTCAAATTAAAATAAATGAATTTCAAATTAAAATAAATTAATTTCAAATTAAAATAAATGAATTTCAAATTAAAATAAATGAATTTCAAATTAAAATAAATGAATTTCAAATTAAAATAAATGAATTTCAAATTAAAATAAATGAATTTCAAATTAAAATAAATGAATTTCAAATTAAAATAAATGAATTTCAAATTAAAATAAATGAATTTCAAATTAAAATAAATGAATCTCAAATTAAAATAAATGAATCTCAAATTAAAATAAATGAATCTCAAATTAAAAGAAATGAATCTCAAATTAAAAGAAATGAATCTCAAATTAAAAGAAATGAATCTCAAATTAAAAGAAATGAATCTCAAATTAAAAGAAATGAATCTCAAATTAAAAGAAATGAATCTCAAATTAAAGCAAGTGAAATACAATTTAAAACAGAGATTGTGTAAAATCTGAATGTGCATCGAAAGCTTTTATTTTATAGCTGGTGGAACTACTTGGCATCTGAAACACGTTGGCAACATTCACAAGTCCCTAGCAACCGTTGCTATCCATGACTCGACTCTGTTACCAAGGACGTCCTCTCTGACCCGGCCAGCTCTCACTCGCTCTCACAGCTGTGTATTTCAAGGTTATTAAAAGAACTGAGTTACGCTTTACTGTGATGATTTGGATTATTTTTACAATATAAATTTCTACAGGGTGATCCAAAAGTGTCTCCGCAGTAAGAAACAGCCTAATAGCCTACGCTTTGATAGATGTAGCCTAAACAAAAGGCCTAATAGCCTAGCTCCCATTATTCAATCATGGACGTGAAATAACTGTGGAGAGACTTTTGGATCACCCTGTAGAAATTTATATTGTAAAAATAATCCAAATCATCACAGTAAAGCGTAACTCAGTTCTTTTAATAACCTTGAAATACACAGCTGTGAGAGCGAGTGAGAGCTGGCCGGGTCAGAGAGGACGTCCTTGGTAACTGAGAGAGTCGAGTCATGGATAGCAACGGTTGCTAGGGACTTGTGAATGTTGCCAACGTGTTTCAGATGCCAAGTACTCCCACCAGCTATAAAATAAAAGCTTTCGATACACATTCAGATTTTACACAATCTCTGTTTTAAATTGACTTTCATATATTTTAAATTATTTCACTTGCTTTAATTTGAGATTCAGCTGTTTTAATTTGAGATTCAGCTGTTTTAATTTGAGATTCAGCTGTTTTAATTTGAGATTCAGCTGTTTTAATTTGAGATTCAGCTGTTTTAATTTGAGATTCAGCTGTTTTAATTTGAGAGTGAAAAGGTGTAGTTAAGGACTTGCGTAATTAAATCGTGCATTTGGCTTTGTTTGTAAAGTTAATCACCTTGAAGTAGAATATTTTTTGAGATTTTACTGATAATTATTTTTAATGATATTTCCCAGACTTCTTTAAAAGAGGTCCTTAACGGGTTGCTCAGTGGTTCTCAACCCTTTTGAAGCCCCCTGCCCCACTTTCACCAAGCAGTATTTTTGAACGTCCCCTTTATGGCTATAAAACTTAGCAAACAATACGATGATTATTGAATGTATTTGAAAAATAATCGCAATAGAATGAATACATTAGTATTTATTGCCCTAATAATCTAATTTTATATTACAATTGCTACAATGGAGTTAATACCTAAGTTTGCGTGTCATTCACTTTTTTCTCATAGCGCCCCCATTACGCTCAATGCTTTCCCTAAACTTTACGAACGCCTCCTGTGAAGCAGTACTGCACCCGTTGGGAACCACTGATTTAAATGTGAAAGCAACTTCATTGAATCGTACATTCGTTTCCGTAACAGCAAGAAGATGCGAAGGAAAAGGAATTTTGTCTCGTGATCGGAACCAAAAGAGCACCGAATCAAATCCTGACTGAACAGAAGAGAGAATTGGCTAAGTATAAGGAAGCCCATGAGGCTGCTCTCACCAGTAACCAGGCTCTTCATACTGCTATCACGCAGCACAAGGAAAATATATCTATTCTGTCTAAGCCTTTGAATGCGCTCGTAGAATCACTTCCATCCGTCGCTGGAGTGGAGAGTGAGTCACCTTCAATAGTATAATAGGATTACGTTCAGTAGAAGAGTATATCGTGGAGTGATGCACGAGATTGTTGAATGAAATCTCTCGACAGAATTTAGTTGGGTTGAAAATTTGTATAGGAATTTATATGTATACTCGAAAGAGTTCCTTGAACCTTTAGACTTTGGTTGTGGTACTTAATATTAGGTGGTACGGATAGGCGTGGAATTCTCCTTACGTTTTAGTTTTAATCCATTCATCATAAAGCTGCAGTTTTCCCTTGTATCGTTTCGCAGGTGATGCTGACAAGGCAACTCGGATGGAGGTGCAGCGCCTCTTGAACAAAGTGCGTGAAATGCGAACTCAAAGGAGCGAATTTGAAGGTCAGCTGAGGGTGAATCTGCAAGAGGATGACGTGACAAAACAGTTGGTGACGAACCAGGAGGATATGGAGCAATTCTTCAAAGAACAACTTAGTAAACATAAAAATTTGGTGAGGACTCTTTTGCGCTCAATTTGTTAATTTATTTAATTCTTGATTTTTATTTTTGGCAGTCTAGGTTGTATTTATGTCTGCACTTCAAAGTTTTTTCACTCAATCTTCGAATCTTTCATCCATCATTACAGAGTTCAATTCTTGTGGCTTCGTCTCTAGAATTGGAAATAGTTACTTTCTTGACCTTTCCATCTTGTATAACCAGGCCCCCTCGGCTCATCTTGAGCAAAGTGTCTAGTTTTCTTTTGGTGTCTATAGTTGCCAGTGATACTCCTTATTTCTTTTGAAGGATGGTTAAATAGTTGTTGACCTTCAATGACGAATTATGCTCCTGATTTGAGGGTGTTTCTTGTCTAGCCTTTAGTTTAGGAACACTACACTTTCTGCCTTTCCTATTTTCCAGTGTTTGGAGTGTTATAAGGTTCAATTTGAGATTAGGAACTAATTATGTCCCCGACCAAATAAATTTGGAGAGTCATAGTCATACTGGCTTACACTCGTCCTTCCTTAGTTTTTGTAACATTAAAAAGAATATCATGTTTCTGCGAATACTCTTCGCAGACTTTTAGTAGCCGATCCAGACCTTTAACAGAGGCACTTATTAACACCATATCATCGGCATAAACTAAGTTAGTTATCCTTGTGTTATCTATACAACATCCCACTGTTGCCTCATTAAGTGAAGCAATTAATCCGTCAATATACACATTAAACAGCATAGGGGAGAGCAAGGACCCTTGTCTCATCCCGCAAGAGGAGCCAAAACACTCGGATAGTACATTGCCCCACCTAACGGTGAAAGATTGGTGGGAATACCAAAATTTCAATACATTTAAATATGTACATGGGAACCTTCCTGTCTTGTAGTTTTTCAAATAAAATATTGTGGTTCACCCTATCATATGCCTTACTTATGTCTAGGAAACAGCTATAAATAGTTGAATTACTGTCAATGTATTTAGATAGTTTTTTTAAGTACATAGATACACAGGTCAGTTGAGTGGGACCTTTTAAAACCAAACTGATTAGATGTCCATAGGAAATCATTTAATTGGAGTAACAAGAGTTCTTCTAGTAGTTTCGAGAAGCAGGAAGCGACAGCAATAGGCCTGTAATTATTGCTGGACAGAATGTCCCTGTACTTATTTTTGCAGGGATATAGCTATGAGCAAGCATGGCTGATAGGAGCAATGATATATGCAGACATACTACGTCATTGGCATATTTTAAGTGCTCATTCGATAAGTCATCTACCCCTGACGCAGAACCAGGCTTTAACTCGTTAATTAACCTCTCTACTTCAGAAAATGATATCAAAGTATTTTTCCTTGTCCCTCCCACAGTCGTTTCGCTGCAATCTATCTTAAGATTATCCCTACTCACACTGTTTAGAATGTTAGAATAGTTGTTTCTCCACAGCTTTGCAATTTCATCCTCCCCCGATACCACATCGATTGTCGGAGGGAGGACATTTTTTACACCCGTTTGATTCTTAACAAATTTCCAAAATTTGTTGTTATCGTTATTTATGCGAGCTTCACAGGCTTTTGATGCTCGAATAGACTCCTCTTCCTGTTTACATCGCCTTATGGCCGCCTTATACTGACCCCTACTTCTACACATATTCATGTATACAGGTCCTAATCTGGGTCTACCATGAAAGCACCACAAATCATAGGCGTCTTTCGATTCCCTCTTCAGAGGAGCAATAAAATCATTCCATCCAGGAATAATCTTAGTATGATATTTGTAAGATTTAATCAGGGGGCTTCCTGCTTCTCTTAACAGGGATATTATCTTACTATAATACCTATCTATGAGTTTACAGTGAGAATCATTTGAGCAAGGATTACTACAGGCAAAATGCAAAATTTCTAGATTATTTAAGAGGTGACTTGTTCTGTCTTTGTATTCTATTCTCTGTTGCATATTAACATTGGACCAATCGACGCAATTATTCTTACCTATTGAGTTCTTGTTAAGTCGTGTTGCGCATAAATTGGTAAAGTTAATTAATATTTCTAATGGTCTATGATCAGAAACAAGGAAATCATGCAGAATATGAACTCTAACAATTCGATCCTTTAGATTACCACCAGTGAGACAATGATCAATCCACCTGGTGGTACTACTCGTATCACTAACGTATGTAAAATTACCAAAGCTGGGCACTTGCGGTATTTTTTGCGGTACTGCGGTACTACCGCACTACCAAACCGGTACCGCATAACGCAGTACCGCAAAGGATCGCTGAAAGTACAGCAGTACCGCTACCGCATTCAAATTTCCCGCGGTACTTTCCGCGGTACCGACAAACACGACTTTTCAAAAAATTAACACTTTTTTTTAAGTAAACCTTATTACAGGAGTACAGTAAGACGAATGCTGCGTGTGTTGCATCAGCCTAACTCTAGACACGTTAAGTTTTCGTTCAGAACATGTTACGTTGCCATCCTATCACAACGCCTCAGTGCAGTGCTTGCTTTTGAGCCGGTTGCACGTGTTACATTTCTGTGACAAAGATCGATTTTTAGCCATTATGGCAGAAAGTTCAGGTGCGAAATCGCCGATATGCAATTTCTGAAAATATGTGCTATTACTTGTGTTGTTCTTGTGTGCAGTACCGCAGTACCGCGGAACGCACCAGGGGGACCTGAAAAAGTACCGCAGTACCGCGTAACGCACTGGGCATGCTGAGGTACCGCAGTACCGCGTAACGCACCCCCAAATTTTGGTACCGCGCCCACCACTGAAAATTACCACTGGTTACCCCTAATACATCTACATCACTTATACTTAAATTGGCCGACTCGCACATGTTACCCAATTCTACAGAGAATTCCGAGTTCACACGCGCGTTAAAGTCCATTATTATACAGTGAGAATATTTGGGGTTATCTGATGATGACTTAATTTTGTACAGCAAATCAATGTATTCATCTAGATTACTGCCGTTGTTGTATGGTAAATAGCAGTTTACAATTAATATGCAATCATTGTTCACTTGTAATTCAATGCCTAACAACCTTACATTGTCACGTGTTAAAAATTTTATGTTTTGACAAATTTTTCCTTAAGAAAGCAACACCACCAAAAGGCCTACCGTACATTAATTCATCTGACAAGTCTACTGCTGATGACGCATGGTACATAGTCATCATGGATGGTAGAGAGGAATTTTAGCTTTTGCTTAGGTAGCCAGTGCTCCTGCAGGCGTATCAAATCTGCACTGTCGCAGATTTTATGAACATCTACAGTTGAATTCCTCACTGACCTTACATTATATGAGACTATTTTCAATAAGTTATCCGCCATGACATAGAAAATTTATTATTAGTAAGATTATTATTATACACAGTAGTACAACTTTCAGGCATTACCGTTAGGGCGATTATTATTATTATTATTATTATTATTATTATTATTATTATTATTATTATTATTATTATTATTATTATTTTGCCTGTTATCAAATCTACCGTCTGGCCACTGACTCATATTATACGGGTTGAAATGCGAATTTACACCTTTAATTATTACTTTAAATGAGTTATAATACGGAGATTTTGTGTTTAGTTTATTAACTAACAAAATACTGTGTTCACCAATGACTTCTTCCATCATGTGTCGAATATCGCTTGCCTCGTTCGAGAGCTGAATTCGCAACACAGAGGGTGAGATTCCCCATCGGTGGCCTCGCCGCGGAAACCGGTTGAGGAAACCTTCGGGAAGAGCGCCTGTTAACAGTGACCCACCCGTCATCCTCCCTCGATCTCCCTGAGGCAGGGTTCGCCTGCCTGGGGGATAGGAGGTCCCTCCCCTGCTCTGTGGCTTGGTGAGGGTCTGTTAGCGGTGTTTATAACCTGACGGCCGCGCGTGCCCCTCCTTCGGTAGGAGTGGGGGGGTGGGTGGACTGCGCACCGAGCGAGGCGTAATCGAACGCCTCCTCTGCAGTGGGAGGTAGGGACGAGGGCAATGATGCCTCGTCTCTTGGCATTGGACCGTCCCTGTTCCTCACTGTGAAATCTGGAGCAGGTGTCCTTTCCTGAACGGGAGGGGGGTTGACCGCTACCCCTGCATGCTGCGTTTCCACCACACCTTCAGGTGGCGAATTCGGGGGGGGGATTTCGTTTCCTCGCTGCCCGACGCGCTTCTTGGAGATCTGACTTGCTGAACTACTTCCGAGTAACTGGGCTTTGGGAGGAGCGTCTCTTTCAACGCATCTAACTCTGACCGGAATTGTTCTAACGAAATCGCGTTTTTCTGATTTGACACCACGTGTTGGACTGTTGGTGTTTCAGTTCAACTATCGACTTTTGTACCTCATTATACTGTTTGAGGAGCACCGAGACGTCTACGTCACCCATAGAGATTACCGGTATTCTATGGAAGTTAGTAACGTAGAAGGTAATATTGTTCTCATTATCCCGGAGGGTTGATACTTTATTTACAATATCTTCCAGGGTATTCTCGTTTCTAGAATTACCTCTACGAGTTGGGAGGGTAGTACTGAACAGGGTGTTTAACTGTACCCTCGCATGTTCTATTTCTTCTGAATCATAATCATGATCATGATAGCAGATACGAGAAGGTCTGACCTAATATGATCTACTTTGTCAAATATAAAACATAAAGGATTTTCTACAAGATTTTCAGCAGACGACCCCATTGTATCTGTAACGGCTTGCGGTGGAGCGTAGCTGGTGGGGGGTGGAGATGGGGGGAACGCCGAAAGGGGTCCCACTTCTCGTCCCTTTAAATCATGCTCGGGGTACCAACGGTTCGATGCTCAGGCATCTTTTCACATTAATTATGTAACCATTACTAACTATGACACAAAAAGTATACACGCGGAGTCCCTGTACGATTATACCGTAATGAAACATACGTTTCCCACGGTCACCGTCAAAACTTTTACTATTAAACGGAAGATTCGCAGTGTATATGGTGGGAGTAGGGCGGGAGAGGTGAACGGGATGGTGATGCTAGAAGGAGTGCCCACTCCTTGTCCCTTTAAATCACGTAAGCGCCTAAGTTTGTAAATATATCTAAAGTAATAAAAACTATTTATCTATTTGCTTGGTCTTTCATTTAAGATTTCAGAGCCTTTACCTGTCCTTTTGAAAATATTTTGAAGTGTTTATGTAGTTAAAATTCACTCGTTCATTCGTTCGTAATTTTAAGGGGCTCGTTCGTTCATATGCCCGCTATTTCAAGGTCACTGTTTACTACCTCATAGGTCCAAGAAGGTAGTGCCGGATGTCGCTAGAAAATTTTGAGGATATATTATATGTATTATTATTAATTAAGTATTGTGGACCATCTAATGAGATTGTAACTGGGTAATCTTGGCACATTTACAAATTTTATTGGAGAGGTAACCTAACGGTTCACTGACTTTAAACCCTGTTAATTTGATAGTGAGCAGGAGCACAAAACTGACAAGCATCACTGGCACTGGCTCTAAATTACACTAATAATAATAATAGAGACAACAAAAATTAATAACAGCAATAATAATAAATACAATATCACGTTTACGTAATGTTACACGATTTTAAATTGAATGACTTATTGTATATTTGGTAGAAAATACAGGGTGTACATAAAGTCAGGATCTATTTTTGTGAAATAATTATTTTTTTCTATTTTTCTTTTCAGAAGCCCTTAGAATGAATACAGAAGAGCGTGTGGCAATAGTAATTTGGCGAATCGAGAGAAAGAAATACAATGACATCCAGGGGTGCAGTGCTGCCGGAGCGTGCCGGAGCGCCGCTCCGGCACCTCTGCAAGAGGAAGTTTGGAGGAATTACCATAACAAGCAACAAAAAAATTGTCTCCATTAATTATCAACAGTTTCTTACTAGTCTTGTGAACAATTTGCAGCACCGTATGTTCACGACAACATCCATGAAAGGTTCTCAAACATCTGAACCTCAAAGTATGTATAAATCACTGCTAAATGAAATGTGTCCTTGAAAAAGACTACTGGCCTGATGAAATACCACCTAATTACGGAGAAGCTGAAATCTCATCTCTCTGTAAGAGGTTTAAGCTTTCTTCTTACTCTGTACTAAATGCCTTTAGAGACTATGTGGAAGATCATGGGCGCCGCATCCCCCAAGATTTACACCCATTACTGAGCTGTTCACAAGTTATTCCTATTAGTACTGCTGAGTGTGAGAGGGGATTCAGTCACATGAACTTGATAATAACAACACGCTCAAGAATTCTCATAAATCATGTATCAGCGCTTATGTTTGTTAAACTACATGGACCTCCTCTAGTTCAGTGGAATCCTGAGCCATATGCCATATCATGGCTGCGGTACCACAGATCGGCAGATGACACCAGGACAAGAGTTGCTTCAGACCCCCGAAAACATATCACGCCTGACCCTTTGTGGAAATTATTGTGAAACTTCCCACTGGTGGTATTTGGTAAGCACTAAGTAGTTTTAACTTCTTAAATTGATAAAATACATGATTGCTCTTTTTTCTTTATTTGCTTGATAATTATATTTATTTTATGATAATTAGTGAGTGCAAACACGAAATACTTAGTCATCGCATATATAGAAACAGGATAGGAAATGGCAGGCTTTTGTCAGGCCCACCAGAGCTCCGGCACCTATAAAATTGGCACTGCACCCCTGATGACATCAGAGAGAAGTTTAGAAGGAGATTTCATAAGCCGGGGCCAATAGACAAGACAATACGAAAATTGGTAAACAAATTTAAACGAACGGGATCTGTAAATGATGAAGCAAGATCAGGACGACCGTGTATGTCAGATCTTACCGTGAATGCAGTACGCGGAATTATCACTGAGGAGCCACGTACGTCCGTTCGTGCTGCATCACACAGACTCGGCCTCCCTACGTCATCTGTGCACAAAATTCTGAAAGTTAATTTGCAGAAGAAAAGCTATCATTTGCAGGTTTTACATGATTTACATGATGATTTACATGAGGAAGATTTCCCTCGACGAAGTGCTGTGTGTGCTGATCTCGTAGAACAAATCTGGAGTGATAATTTAATGGACAACATTCTCTTTAGTGATGAAGCCACTTTCCATACGTGTGGAAAAGTAAATCGCCATAACTGTCGAATTTGGGCAGATAAAAGACCGAATGATTTCGTCCAAAATTGGAAGAGAGACTCGCCTAAAGTTAATGTCTGGATGGGTTTAACAAAATCTAAGGTTTATGGTCTTTTTCTTTGCTGAAGCTACAGTTACGGGGCTTATTTATCTGGACATGTTGCAGCAATTCCTTGAACCTCAGCTGATTGGGGATAGGATTGTTAGTACCGTCGTCTATCAACATGATGGTGCTCCTTGTCACTATGCCAAAATTGTTCAGGATTATCTAAATGGACGTTTTCCAAATCGTTGGATCGGACGCGGAAGCAACAGACCTTGGCCAGCGAGATCACCAGATTTAACCCCTTTAGATTTCTTTGCATGGGGCTTTATCAAATCGCACGTCTATCAGACGAAGATTACGAGTCTTGAAAACTTACGTACACGTATACGAACTGCTGCAAATAACATAACCCCGCAAATGCTCCAGAATGTGTTTAGAAATGCTGCGGAACGATTTGAGCTGTGCAGGGATACTGATGGGCGTCACGTCGAATCCTACTCTTAATTATTTAATAAATGTTACCACTTTATCATTTTATGATTGAATTCCATATAATTTCCAAGTGCTTCACAAAAATAGATCCTGATTTTATGTACACCCTGTATTACATAAAACAGTTAAAGTGGTAAGTAATAGTAATAGTGACAACACAAAATAATAATAGCAGAATAATATTAAACATTGAATAACCTTTATTCACACATTGATGTTCCGACAGTTTTTGTATTTTTGCTTTGTTTATTGATAACTTATTTTGTCTTATTGAGCAAAGTCTATCGTAATCACTCCTAAATCCTTTGACTATCAGTATCTGTACATTAAAAGTTGAAAATTTTCTGTTAAATTTTTTACTGTCTTCTATTGTCCCGTTTGTAAAGATTGCAAATCCTCGGTTGAAGCGAACTTGGTTTTATCTGTTGGTTTTACACCGTCATCGTCTTTGCCCTTGCTGGCACGAGAACGTTAAACAAATTCACATTCGTATTATAACATGGAAGTTTATTTCTTCATTTAATGTTCTGTTTATGCATATTCAAGGAATGTAGAAAGGATGTAACAAAAATTATATGAAATTGGACCCATAAATTATTTTTTATGCATATTTACTAGAACTGACATTTGCAAGCAAATTTTATGCCTTATTACCAGATGGAATTAGTTGACAAATCATTTTTGATGATGCAGAACATTGAGATTATTCATAGTAGTAAAAAAAAAGTTGATAGGTTAAGTGCAAATGGCTTAATTGTTAACATGGGGCACAATATGAGAGAAAAATTGGGCTTATTAATAATAATAATTAATATAATAATAAATATAAGGTCAGCTTCTAATTTAATGTATTTTTGAGATCTCCAAATTTCTAAAAGAATTTCTCGCACTGAGAAATTTTCTAGACACACACACACACACACACACACACACACACACACACACACACAAGTTTTTTATGCTCCACCTCGCATAGCCAGGTACCCCCGGCTCATCTGGCATTGTTCTGAGCCAGGCGTCTAGTCTTTGGAAGATATCCACCGTAACAGCAATCGTATTCCTTAGTTCTTTGGGCGAATTGTCACGAATTTGTGATTATACTGCTTCAGTCAATTAGAATTGTGATCCCACAGAGCTGATGTGACTTTCGAATGCTACCCCAGGCTAATAACACCCAAGTAAAAAAATTAATTTTATATAACGGAACATCCTTAATACCAACAAGATTCAATGTTACGAGAGTTTGCCAATCTTTTAACTTTACTTTCGGAATGATTTCCTTATGACTTGATTATATTCCCACATTCAAATTTAACTCTTAATTAGTTGGCACAAAATGAACCAATTTGTTACAGTGGAAAGTTTCATTAATGATTAGCATATATACAGGCTAGAGCTCAATCCCTAACTTAACTTACTTAATGGTATTCTGCATTTATACCCGTTTTAGGTGTATAGACAGTTTCTCAATAAATTTACTCAGACCCGTAGTGGAATACAGTTGATTAACCTTACGCATTAAACTGCAATACTCTCTATAACTTATGCCCATTACCATAATCTTCAAACACACTATTGGGCCCTCATCATCATCATCATCATGCGGGCCATACCAGTGTTAACACCAGTTGTAAGTATTGTCCATTCACGCTTTGTGTAACACTTTAAGTACCAAAAGCTGTCTTTTACAGTGCTACACTGAATGAATAAACCTTAGTTCTGCGCATCAAGCCCTTGTGCTCTTCCAAATAAATTGGTTTTTCTTTTATTTGGCAACCAACAATTGGAATGGATTGTTCTACTTGAGGATACTCTAGAGAAGCCTTCCCTCTGGAACTTCGTACTTGTGTCAGCTTGCAATTTTTCCCAGTACCTACTAAATTCCTCATGTCCGATTATTTCTCACTTGTCCATGGATGGGCTTTTCTGTCCTCTACACCCATTTAAACTGAAGTTAGTGGCAAACCGAGAAGCTGTTCAGTGCCTCCGCTGATTCTGCCTTATAATGTGCCCAAACAGCATTTCCAACTGACTGGCATAACATAAAATCCCATGGCAAAAAGAAGGAAATTTCTTGTTTACTTTGTGTCACGCCCCCAAATCAGTTTTTCCATGCACCAGATTTCATGCTAAAATTCACCAGATCCACTTTCTTACACACTGCATCTATTTTGACGTGCTACAAATAGTCTTGGTCCTTTCGCAAAAAAACTATTTTCCTTCAGGGTTGAAGATGTTCTGTCTAGCCTTTAATTTGGGAACACGACACATTCGTCTTTTTCTACTTTACACTGCTATTTGAGTGGTTATAGGGTTCAAAGTAAGATTAAGGACTAGTTCCTCCATTATTTTCCAAGTGTAAATAATGGTGTACCTCTCTCTCGCTTCCAGCGAATATAAAATTAATTCACGTAACCTCAGCCAGTAATTTAGTTCTTTGCATCCATTGATCTTGGCTGTGAAGCTTCTCTGAATCCCTTCTAGTTGGCTAATGTCTTTTTTCATATTGGGATGTTGAGACCGAGCAATATTCCAACTTGGGTATGATCAGTGTTTCCAACAGAGGAATCATTATATTCCTCTCTTCTTTTAAAGGATCTTAGTGTCTGTCCGGTTATTAATTTTGCTTTGTTTACTGCTATCTTATTTTGTTTCAAATTTCGCATCATCAGTCATTACAACTCTTAAATCTTTCGCTTTAGAGTTTCTCTTAATTTCCCGTCCATTTGGGGTATAGTATTCCATAGATTTTAGGTCCTACCTTTTTCCGTAGCTTAATAGTTGAAAAATTTCAGTGTTAAATTTCATATTATTGCCTTCAGACCAATTGTACAGTAGATTCTGTTCGTCTGTAGAGATCCTATATCCTCTGGGTTTCTTATTTTTCTATTAATTTTTGTCATCGGCAAAGGATGTTACTGTGCTGTCATATATATATATATATATATATATATATCCCCGCAAGGGGGTTCTAAGCTCGTTCTCTTGAGTGCTCTTTGTACTCGTTTGTACGTGCTTGTTCCTGGAGGTTTCACGTGCGCCCTCCCGGCCCTAGCACCCAAGGATGATGGGGCTCTACCCTGCAGTCCTTGTCATCCTTGGTCTTTTTCCACTTCGACTGTCCCCTCCACCCTTTCTTTTTCCTCTGTCTTTCCTCTCACTTTTTCTTTGTTTTTCCGCTGAGATATGCCCTTTTAAATAGAGGCGAATCGGTTCTTCCTGAACTTAAAAAAAAAAAAAAAAAAAAAAAAAAAAAAAATATATAATATAATATATCCCTTTGCTTTGTCCGGAGCGATAGGGCGCGTCCCTCTGTGGCGAATGTGGGAATACACCTTTCTTCTGTGTAAGGGCTTTCTCTGCCTTCGTGGACCATTGGGCCCGTTTGGGGACCCGGCTGATCTCCTGCTTCTTTTTCTTTCTCCTTTAACCCATTTTTTCTGGCTTCTCCCTGTTTTTTGGCGTCGTTCTTTGGACCTTGATTTTGACCCTCTCCTTGGCTCTTTGGTGTGGGAGGTGGTTGCCCTGCACCCTTGTCGCTTTCCAACCAAACCCTGTCCCTGCCACTTCTCACCGCGCGTTGGATGAGAATGGCCGCCTTTCAGGGACCGGGTGCGGGTGTATCTCCCCTGCGTGACATCTATCGGCGGTGGGACCAAGTGTGCCCACACTTCGCCTTTCCCTTGTTGGAGTCGGTGGTGGCTGGATGCGCGCGGGGGATGAAGTTCTTTTTTGTTTTGCTATGGACACTTCTCCCCCTCGGCTTACGACTACTACTACTATCAACACTCGGGTGGTGGGCAACCAGGCCCTCGAGTCCTTTACCACTGGAAGACCGCAACCTAATGGGGTTGACCCCCCTGTGGAAGCGGAACGCTTGCACTCTCCTTTTTCGTTGCCGACCCCAGTCCGTCCCTCGACTACGCCCTTGGACCTACACTCTGGAGCAGGGGTCTCGCCCCAGCCCACTTCAGCCACCTTCGGGCAAGTCAAGTTCCACCGAGGACTTGCCCCCACAACCCGGCTTCTTGCTCTCCCCATATGCCCCCCTTACCCGCCGTCAGCCCACCTCCCCACGGAGAGAGCCTCGCGGCGGACGGGGCCGGCATTCGCGGCCGTCCTATCGACCGTTGAATATCCCAGTCCATTTCGACTACAGCCTCCCTCTCCCTCCCAAGTATCCACAAATTCCTGGTGATTCGACCTACATCTGGGTCCCTCCCGAACAACTCTGAACGGACGTTCCAGGCGATCCGAACCCAAAGCAACTCCAGCCGCTATGACGTACGCCCACAGAGGGATGGCTCCCTCCTCGTAAAATCACGCTCAGCCGCAGAGACGAAAGCCCTACTCTCCGTCACTGAGGTCCTTGGATGCTCGGTGTCCGTTTCCCCACACCCTCGCCTGAACCAGAGTCAGGGCACTATTTACGCCACCCGCCTATTGTCGGTCGCAGTGAACGAGCTCCTGGAGGACCTCGCACCCCCAAGGAGTCACTAAGATCTATCGTTTCACATCCCGACAGGGGGGCACCCCCTCCCCCACCCCACGTCTGCTCCTTACTTTCAACACACTAATCCCCCCCCGGCCACATTGTATGGGGTATGGGAGACCGCGCCTCATGCGAGTTTTCTATCCGCCCATACGTCCCAGACCCGACCCGTTGCTTCAAATGCAATAAATTCGGACACGTTAGCTCCGCTTGTCGACAGCCGCATCAATTATGTGTTCACTGTGGACGACTCGCTCACCCTGACAGGTGCCCCAACACACCCAAATGCTCCAACTGTGAAGGCGCACACCCCTCTTCATCCCGAGAATGCCTTTTCTTCAAGTTTGAGAAGGAGGTCTGAGGCCTACAGGTGACGGACTTCCTTAGCCCTCGTGAGGCACGCGACAGGGTGCGGAGTCGGGAGGTGAGGCCGGGGGTGTCCTATGCCGCTGCTCTCGGCTCTATCATCTCGGCACGCCGCCCTGGCCTGCCGCCGAAACCCCCTCAAGCCACTGCTCCCTGTTTCCCTCAAAGAAAACCCTCGCAGGACCCGACGGTTTCCTGTCCCCCCGCCATTCCTCCTCTTCCCGCACCTCACCTGCCACGAATTCCCCAGGTGTCTGGGACCAGGACACCCAGGTCCCATCCACGTCAAACCCCGCCTTCCCAGTACCTCCTCCACACGCCCGAACCTGCCACCCGGAGCAAGCCGTCGAGGCGGAGACGCCGGAGCGTGTCACCGGACCCTCCGGCCTTCCAACGTCTCTCTCCCTCTTCCCCTCGGACCAAGAAGACGGCTCGGATCCTCACTCCGCCCACCACGCCTACTACCATGTCCATCTCTCCCCATCGCAGAAGTCCCACCACTCTACCCCCACAGACTCTGACCATAGTGGCTGAGATCCACGACCCGCCCCGGACGACGGGACCCAGTCCGAACAATATCCTCCCCCCCGAGGATCCGGTGGATGCGGCCCTGGCGCAGCTGCACGGTGTGACCGAGGAAAGCTCGGCCGCGCCCACGCCCACGAGTCTTATGGATCTGCCCTTGCCTCCTGGTGCCATTTTCTCCACCCCTCCACGAGACCACTCTGATTCACCTCCTTCCACCCCCATCGTACCTAATCCCCCAACATCCCCGGCCCCCTCCTTGTCAGCTACCCTGTGTACGCCCTCCCTCCCACCCGCCCGGTCCTTTTGGTACCCCTTATCACCACCTCGAGTCCGCCATGAGACCCCGGACGGGCGGGGTAGCGCCACTTTTGGGGCTACCGTGCCCCCTCCTGGTCCGACCATGGAAGCCCGTCACAGTACATCCGACCCTCTCAGCCCACGATGTTCCTCTGCCTGCCGTGATCCACGCCTCCGGTCTCGCTCGGCCGACTCGATCCCGCCACCTCCGCTGGGTTCGACAGGCCTACCGATTCCTTCCCTGGTAAACGGTAGATAGCCAGCCATGCTCCCGACCAAGCCTTCAATTTCGCGAACTCCGGATCTTCCTTCATACTCCAACCTCCTAGCACCTACACCTTTACCCATCCCCCTTCGTCAACTAATGGATCCCCCGAAAACCACAATAGTCCACTGGAACTGTCGAGGAATATTCACAAATTATGAAGGCCTTACCTCCTTGCTTGCCACTTCCCGTCCGGTGTGTGTGTGTCTCCAGGAGCTAATCCTGGGGACCAGGCCCATGCCCTGCCCTACTGGTTATTTTTGCACCGCCACCCCGCCTCCTACCTGCACTCGAAGGGGAGCTGCCATCCTCGTACACCGCGCAGTCCCCTTCTACAACCTCTCCATCCGGTCCCCACTACAGGCGACTGCCGTCCGGCTCTCCCTGGATAGACAGTACACCGTCTGCTCCATCTACCTCCCCCCCCCACGCTCAAGTCTCCCGCGACGACCTGGTGGAAGTCGTGGAACAACTCCCTAGGCCCTTCCTACTGCTGGGCGATTTCAATAGTCGCCACCCCTTGTGGGGCGACACACGCACCACCTATATGGCCCCAACCCTGATAATTAGGCCGGGCTGAAACTCAAGATAGAATTAATCAGTCATTAACAGTTGGCTTTTGATATAAAAAGATGATTCCTGAAAAAAATAATTGGTGGCCACCAACGTGTGTCCGGCCACCCCCGTTTTTGTAAAAACATCTAATGCCGCACTAGCAAAATCAGGAAAATGGCAATATCTCTTCTTCTGAACATGCTAGAGAGATAGTTTGCATACCAAAAGATGCAGAATTTGATTTAAAACAAATTATTAAGAGTGGTATTTTTTCATAAAACCTTTAGTTTTTGAGTTATTTTAGAAAAACTAATTTTTGGGGCCCATAGACCCCCTTTCGACGGACCTTAGTGACAAAAGAAATTCTAAAATAAGCATGATTTGGCTTTTTGATTACTAACATTGCCCTAAAAGGATGTTGACATGGACATAGTGATCAAATGATATGACTTTTCCTTGTTATCTTGCATCCATTATGCTTGATTAAAGAATAGAGGGTGGGGCTGCTTCATGAACTTTTTTTTGACGTAATAAATTGAAAACTTGGTTTTTTTCAGGTGCCTTTGTTATAAGTTTCCAACTGCAATTTGTCATTGAATTCAACATTTGCAATATAAAGTATGACTTCTACAAGGAAAACAGTTGCTAAAGTACTTGGTGATGTACGTTTTATGCCAGCAGAACAGTTTCCTTTAGGGAAATTGCCTACGTTGAAGCAAGTTATTGAAAGGTTTGTGTGTTTCGGAGACTATAAAACAGATGCTGTACTGAGAGATCATTAAAGGGACAGAACTTGAGGCCAAATTAAACTTAGTTAAAGCAGATGGGACAAATACTAACACAGGACATATGCATGGGTCAATCAGATATTTGGAAATGTTTTTAGGGCAACCTCTTCAGTGGGATATTTGTCTTCTGCATCTAAATGAATTGCCACTAAGACACATCTTCATAACTTTAGATGGGACAACAAAAAGTCCAGACAAATTTTCTGGCCCTATTGGTTCTCAGCTCAATGGGGATGTGTCAGAATGGAATGTTGTGGACTTCAAATCTATACCTTATCCTGCATTTGTGCTTCTACCAAATGAGGTGGTCAATAATTTATCAACAGACCAATACTATGGATACTGCATCTGCTGGGCAATTAATTATTACTGGTGAAGTGGATGAAGACCTTGCACTCTTAGAAGTTGGCCTGCTAAATCACTCTCGATGGCTCACCTTAGTCTGTAGAATTCTTCGTTTTTATGTTTCACAAAAAAGACCCAGTAAGAACCTCAAAATCATAGCAGAATTCATCATGAAAGTATACTTTCACAGTTGGTTCAATATCAAGGCTAATAAGAGGCTAAGTGATGGGTCAAGAAACCTATTCAATATGATCCAAAGAGTAAATAAATTCCCTGACAGGAAAATTAGAGAAATTTGTTATGACGTATTAAACAATAACAGCTATTTTGCTCATGGTGAAAATATTTTAGTTGGAATGCTGGCTGATGAAGAGGTGAGGAGGTGTGCTGTCAATAAAGTTCTGTGTCTGAGGGGAGTTATAGAGGATTTTGATGATGAATCTGGTAGTAGCAATGATTTTGCAGGTGGAATAATTGAAAGTGATGATGAGAATGAAGAGGATCATGAAGGTGGTACTGATGAATATCCTGCTATAGATGAGAATGTTAGGGTCTTTAGAAAGCCAATCATCAATTTCAAAGCTTCTGCATACCACAAGCTGTCTGCTATGTCCCATTGGGAAACTGTTCCACCTGTATTAAAAGAATTCAGTAATGATGAACTGCGTGATATCATTAATACCGCATTGAAACTGGATCACGAGTGCCACAGTCAGAATGTTGAAAGGCACATCAAGCTCGTCACTGAAGCATCCTTGGCTGTTGTAGGTCATGAGCGTAGAGATGGTCTTATTAGAAACAAAATTAGATCACGTAAATTAATGAAAGATTTTGTCTCTAAAAAATATTTTAAGTTCTAGATTATTATTTATCATGCTAAAATATGACAAAATGACAATTTGTTAATTGTATAATTTAATGTTTGGCGTTTTGGAATGTCAAAAAGCATTTTCAATGAATTTAAAATGGCTGATTTTGATTGATTTTGATTGCTGATTGAAAACCACTAATACATGTCAATTTGCAGCTTGAGAATGTTTTATTGTGTTGACATTCAGTTGAAAGGGGGTCTATGGGCCCCAAAAATTAGTTTTTCTAAAATAACTCAAACATTTAAGGTTTTATGAAAAAATACCACTCTTAATAATTTGTTCTAAATCAAATTCTGCATCTTTTGGTATGCAAACCATCTCTCTAGCATGTTCAGAAGAAGAGATATTGCCATTTTCCTGATTTTGCTAGTGTGGCATTAGATGTTTTTACAAAAACGGGGGTGGCCGGACACACGTTAGTGGCCACCAATTATTTTTTTCAGGAATCTTATTTTTATATCAAAAGCCAACTGTTAGTCACTCTGATAAATTAAAATCAAACAAAAATTATAGTTTCAGCCCGGCCTACCCTGATATCCGTCATGACCGAACTCTCCTTCGAGTGCCTCAACAATGGCTCTCCTACTTTTTACCATGCCACCACCTGCACTCCATCCTGTATAGACCTGTCCCTCGTTTCAACTGATGCCCTCCTAGACTTCACGTGGCAAGTCCTCCGAGAGGACCATGGAAGTGACCATCTCCCCATACAACTCACCCTTAATCGACCCGACCAGACTGTTCGGGTACCGGTAAGGTGGGTTACTACCAACGCGAATTGGGCCCGCTTCCGCGACAACACCTATACCACCCTTACAACTGCCCACTTCCCATACATCGACGAGTGCATCGCTTACTTCGAGTCCGTCGTTCTAGCGGCCGCAAGCACTAGCGTGCCACAATCCTCCGCCTACCCCCGCGCCCGACGGGTGCCTTGGTGGACCCCGGAGTGCGCGGAGGCCGTGCGCGCCAAGAAGGAGGCAACTCGGCGCTTCTACCGGACGCGACTCCCCATCCATCGCACGGAGATGCAGCGGGTCAGGGCCATCGCCCGCCGCACAATGAAGACCGCGCGCCGAACCTCTTGGCGTGCCTTTGTGTCCGGCATCACCGCCAACACACCTTCGGCTACCATCTGGAAGAAGGTGCGGGGTGTCGAGAGGCGACATGTCCCCTCCCGACCCCCGGTCCTCCGGACTAACGACGGACTCCTATGTGAACCCAAGTCGGTGGCGGACCACCTTGCTTCTACCTTCGCCGCCGTTTCTTCCTCTACAGCCAATTCCATACCCGGCTTACCCGCCCCTGACGATAGCCCCTCTCCACCGTCCGTAGACAGCACCTACAACCGATTGTTTACCATGCGTGAACTACAGGCGGCACTGGCCTCTCGACGATCCCCCTGTCCCGGTCCGGACGGTATTCCGTACGGCATTCCGTACGGCATGCTCCAGCACATCCACTCTACCTTACAAATTTTCCTGCTGGATCTATACAATCGCATATGGATAGAGGGCGCCTTCCCCTCTAGGTGGAAGGAGGCCCACGTCATCCCTATCCCCAAACCCGGCAAAGATTCCCTGGACCCCACAAACTACAGACCAATCGCCCTGACGTGTTGTGCCTGCAAGATCCTCGAGAAAATGGTTGCCACGCGATTATCGTTCGTCCTTGAACATAACAATTCCTTCCCGTCTACCCAGTCCGGCTTCAGACAATTCCGCTCCACTACTGATCCCCTCCTGCTTCTCAGCCGAGACACAGGATGCCTTCGACAATGGACAGTTCGTACTGTCAATTTTTTTTGACATCCAGAAGGCCTATGACACCACCCGTCGAGCAATGATCCTCGGTCAGCTCCGACATCTGGGCTTCGTCGGAGCCATGCCGACCTTCATCAGAGGCTTCCTCTCTTCCCGGACTTTTAAAGTCCGGGTGGGCTCAGTCCTCTCTGACACCTTTGTGCAGGAGGACGGGGTCCCACAGGGAAGCATCCTCAGTGTTCTCTGCTTCTCCGTCGTGATGAACACGGTCTCACAATGCCTTCCACCCACCATCCGCTCTTCCATTTACGCGGATGACCTTGCAATCTACTTCGCAGGGCGAGAACCGTCTGTTGTTCAACGACAGATGCAGCTCGCCATCTACCGGGTGGAAAGGTGGGCGACGTCTGTGGGTTTCCGCCTCTCCATCCCTAAGTCCAAGTGTATGGTCTTCAGTAGAAGAAGACCCACAGCCCTTCCTCTACCCTCTGTCACATTATACGGCAGGCCTCTTGAGGTGGTACCCTCCACGCGTTTTCTGGGCATGACCCTAGACCGACGGCTCAATTGGGTTCCCCATCTCAAGTACCTAAAGCAATCCCTTCGACGCCCCCTCGCTCTCCTGGATCACCTCTCTCACACCACATGGGGTGCAGATCGACGCTCTCTTCTTCGCCTTTACACTTCCATAGTGCAGTCGAAGCTGGACTATGGTAGTGCAGTTTACGGTTCAGCCTCCACCGCCCGCCTCCGTATCCTGGACCCGGTACTTAATAGAGGCCTCCGCCTCGCCACCGGTGCCTTCCGCTCCTCCCCAGCCTCCAGCCTCCAGCCTCCATGTGGAGTGCGATCATCTCCCTCTCGCCCTCCGACGGAGTCTTCTCCTCATGAGGACATACCTCCGTGCACAGAGGCTACCTTCGCTTCTGGGCACGGTGGTTTCAGAACTACCACCTCAGGGACGGAGCTGGCACTTCACTGAAGCGGTCCGCTCTTTCCTTGATCTTTTCAACATGCCCACCCCCTCAGTTATCCCCATTTCATTCAGCATCTATCCCCCTTGGATCCTCACCCCTATCAAGTTTTGCAAAGATGTGTGTACCCTACCGAAGACTACCACGAGCGCCATGATATACAGGTCACTCTTCCGCGAACACGCAACCCAACACCCGGACGCAGTCGCCATTTACACGGATGGTTCCCGCTCGGAAGCCGGTGTGGCCTCCTCAGCGGTGATGCTGTCCCAGCCTCTTTCCCGGGGCGTCGGCCTGCCCCGCGAGGCCTCCGTTTTTTCGGCGGAACTTTTCGCGATTACGGAGGCCCTCGATATTGTGCGCACCCGCTCTGCCAGCTCTTTCGTCATTTATTCGGATTCCCAAAGTGCACTCCTCTCCCTGGAAAGATTTAACTCCCCCCACCCGCTCGTCTGTACCATCCAGCAAACCTTCCACTCTCTAACGACCTTCCAACACAAGACAGTCGCCTTCTGCTGGGTCCCGGCTCATGTCGGCATCCAGGGTAACGAGGCCGCGGATCGCACAGCAAAGACGGCCTGCTCACTGCCGGCCTCCTCCCGACCCCTCCCTTTCTCCGACTTCTTCCCGACTTTCCGCTCCCATTTCATTTCCGCTCCATATGGCAGCGGGAATGGGACCAGGCCACACAAAATAAACTCCACACGATCAAGCCACGAATAGGATACTGGGCCTCCTCATTCCACCGGTCCCGCCATAAGGAAGTAATCCTAGCCCGTCTCCACCTAGGCCACACCCGCATCACCCACGGACACCTTATGGCGAAATCGCCAGCCCCACTTTGCCCTACCTGCCATACCCCTATCACTGTCATACACCTCCTGGTGGAATACACAAAGTTGTCTGCTCTTCGTCGCAGGTGTTTCCCTCTCTCGACCGAAGATCCCATACCCGACCGGCTACGATCCATACTCGCCGACGGCCCCCACTTTTCAACGGAAGCGATTCTCTTCTTCCTTACTCACTCCCAGCTGCTCCATCGCATTTAAAACCGTACCCCTCCTACCCACTATCCAGCGACTGACCCTTACTCACTCCCCTAGTCTACCACCCCCAACACAGTAACATCACCCACTCACCGCCTCGCCGAGATATGTACCGCTCCTTTTAGGTACGAATCGGCGGTAAATCAGAGAAAGAAAAAAATATATATATATATATATATATGAAAAATTATTTCACGAAAGTGACACGTGAAAAGTATTTATGATGAATAAAACCACGAAGGAAAAAAGAAACACAAAGGGGTGCTCAAGCGCTTTCGTCTAATGACATCCTCAGGAACACTGGAGTGAAAGGACAGATCAAGGCAATATATAGGTTACAAAAATAAACATACATACATACATATTCACATATATATACATATATATATATATATATATACATATACATATATAATATATAGTAGCATAGAAAAAATTGTGGGAGGAGCCAACATTTATATTTATATTTATTTTTATTTCTTTATTCTTCTGTGACCATATAAATGTTGGCTCCTCCCACAATTTTTTTCTATGCTTACTATATATATGTATATATGTTATATATATATATATATATATATATATATATATATATATATGTATATATATGTGAATATGTATGTATGTTGTTTATTTTTGTAACCTATATATTGCCTTGATCTGTCCTTTCACTCCAGTGTTCCTGAGGATGTCATTAGACGAAAGCGCTTGAGCACCCCTTTGTGTTTCTTTTTTCCTTCGTGGTTTTATTCATCATA
This sequence comes from Bathynomus jamesi, assembly GCA_023014485.1. Classification (NCBI taxonomy): domain Eukaryota; kingdom Metazoa; phylum Arthropoda; class Malacostraca; order Isopoda; family Cirolanidae; genus Bathynomus; species Bathynomus jamesi. Next base: position 919,252 of record JAJOZX010000398.1, on the reverse strand, counting down.
TATATATATATATATATATATATATATATACACACACACAGGGTGGGCCGTAAGTTTCCATACATAGGAAAAATTAAACGTTTGTTTTTATGTTTCAGATACCCTAAGAATATGCGTTTGACGTAAGATCTTGTTTACTGATGAAGCAAATTTTTACGTCAATGGAGAGGTTAATCGGCAAAACATACGTTATTGGAGTAATGCTAACCCTAACTGGCTGAGTCCGACGAAGATGCAAGATGCCGGTAAAGTGATGGTGTGGGCCGGGATATGGGGTGACAGAATTATTGGACCAATTTTTGTCAGTGGAAATCTTAATGCCGAAAGGTATCTTAACATGTTGCAAGAAGAGATTTTCCCATCCCTGCTAAACGAGGAAGGTAACTTCCCAGTTTACTTCCAGCAAGATGGAGCTCCACCTCATTATGGTCTTCACGTGCGTCGGTATTTGGATCAGCAGTTTCCGGATGCTTGGATTGGTCGGCGTGGTCCTGTGGAGTGGCCTCCCAGATCCCCAGATCTCACCCCCCTTGATTTCTATCTTTGGGGGCACTTGAAGGCCATGGTGTATCAGGAAAAGATACGAGACATAAATCATCTAAAGGAACGTATCACCAACGCCATTACAAGCATAACGTCAACTGTGCTAATGCGTGTTCATCAACAGTGGGGAACACGTATTGAAATGTGTTTTCAAAACAATGGCAACCATGTAGAGCATATTATATAAATAAAAATGGTTGTCCATAAAAAAATGTTTATTTTTCCTATGTATGGAAACTTACGGCCCACCCTGTATATAGTATGTGTGTGTTATTTATTTTTATTTATTTAAAGTACAAAATGACAAAACTATATATGTAAAATTCAGTCTTATAAATTTTATAGATTATGGTCTTTCTCAAATATTCGTCAATTTTGCTCGGTTTATACTTGTTCGGAGTGCAGTCAATGTAAGAGGAGTTACATCCTTCTTCCGAACATCTAAATTGATACACCACATTCGTTCTTTCACTCTCAGAACATTTCTTTCTCGTTGAAAAATATGTCGACATACCCTCAGGTTTGTAGTACCTTCTAACAATGAGTTCCTTATTATCTTTGGTCAAAATACTGTTTAATAATTTCTTTTAGTATCTTTTATTTTTTAATTTGTCCAACAGTTTGGGATTGAAAGTATATATTATTTGCGGCCGTGTCGTAATTATTCGTTGGTTCAAGTATTTTGATTAGAAATAATTTTGATTTTTTCAATCAAGAATAGTAGGAATACATTGTTTATTAAAATGTTTTATTATTTCAGTCTCTATGAAAAATATCGTGGTTAGATGAATTTTTGCGTGCACGATGGAATAATGTTTTTGTTGTGGAAACCTTGATTGTGTACCAATTATAATTTGTATAATGAAGTTATCTATCTTTTTGCTTTATGTAAACGCTTCTTTCAATCGATCCATCTTTATCTGAAATTTCAAAATTAACACCAAAAATGAAAAGTTCTATTCTTACGCATTTCTTGGGTAACATTTAGTTTTGATGATTCTCTCGTTTCTTTTAGTGTTTAACATCCGTACGCTTTTTGAAAATAACGAAGGTGGTGTTAACCTATCTTTAACCATTTTGGATGACTAAAATAAAATACCGTCTCAAATGCGCTCATGACCTTGATATAATACTTTTAAGTTATACACCTTTGAGGGATATCGAGTATCTGTGACGTCATTGTGATAAAAAGACCTCTGTGTGCCAGTTTTGAAAAAAAATTAAATCGTGAATAGTTAATGCACAGCGTTATACCAAAGTATTAGAATATTTTGTCAGGTGTCAACAAAAAATAGAATAAATTCATTGTTTATTGAGTACTGCCAAGATATTAAACCTTTATAAAAGACTTTTTAACTGCGTCTTAGTATTTAGTTGATAGTTGGGCCACCCTTATCCCTGATTACTACGGCCTCCAATTGACTTGGCATCGAGTCGACAAGCCTCTTGCATTCTTCTGTAGTTATCGATTGCCAGGTAAGCAAACACCTCTTCAGTTGAAGTGTTCCTGGTTTACGCCTTTGGACCTTCTGTTTAGCAATATTCCAAAGATTTTCTATCGGATAAAGATAGGAAGAATTAGCTGGCCATGGTAACACTTCAATTTCATGAGCATCAAACCACGCAGATGTTACACGATCCGCATGAGCTAGAGCCAAGTCTACGTCGTAGCTAATGTCGTAACATCTCTTCCCATTGATCAGCGAAGTTAAGCGACATTGGGTCGGGTAGTAGATAGATGGGAGACCGTCCTTCGCGTCCAGACTACTACGCAGCGACCCGTGATTCGAATCCCACGTAAAGCTGTATGTCCCCTCCGTCATATAACCTTAGATGTTGCGAGGGAGCTTGAACAACCATATCATTACATTAACTGGAGCCAGGTCATGTTAAAAAATAAATGGTTCGGTCTCCAGACAGTTGTTCCGCAGACTCCATCATGAAATATTCGAAGATATTTGTACATTTCATACTCGAATAATCGCGACTCGTCCCACGTCTGTTTGTTATTTCTTTTAGATAACGAATTAATGTAGGCAGGACCTACATATTTCCTCAGCATAGAGGTCCATTAGTCACGTGATACCTTGTTTTTGGAAAGCTGTAGAAATCTTACGGATTTTCTTTAATCGCTTGTATAACATCTTTCTCTTCTCTCTGTTGGATTTCGTATGTCACTACAGATTTTCATTGTTCACTTTTCTGGTATTGGTGTTTGCATTATTTAATTTCGTAATCTCTCTTTTTCACGCGGAATGGCGTTCGCTTTTCTTTTTCGAATCAATTTATCTTTCCTCTTCCATATATTTCCAAAGCATTTAAAAAAAAAAAAAATTTCCCCAAGAACAACAATATTTCCTCCACTTTTCTTCGTAATCCTTAAGAATTTTTCTCCAGTGTAGTATTGCCATGCACGATTTTGTTCCTTCCCAATTCGTGGTCTTTAATTTGAAGTTAAAACTTTAAAATTTACATGGATAATTTATGATTTTTCATTCATTTTATTTCAGTGATAATGTTGTAGTATGATATTGTGGGCACTATTTTTATACACTATAAAAGATATGCTGCTTTTATTTGTGAATATGCTAGATCCAAATAGACCCTTGTTACTTATTAGTAATTAATTTATTTATAACAGGTTACTCTTCTGGAACAAAATATGTCTGCTCAGATCAATATCTTGCGAGCCTTGTCTGAAGCAAATGCAGCTTATGGTGCTACTCGTCGTATGATAAATCAGGTTAAAGGTCAGCGTTCAGAAATTGTATCGTCGCTGCTCTCCTCTTACAATGCCTTTCAGAATATTGCTCAAAAAGCTGATGAGGCGAAGGAATTCTACTCGAAGCTCGAAGCTCAAGTAAATAAGTTGAGTTCTCGAGTAAAGTCCTTTTGTAAAGTCCAAGAAGAAGAAAGAGAAGAGAGGTTGACGGCAAACATCAAGAAATTTAGTGGAAATGCGGCTCTCGGAAGACAGACGGATAACATTTCTTATAATGAGCCAAGTGCCACTGGTCCAAAACTCAAGGATTTCCTTCAAGCAGGATTAGGGGGAAAAGGAATGCAAGCTGATTATCCCCCTGTGGATATGAGTGTGGGTCAAGGGGATTATATGTATAGAATTGGAGCTGGGGGAGGAGGGGCTTTAGCTCCCTCCCAAATTGTACCGTCATACAGGACTACCCCTGCCAGACCCGCGCCGGTTGGCTCTGAGAAGACTGATGTCAGGACGTCTTGCAGTCAGTCTATGCACCCATCTTTCCCTCATCATTTTCCTCCTTCCGCTCCCTCCCCAGCAGCATCTTCCTACCCAAATACTACTTCGTACTTTCCTCCAGCCATGAGCTATTATCAACCCCATCAAACGCCTCTTCAGCATAATGTAAGCTCTTCTGTTCCGATTGCCCCATCATCATCAGCAACAACAAATTACCCAAACTTTGGCTACCAGTCGAGTAACAGTTCACTCGCAGGAGCTACTTCCTCTAATACCCCATCGTCATTTACAACAACCGTTTCTTCTAATTCTAACTTTAATTTTAGTACACAAAGTACTAGCACTGTACAATCTTCTGGCTCTTATCAGACGCCTTACTCTCAACAACATGGATTTACTTCACGGAATCCTCCTTTGAACAGTTCAAACATTAATTTTCCTCAAAGTAACCAGTATACGGCGATTCCTCCTACTAGACCACAGATTCCAGCACAGAGTACTATACCCGCAACCCCACAAGTGACATATAAGGGAACGTCTTTCACCCCAAATGACCAAAATCAACAACCTGTTTCCCGCCTCGGTTATTCCGCTTCGAGTAGTGCAGCTCATTCTCTTCCTCCTAACTCATCGGGGAGTTACGTCTCCCAAGCGGGAGTTTACAGCACGAGCATTTCGTCTTCAGTCCATGGGAGTGGTCTTCACACGGACCACACAGGGAAGAACTTGCCACCATCCTCAGAAGTAAAGAGTTTCTCTTCATTATATGCACCTTCGCGTTATAGCTACACAACTAATTATGTACCAAGTACTTATTCCACTTTACCTGTCAGTAGCAATCAGAACGCACCAAAATCAGATTCTTACCTTAATTCCTCATTTGCGAATATTGGTGCATCACCTTTTATAAGTCCAGTGAATACTGATTTTAATGCTCCTACAGCTATTCGTGGCCAGGTAATTAGTGACATTTCAACATTATCTTATCCACAGGGTCAATCTCAGAGTGCCTTAGCCGATGCTTATAATCAAAGTCGTCGTCAGTCTGAGAGGGGTTCAGTCTCATATCATGAAAATCAAACGCAATCCACTCGCAGTTCAAATACCTATGTTCAAGGTCAGAGTCAGGTCAGCACATACAGTCAGAACCTTCCATATGGTGCCTCTGTTGTTTTACCTTATAAAGACGGTCTACCCCAAAGTGCTACTGCTTCATCATTTAACCAAGGCTATCCACAGAGTACCATGGCACCAACGAGTGGCAATCAATATCGAATACCCGTTAGTACGACTTCATTACCTTATAGTTCCTCGCAGAGTACCACCTCTTCAGCTTACAATTACAGTCAGCCCAGTGGTTATGGTACTGTACCAAGCACCAGTCAGTTTCAGGCCCAGCACTATTCCCAAGCATATCCAGCAGTGCCTCAAAATCCTCAGTCACTGCAACCGGGTCCCACGCAAGTCATGCAACCACCAAAAGTAACTCCAAATGTGAGTACTCCCGCAACAAAATCCTCTCAGGGAGGCATCTCCAATTTAGACCTCCTTTCTGGCATTGACATGAGTGTCTCCTCTTCATCCCAATGGTCTCCACTCACTCCACAAACGGTTATCTCGTCTGATTCTACGAAGAACTTGGTTTCAGTGATATCTACTACTACTGCCGCTCCCGCTCCAACTGCCCCTGATGTCGCAACAACAACAACAACTGCTACTATGTCTGAGGAGGACAAATCAAAGGAGAAGGGAACCACCTTCCCAACCACAGATACTGTGAGTTAAACGTTCCTTAAGAGCTTCATAATACTTACTATTACATAAACGCAAATTAAATTTTGATTCCAATAATTTAGAGATGTACCGATAACAATTTTACCGATACTAATTAATCGGCCGATATTATCTGTGTCACGGGTTATTTTCCTCATATTTTTTTCTTGCTTTAAGAAAGTGTATCAAATGCAAATGTTTTTCATTATACTGTACTGCAAAGTATTTTATTATTCAAACAATAAGTGGTTATATTAATTTCAAACATGAAATGAGATTCGATACGGAGCAGTTCAGTATCATACACTGTACAATATGTAGGAGCACTGAAGTTGTGCTCGCGCGCGCGCAACTTTTCGAATAAAGGGGCACGGCTTAATTGTTTTAGAATATAACTAAGTAAAGTGTAAAATAGCCGTATAGAGGAGTTTGCATAGAGCGCTTTTTGCTCGCATGTTTCATGAGAGGAATCATGGAGAAAGAGAGTAAAATAGAGTTCTTGCGCGAGACAGAATTTCATGTTTTGGGATTCAACAGTTTGCTAAAAATCTAATCGGCTGTGGATATGTTTGGTCTCTAATATCTTTTGTAATTTGTACGTATATATAGACGTTAAATTAAAATTCGACTGTAAGTCAGAGAAATTGTTATATCCTAGTTTTTGTCAATTTTCTTTTTCAGTTGTTCATTGCTCGGTCCATTAGATATAATTTAAGTAAACAGAAATGGCGTCGCCATTAAAAAAAGGCTACTTTGGAAATATTTTCAAACGTGCAAAGCTATATAAAGTAAATAAAAGGTAGTTGTAAAGTGTTTTTTATCCTTTAGATAAAACTTTAGTGAACAAGATTCTTATCTAACTTACATTTTATAAGAGCCATGAAATTAAAGCGAGTAAAAATTTATATTTTACAAAAAAATAATTTAATTACCTTGTCTGAAGCATTTCATTAATGTATTACATTTAACATGAAATTTAAAATGATCGGTTTTTGGCCGGTATTTTAATACCGATATTTTCTGTTTGCCGATTAATCGGTACATCCCCACTAGTAATGGTTTTTGTATTAAATCTCATGATGATAGGTTTTAATACACCCGACCTCGAAATCTGTAAGCGGGAAGTCCTCTCGGTAATTTCCTACTTTAGCGGAGTCAACTTATTGCCGCCAAAATTTCTACGACCTATCTTTTGTTTACGTCGGCACGGACGAATATTTTAGACTAGACACGAAGAAACGTCATTTTTTTAAGTAAAAACTTGTCTGGAAATCGAAATCGTGCTGAACTTTTTAATTATGAATCTAAAATATTCATCTGTGCGATTGTAAACAAATGATCGGTCATAGATTTAAGGTGCATTTTCGCATTCAGTAAACCTAACTGACCAAACCAAACAAATTCTACCGTAACCCAACCTAACCATGTTCAATCAAAAATAAAATTAAATCATTTTGAGCATTATAAAATCGTTCACAAATCGTAACTAACTTCAATCACAATTTTAACGAGGAGAAATAACGTCCATTAGCGACAAAGGTTGTGGATAAACTGCCTTTTAAAAGTATTTGTTTACGTACAGCCTCATTACATCTTTTACGAAAGAAAGTAGTGCATATTTAAAATATTTATAAAAAATTACCTAAGCTGCTTAATTAAAAAAAAGTTTCAATTATGTACGAAATAGATATTTCATAATAAATTGAAGTTAATACTGAAAGAAATAATGCTTATATATTTGTGACTCCGTTAATCTAGAAATTAACGGTCGTCTTTTATCTAGAATTGTTTATCCAATTTTCAGTAAATACTACTACAATGTTACGTATAAATGTCTGTCTGTGATTTTCTTCAACGTTGATTAACTAACGGTAAACATGTTTCATCGTTTTTAAGACTTCAACGGATATCATCACCGAAAATGTTGCATTATCTGATTCTACTGCGGCTGTGATTGACTTGACCAAACTTACTAAGGTGAGACTGAGGAAGTAGGTGAGACTTTGTGTGAAATGTTTTCCAATAGGTCGCTGAGCCATTTTATAAACTACTTTCACAGACTATACCAAATTTCAAGACTTCGAGAAATTTTTCTCGAAAGTGTTTGGACCTGCACTAACATAGGCAACGAACATAAAATATCATCAAACTTTACCTAACCTAACTTTACAAAGATACGCCTAACTATTACCGTAAGTTTTATAGATAAAACTTTAATAAAGTCTTTCTCGACACCATTTCGAGAAAAATAGTCCTCCGAGTAGCCTGTGATGCATAAAAATATTTTTATCTCGGAGAAAAGGATCGCCATTACTATTTAAAAAAAATCGAGTGGCATTAATTAAATAAACTTTATCTCAAGTACTGTACTTCGTTACTAATTACTGTTGAAACCATCACGAGGGTTAGCATGTAAGATTGTAGGTATTGTTTGTTTATATTATTATATGTAATTGTTGTTTTTCATGCCCCACCCCCCACCCAATATATATCTGCAGCGGCCATACGGGATTGCACTTGTCTGTTCGTCACATTTTCGTGACCATAACTTGAACCGCTTAAAAAAAATCGAAACTTCATTCACTTGTGTATCATCACAAGATGTGTCGCCAGCAAGAATCTAGTCTGCATGAGAGGTCAAGGTCACAAAAAGGTCGAAGGTGAAATGAAACTTTTTTGCGTCCGAGCCATAACTATTGAACTGCTCAGTATATATTGATGGAACTTCATACACATGCATAGCAAGACGATGTGTCGCGAACAAGAATCATGTCCTTGCATCAAAGGTCAAGGTTACAAATATTGGTAGGATTACTGATGTCGTCCTGACATAGTCTTTGTTAAATTTGGTTTTATGATTAATTTTTTTAAAAGCCCAAACGTACAGTAACAACGCTCGACCCTCTTTCTGATGATGAAACTTTGAACCTTTTGGCATCGGAAACAGAACGGTTTTCTAAATTCGTTCAAGGATTAGACAAGAAATCACTGAATGGACCGACCAATTTAGAACTCAAATGGAATGAATTCTCAGATTCTTTAGTAAGTATGATTCGGTGTGATTTTATTGTCACTGTAAATAATGTTCATATTTCATTAAGTTTAATTGACCTCCATTGTGTGTGATTTTATTTAAATATCAACCAAAGTGATCAAGTAATGCAAGAACTTACTTTTGCCATTATTATCTTAGGACAAGGGTCGGAGACTTTTTCAGTAGCATGAGCCTCATTGAAGTGATATTACATTTCAATGAGCCACAAACCTTCAATTTAAGAACATACAACAAATAATTTACTGAAACTTTGTATTCATTTTTATGTAAATGGATTTTCCACCACATAGAAATACAAAATACGACCCTCGAACCAGTTTCACTTTTGCAACATTTTATATAACCTTTGGTTAGCTTCCGCCCGAATTGTTCATTCTGACGAAGATCAAGCTTTTCACTCCACCTTAGACCTGCGGTTTAATGTGGAATCCGAACCACGCCCCATCAGCAGCAGCCCAGCGCCTTAACCACTAGGCCACCTAGGGTACCCATTTATCTACCAAACACTTTTTTTATTGTGTGGAAGGATGAACAGCTGGGTTTTGCTGCGCGCCGGCTGCCATCGGGTCTCGAACCCGGGGCCGATGGATTCGTAGTCAGCGACGCTAACCACCACCACCGAGGCGCATATACTAATATTTATATATATTTAATCATTATAAATAGGATACAAAATGCTCCAAGTTGAAGGTGTCAGTAGGGAGGTGTTATCCCTTAAAGAACCGCTTTCCAGACAACTTATCCTTCGATGCTACAAGAGTACCACTTCCATCGGCCAGAGATGATTACATCAATGCATCTTACGTGCAGGTGAAGATTGTAAAATGGGGAAAAAAAATTTGTAATAATAATTTACTGGTATAATCATGAACTCTTCAATTTAATACTCTTAGTGCACAAAATAATAATAATAATAATAAAATTCAATCTCTCTCTTGTTTAGAAGACAGTAAAGGTGATAATAGTGTTTGCCTTACTTTCACAGACCTATTTTTGTTTTGAAACTAACCAGAATGGTGGCGATACCACTAACGTTTGGACAGGTCAGAATCACCGATACGATTAAGCTAACAACCTAGCACACTCAAGCGTGTATTTTGACTCGTTCTCACATATTTTATTTCAATAAAATATGAACAATAGTTTTTTATGTAACAACAATGTTTCGTATATGTTTAGTGCTGTAAGTGCGCTTCACTTTTGAGTATCATGTTTGTATACAGTTTGTCCCGATGTCATCCCAATCAGTCCTCATTTCATTCTGCGCCAATGAGGCAATTCTCAAATCGGTCTATTTCCACTTCGTGCCATTCTCATTTTCATCCATGGCTTTCCTACTTTGGTCCAGGCTAGGCTAGGCTAGGCTAAATTAAGTTAGGAAATATTACCATTTTCATTTGACGCCGTTTTCGTGAATGGGAATGGAGTGACATTTTCTCAAGTCAAGAAAAAAAAACTTTCACATGTGGATTTCTCACTTGATGTATTCTCATTTGCGGATCGCGAATGGTAATGGGAATGACATTGAGTGGGATGTAGTTTTTGTCCCAATCATTTGACCTCTATATCGCTCAGTGGACAGACAACTATGTTATTGGCGTTGGTATGCAAGAGGTTATCTTCGCTAACTCGCATAAGCCTATCTTCTAAACCTGTTTTCAGATTAACTACGGTTTCCAACGCATTTTTGATATTGCAGGTGAAATCTGTGGAGGACAGCATACCACTTATTATAACGCAGGCACCGATGCCGAATACTTTCAGCGACTTTTGGACAATGATTTGGGAGAACCAAGTAGAGCTCGTTGTTTGCTTGAATATTGATGCAGAGGTGTGTTCACGTATGTTAACATGGTTGGTCAGTAAATAAGTTATAGAAGAAAGTATTTGTTTCAGTTCAAATGAGTAATCTGATGAGTTTTTTTTTAAGATCAAAGGCCAAGTATATGTTCCTAAGGAGACTGTGGACAGTTTTGAGTGTGGAAACTTCACCCTAACTCTAAAGCAGGTTCGTCCTGCTCCGAATGACGCGTGGATTCAGTGCACTCTCCAGCTCACTCACAATATCCTGAAGTCGAGCAAAGTTGTCCTCCACATTCAGTTCTTGACGTGGCCCCCCAGGTAATAATAATTGTTGAAGACCGTTTTAATTGGAAAATTTACTGGCTTTGGTGGTAGAATTTTTTTTTCCTTAAAGTCGGGGTATTGTTAAGTTTCTCCAACCACAATCTTAAATCTATTTCCTGTACTGTCGCCCCAGTTCGGCCTCCAGGAGTCGCCTTTGGCACTTTGGCGCAGCCGATTGGGAGGCCCTGAAACAGTACTACTTTGATTTCCCATGGAATGATTACTGTTTCCGTGGCCAGGGCCCCTCCAAGTGAGCTGAGCGCATCACGAAAGTGATTCTCTCGGTCATGGAGGTGTACATTCCATATTCTTTGTCTACTACTAATGCAAAAACCTTGGTTTAACTTTGCTCGTTCTAATACTATCCGCAACAGAGAGGGCTTTTAGAAGATACCGTCGTCATCCAACTCCCGTGTTTCACTCTGCTTATATTTCTGCCCGGAATCGTGCAAAATCTGTTTTTCGACGAGCCAAAAATTCCTTCATCCGACAAAAATGTGAAAACGTATCAAATTCTAATTCCAATTTGGGTATGATCAGTGTTTTCAGTAGAGGAATAATTATATTCCTATCCTTTCGTTTAAAGGCTCTCAGTATCTGCCCAGTTATTATCTATGCTGTGTTTACTGCTATTTTATTTTGTTTCAAATTTCGCATCATATATATACTGTATAATAAATTTAGGCCGGGTCGAATTTCTGGGGGCAGATCGGGCACTATGTGGGGCTTATGAATTGGGGTCCTGACCAACATACTCCAAAAGAAAGTTTATGCTCCCCCCCCCGTACCACTAGCATACTCCCTCCTATTTTTGGCTCCGCCCCAAAAATGAAAATACTCATAAATGGAAATGGAGACCATTTAGAGCATCTTCTCATAGAGATGACCCCCCCCCCCCCCCCCCCCCCCCCAAATTGCATAATATATATCGTGTGCAATTTTCAGGCAATTACCTCAAAATTTGGATTTCTCAATTTTCACCAGGCGTATTTTCTCAAAATATTTGCTATATCAGAAAATTGATTACACATAAACATCGTTTATGTGTAATCAATTTACTGAGCTGTGTGTTGAATTTCAAATTCAATACCAATAAATTTCATGTTCTAATTATCATATATTTTTACAGGAATTATAAGAATTTATGCTCTTTAGATTTACTTATGATCCATGCATGATTCTATAAAAGCTGGATTTTTAATAAATGCAAAAAACTTTTTTTCTACGTGAAGGTCAAAATATGAAAATAAAAACCCACTCTAATAGACAGAGTTTATTTCCACGACAGTTTCGACGCCCACTGGCATCCTCCTCGGGTGGATACAGAAACACGAATGAACCAAAACAAGAGGGGAAAACAGTCCAGGGACCGACCGTTAAGAAATTCGCACCTAGGTTAGATCCCATTCTCCCGACACCGGAAGGGCATTTTCATTAAGTACATTCGCGCAAATTTAAAACTATCTTCCTTTTCTAAACATACAGATTCTATTATATTTTTCTTACATAATTATTGAATTTATTATTAATTTTATTACATTTAATATTGCATAATTATTTATTACAGAAATTATAAATTTATTATTACATTGGTTATTACATTATTGTTTATTATACAGAACTTATAAACCGAAAAACGAATGAAAAAAGCCGATCAGGAAACAATCCAGAGAAATTCGCACCTAGGTTAGATACCGTTCTCCCGACACTGGAAGGGCATTTTATTACAGGGCCCGCTTATAAGTACATTCCCACAAATTAAAACTATCTTCTTGTTCTATACATACAGATTCTAATATTTTGACATAATTACTGCATTTATTATTACATTTACATTTTTTTAACATTTATTATTATTACCTTTACCCTAATTATTAAATTTATAATATTACCTTTATTATTACATCTGTTGCATTTATTTATTTCCACATTTATTACTTCCATTATTACATTTACTAAAGGCGAGTAAGGAAACATTCCAATCCAGAGACATTTAAGAAATTCACACTTAGGTTCGAACACGTTCCCACGACTCCGTAAGGGATTTTTTGACCAAGAATCTCATTAAAGGGTCTAACTTATAAGTACCTTCGCACAAATTAAAATTATCTACTTTTTCTATACACACAGATTCTATTATTTTTCTTTTGACATAATTATTACATTTATAAAGTACCTTATTTGATTCCCAATCTATAGCATGATTATTTTGGCTGGCGTGATAAAAAATGGCATTATTAGTATTACAACTTCTGAAGGCATATTTGTGTTCTTTAATACGGGTTTCAATATTTCTTCCAGTTTCTCCCACGTATACTAAATCACAACTTTTACAGGGAATGCTGTAGACACAGGCTTGTTCCTCTTTTGCAACGTTATTCCTAACCAATTTACTTTTCACGGTAGACGAATATTTGAACGCCAAAGCAAACTTAAAATCTTTCGTCAACGGATTTGTAGCCCACATTTGCTGGACCCGGAAAATTCAAAGATTTGGAACATTTTTAAGGATTTAAAATATCCCGAGTGGTTTATCAGAAAGGCGTATTTTAAAGCCAGAAAATCTTTTTATGTTCCTCGGGAACCTTCAGTTAACCAAAAACAATATGAGAGTTTGCCTTACATTGCCGGCTTAGAAAGAGTAAAACCGTCGACGAAAGATTTTAAGTTTGCTTTGGCGTTCAAATATTCGTCTACCGTGAAAAGTAAATTGGTTAGGAATAACGTTGCAAAAGAGGAACAAGCCTGTGTCTACAGCATTCCCTGTAAAAGTTGTGATTTAGTATACGTGGGAGAAACTGGAAGAAATATTGAAACCCGTATTAAAGAACACAAATATGCCTTCAGAAGTTGTAATACTAATAATGCCATTTTTTATCACGCCAGCCAAAATAATCATGGTATAGATTGGGAATCAAATAAGGTACTTTATAAATGTAATAATTATGTCAAAAAAAATAATAGAATCTGTGTGTATAGAAAAAGTAGATAATTTTAATTTGTGCGAAGGTACTTATAAGTTAGACCCTTTAATGAGATTCTTGGTCAAAAAATCCCTTACGGAGTCGTGGGAACGTGTTCGAACCTAAGTGTGAATTTCTTAAATGTCTCTGGATTGGAATGTTTCCTTACTCGCCTTTAGTAAATGTAATAATGGAAGTAATAAATGTGGAAATAAATATAAATGCAACAGATGTAATAATAAAGGTAATATTATAAATTTAATAATTAGGGTAAAGGTAATAATAATAAATGTTAAAAAAATGTAAATGTAATAATAAATGCAGTAATTATGTCAAAATATTAGAATCTGTATGTATAGAACAAGAAGATAGTTTTAATTTGTGGGAATGTACTTATAAGCGGGCCCTGTAATAAAATGCCCTTCCAGTGTCGGGAGAACGGTATCTAACCTAGGTGCGAATTTCTCTGGATTGTTTCCTGATCGGCTTTTTTCATTCGTTTTTCGGTTTATAAGTTCTGTATAATAAACAATAATGTAATAACCAATGTAATAATAAATTTATAATTTCTGTAATAAATAATTATGCAATATTAAATGTAATAAAATTAATAATAAATTCAATAATTATGTAAGAAAAATATAATAGAATCTGTATGTTTAGAAAAGGAAGATAGTTTTAAATTTGAGCGAATGTACTTAATGAAAATGCCCTTCCGGTGTCGGGAGAATGGGATCTAACCTAGGTGCGAATTTCTTAACGGTCGGTCCCTGGACTGTTTTTCCCTCTTGTTTTGGTTCATTCGTGTTTCTGTATCCACCCGAGGAGGATGCCAGTGGGCGTCGAAACTGTCGTGGAAATAAACTCCGTCTATTAGAGTGGGTTTTTATTTTCATATGGATTTTTAATTTTTTAAAAAGGTTGAAAAAATGTCAACCAGAAACAAATCTTCGAATGCAGCTTTTGGTTTTGCCACTGAATTCCACCGATCAATGATTCCTATAAAGGCAGACGTTGTCAGACACTGTTTCTTCACTCAAAAAAGAGAGAAAAAATCACGTCAAGGGGATCAGCAACTGCGAACGATTGCTACAATATAGTTACCAAAGATCTTCAAGATATTTGGGCCATGTTCTCTTTCCCTGTCATTCAAGAAAGATCTATTTCTTCTGCAGTGGAAAGATTAATCAGATCAGCTCCTTCCTTGAACAAGGTTCCTCTACGTCAAAGGAATGAAAATTTTGCTAAAAAACTTGCTTCATATGATGAAATGTTTGACATTTGTACTTGCAAATGTTATGATAAAGGAATAGAAAGGCCGTTTTGTCGATGCGAGGTAAAAATCCCAATGGTAGAGTGGGAGTCATTTGTAGGCCAAAAGCAAAGAATAAATCAATTAGTAGTCCAGGCAATTTGTAGTTAGACCTGGGCAAAATTGCTTCAGAAGCTTTCTAAACTGTTTCCAGCTCAGGAACCATTGCCGAATAACATATCCAAAATCCGACAAAATTGGACCCTGGGAACACCCCCAAAAATGAAATTCAAAATGGCGGACTGGATGTTTCCTACGAAAAAAAAAAATATATATAATTTACGCTTTTATTTATAGAGATACATTTGATGCTTTTTCTTTCAGTTGTAATGTTTTAAATAATTCAACAATATACAACACAACCAGTTATTATGCAAATATAATGTTATATAGCTTTTTACAGATTTTTATAATCAATAATACAACAATTATTTTTTTCCCAGTTTCAAGTTATGTTCATTACAGAAGAAGTGATACCTGGCAGAGCTGGGCAGTATTTAAATACATTTGTATTTAAATACGTATTTAAATACATTTGTGTATTTAGAACTGTATTTATAAATACATTGTTTTTCATGTATTTAAATATAGTATTTAAATACTTTAATGAGTATTTAAATACAATGTATTTAAATACTCAAAATATAAAAATGTAAATACTTTTACTGGTTTAATACACGTTCTGTACTAGCACAGTACGACGCGTCGACAGTGTAGTACAGCATGGTTCATGTTTCAACGTGTCAGTTCAATCAGTTGTGTGCCACTCTTAGTCGAAAGCGGTTGATTTCTTTATCGTGTGCGTGTCATGGCTTCAACAAGCAAATCCGGTGAATCAAACAGTGATATATCTGCAGATAACAATTTAAAATGTATTTACAAATGTATTTAAATACAATTGATGTATTTTGTATTTAGTATCTAAATACATTCGTAAAATGTATTTAGTATTTAAATACATTTCTCCCATGTATTTAGTATTTAAATACATTTAATGTATTTATTGCCCAGCTCTGATACCTGGTCACAAACATACAGAAATTAATCCTCTTCATCACTATTAACGGATAGATTACCGGTACTTGGGTTGTTATCGCAACCACTGATTTGGCACTCGCCACAAGCGGCTGAACAGGGCATTCCATTACGCTTGCATCCACATCTTGAAGTAGCACATTTCGTCTTGCAGGAGCAGCGGATCATGTTGAGTAGATAATTTGGAGCTGGTGGCTTGTCGCAGGCTGTAGGGTAGTAGGAATTATTCTTTACATACCAACCCCACTGTTCTGCATCGATCTTCTCTTCTGTAGACTTCCAGATTAGTATTTGAAAGTATGTGCGAAAGCTGTGGTACTTTGTGGACGCATCGGTAGGTGGCAAACGTTCGGGTGTAACAAAAGATTTAGCTGTAGCTACCTTTTCAACTAACATTCGATGACGTAGTGCGTTAGTGGATTCAAGTGTTTTGCAGCCATACAACAGAAGCATTGCCTTTCTTCCAGCGGCTTCAATGTCAGAGTGTTGGCAACAATCAGAACAGAATGTATTTGCAACTGAACGGAGTTCAGCCACCTTCATCAGTGTGTCGAATGCTTTGGCTTTACCGATCGAAAAAATTCTGGATGTGCTATCACAGCCCGTGAAAGCATGCACAAACAGGAGATACTTGCAGATGTCATTGCCTAACAATGATTGAATGCTGAGAATATCATACACAGGATTAGGAGATGGTCCCCGTCTTATATCGCTGCGATAGTACAACTTGAAACCACTGTCCTTGGCATGGTACAGAAGGAGAATCAGCAAGTCGGTGTCTTCCCCTTACTGTTGTAGTTGCATTTTCTGATGAGGAAACTGCTGCACGAACGATGTCCACATCAGCATCCCCATCTGCGTTGTGAACAGTACACCCGTGCTTCTTCAACATCTCACCTACGAGGGAAATAAATGCTTGCTTGTTGTTTTCATTAGCCAAGAATTGTTCCTTCTGGCCAACAAACTTCATGCTTGGACTGAGATTTACATTTCTGCTTGTCTTGGTGCTGCGTCTTCTGTGGGTCATGTCCTTGATCGTAGGAGAGCTGCTGTAGCCATCAAAAACAATGATTGCTTTTCCATGTGTTTTCAGAGTGAAATCGGCATATGAGTTGGCGATGCTGTCATATGTTTCATCTTGACGCCAGGAAACACGATGTAGTAGAGATCCACCATCCAATACGTACTGGTCTGTGCACTGAATTTCTTGAACTTCTTCCATGCGTAAAGTGTCAGTGTATTTGATTATTGCATGAGCTACCTGATACTTATCGGGTTTCCTCAAGATACTTCGTGATTCAAACAATGCAGGAGGATATGCTCACAGTTCGTAACACATGACATCTTCAAGATTCATGTCTCCGCCAGTGGCAACAGTCATCATTCTCTGAAACAGTAGTGCAGGATCTACTTCTATATCTGAAGCATCAGTGATCACAACGGCAGAAGCAGATCCTAGTGTTTTCACTTTGTCAGATCTTTTGGCAGAATATGTAAAGGCTTGTTTCCCAATCATTTTTACGACAATGTTCGTACCGATTGAATGCAATTGATGAACGTTAACTCCAGGATCAGCAGTTAGCCCTGTTACAATGTTGCAGAGACCCGAGGTAGAATGGAATGGGGATAAGGATTCCAGACGTTCAAGTACTTTCTTCATGTCATTACTGTCCCTGATTTGTCTACTTCCCCTCATTTCCTTGTGCTGTTCACTACTTTCCAACAAAACTCTGGTGTATTCCTGCATTGCTAAGTTATAAGTGGAACACAGAGGCATAGAAAAGAGCCACGTTGTCCTTTGGATGTCTGTAAATCCACTTCCGCGTGTCAGTCCGCCTCTGCTTTTCAGGGAACGCATTAGTACTTGTTCTATCACCAGGTCTGTGCCGAGTCCGGCCCATAATCTGTCGCTTCTTCTTACCACAAACTTACCTTCCTGGAACATTTTGTTAACGGCTGGATTTTCAGAAGGCAAACTTAACATTTTCTGCAGGTACAGGTATATCGATTTCAGGTAATTGTGATGTCCGGCTGCTGCAATTATGGGGATGGTCTCCAGCATAGCTTGCAAGTGCAAATCCCACGAGCCGGTTCTGTCTGCTGTTATCAAGGTAATAATGCATGGGACTTTTTGATCGCGTGCTATCTTGCTCAAATATAGTAATGTCGAAAATATGCATGTCATGTCAGTTGGCGACATATCTATGATGGGAAGGAACGTGATCGACGCCACACCTGGATGTGAGACACTTGATCCACCGTGAATTGCCTGCATTGTTCCGGACCAACTTGGACCTGATCTTTCTGCTGAAGATATCTGCCAGAGAAGACTAAGTCGACTTATGGTGGCAGTGGGTACTGGAAGTTCGCGGAATGAGATGTCCCTCAACATGCTTCTCGCGTGTCTATATTCCCTAATGTCAACGGTTGCAATCTTCTTAATGTCATTGTCACCAACATTACGCCTGTGAATAGAAGGGTGGATCTTGATCTTCGGAGTTATTGCGGCAATCATACCCATTCCATGAAAGGTATTCTTCCCATCCAAAGTGCAGACATCATGATCGACGTTATCTGCTGCTAGAAGGACTGCAGTGTTTTCATCAACAGTAAAAGAGCCAGACCCACTTGCCAGCGCCGCGTTTCTTTCGAATCTTGTTACTTCTGCATACGACGAACAGTAACCCAGCTGATGGAGAACGTCAATAAGGTACCTTGACCTAAAGTTGTGGTGTAGCTGAACCGACAAACCGATCTGTAGTGGACATAGTAATCCTCTAGGACGGGTTGCTTGCATAATGCTCTGCCCAATTGCACCTATTTTTCTTGAAGCATCCTGTCCCGCAAATGCTTTTGATAATAGCAATTTCCCTTTCTTCGAATCATGATCGTCGGAGGAATATGCGCGAGGAATGTTTTTTCCACTTCGAAAATTTACGCTGCAGGTGTGATGGTAGACACAATCTGCAGCAGGAAGATCACGAAGATAATACTCCAGACGGCCTTTTACATTAAACGACCATTCATCGCAGCGGCTTTCACAGCACCTTTTTATGGTTTCGGAGAACTCTGTAGTTCTTATTTTGACATGCTCTGATTTTGGTTTGTGTTTGGAAAAAAGTCCACAAAGGTATCACAAAACAAACAGTGAGTAGCACTGGAAAATGCGTATTCATGAAAACGAGCACTTTTCCTTGGTATTGCCTCGGCTGCGGTCTGTCCTTCTTTATTTCAATGGTTTTTATCCGTAAACCTTTTCCTACATACAACGTGAACACTTATTCCAGCTGTTGCAACAACATCGCTTCCACGGCTGCGGCTGGATGCATTTATACCATCTGCTCCTTTTTGCGAGATGTGAACCACTTCCTGTCCGCTGTCCAATTTCTCCTTACAAATCACGCACAATTCTTCAGGGGTCTGCATTCTTGAAGGCGGACGCACACCGTGTCAGCCGTACACCGAGTCAGTCTGAAACAGAAAACACAAATTAATAAACTGTGTTGCAGTATTTAAAAGGAGTACATAATAACAGTTTTAAAGAAATGACAAGCACAAATACGCAGATTTGATAGTGGGTAGTAGAAATTAAAGAGTTGTATATAATATAAGTTTATAAAGATGTAGCAATGTCCATTCTCACATACACTCCATACAGTATATTTTATTTACATTACGTGACGTCATAGTTTAATACTAGCCGCCTAATACAATTTTTAGTGTCATATAGGTTAATTTAGAAACGAAAATGTGTTTTAAAACATTTTACTGATCAAGAAAAACGTCATAACTCTCTCTACAAAGCGAAATTAAAATTTATTGTATTTCGTAGGAAACTGCCAGTCCGCCATTTTGAATTTCATTTTTGGGGGTGTTCCCGGGGTCCAATTTTGTCGGATTTTGGATATGTTATTCTGCAATGGTTCCTGAGCTGGAAACAGTTTAGAAAGCTTCTGAAGCAATTTTGCCCAGGTTGAAGCTATTTTTGCTCTAGATTGCCTGGACTATAGGGCCATTTGATCATGAAGCTGCCGCTGTCCAGAGACGATCCCTCTCAAGAGCAAGAGAAGAACAAGAGAGGCAACAAAGGTCACAAGTGGAAATGGCAGAGGCTATGGAAGTTGTACCATCTTCTTCAGTAGATGACTTTAGCGAAGATATAGAAGACAGTGACAATGAACTAGAATTCGTGCCCGATGTGGAATTGATTGAAAATGATCAAATAGGTATTCATAGAATGAATTACCATTGATGGCAGATCGTTACCGTGTGAGTTCGAGAGCTACAGCAGCTATTGTTAATGCTGCATTGAAAGATATGGGAATAATCGATCAATCTAACATGCTTGATAGGAAGAAAATAGAAAGAGAGAGAATTCGTGTAGGCAAGAAAAATAGTTAGATCTAGATGTGAAAATGTGAATATTGAATATATAGGGTTTGATGGAAGAAAGGATGATACGTTAACCAAGCATGGAAAAGAGAAAGAAGGATATTATGTGCTGATCAAAGACCCTGGAGGTATCTATGTAGGCCATCTCTGCCCTGACGCAGGAAATGCTCGGTGTATAGCTGATGAAATTATAACGTTCTTAATTGATTCAGCGAGCATCGACACTCGACACTCAATGCTCTGCTATGCGACGGTACTGCTGTCAATACTGGTAGAATTGCTGGTACTGTAAAATTGATTGAAATTTTTTTGCATAGATCAGTTCAATGGCTCGTGTCTCTTTTACACATGAATGAACTCCCCTTCAGACACATATTTGAAACCATAGACGGAAAAACATCAGGGCCAAATACCTTTTAAAGGCTCAATTGGAGCCAAATTGAAATGTGATTTAACCATTTTAGACCTAGTGGCATTTTCACCAGTTCAGGGCAACGTCCAAGATATACCACTGAATGTCGTGAAAGAGTTGAGCAGTGATCAAAAGTATCTCTATGATATGTGCCTAGCAGTGCAATCTGGATGGGTATCTGAAAGTCTAGCCCGCAGGTCTCCAGGTGTCATTCATCATGCTCGCTGGATTACCCGAGCAAACCGGGTTCTTCGTTTATATGTATCGGCTTTGCATCCCGAACAAAATCTGAAAGAACTGGTAACCATCGTCATGAAATCATTTGCTCCTGGATGGTTTCATATCAAATCCCATTCTAAAGCTACTGACGGAGCACGGAATTTTTTTCATTTAATTGTCTTGATGCGAGGATTGGAAGAAAAACATCGCATTATTATGGAACCGGTGTTCCGTAATAATGCCTATTTTGCCAATCCCGAAGCTATCCTACTGTCAATGCTTACTGATAGCAGACAACATGTCAGAGAAGATGCTCTTCAGAAGATACTTCTCAGTCGGACACGTTTTAGTGGCACACGAAATTTTGAGCTTCCTAAATCTCTAAATTTCGATTCCAAAGACTACTATGAGATGATTGACTGGAGAAAGGAAGCTATCAATCCTCCACCTTTGATAAGGAATTTCAGCAATGAAGAGCTACTGCATACAAGAACAGAGAACCCTTGAAAATTGCTGCCTTTTCATGCCACAGTCAAAGCGTGGAAAGTGCAGTGAACTTAGTGACAAAAACATCAGAACAAAGGATTGGCTACGGCAATCGGCACATTTATCCTCAATCAACTGGAATCAAGAAAAAGACTGCCACAGTTTGAATGGAAAAGCCAATGGGGCCAAGGCACATCCGCAAATAATTAGTGAATTGTGAAGGTAATTTTTAAATTAAATTTTGTTTTTACTTCAAAGCTGTTTTGTGTAATAAATGGTACAATAGACTAATTGTCTTCTTTTCAGACAAATATACTAGGCCTATATGAGGTTTATGAATTGGTCTCTTAGGCAATCAGTACTCCAAACTAAAGTTTATGCCACCCTTTTCTGATAACACTTTTTGGGGATGCGGCAATTTTTCAAGGATTTGAAATTTCTTGGATAATTGCCTGAAAATTGCACATGAGGTATATTATGCAATTTTAAGGGGGGTCATCTCTAAAAAAAAATGCTCTAAATGATCTCCATTTTGATTTATGATACTATTTTTAATTTGGGGGCGGAGCCAAAAATAAGAGGGAGTAAGTTAGTGGTACGGAGGGGAGCATAAACTTCCTTTTGGAGTATGTTGGTCAGGATATCATTTCATAAACCCCACATAGTACCCATCTAAAAAAATCATTTTGACTAGATTTCGACCCGGCCTACAGGCTGAGGCTGTGTATATATATGTCACATTTTTCAATGAAACTGTAAATTGGTATTGCACCCCAATTTTGTGGATATGAAGGTTATATGAATGCACTAATCCTAAAAAAATTAAATATTTACATCTTTATTAAGTCAGCACAACTTAAAACCAGGAGCGCATCATCTTCATCAATAATTTCTCGTAAACTACAGTAAACTTCCCCTGACTCACTATATGTGATGAACCTTCTCACTTTAGTTGCCACCGAAAACAAATGGATATCAGGAGAGGATGTCATATGGAATCATTGGGAGACATTTAAGCTACTGTATTTATATCAACCTAGAGAACATGACGCCATTTAGAATCATTGGCATGGAAAGGGTTAAAATTTAACACGCAATTAATTACAAAATATGAACAAATACGTTTTTGTTTTTGTATGTATATTCATTCATAGTTTTCATGAAAACTATAATTTTTAGTACTGTATGTCTCGGCGACCCATATGTCGCGAACCATTGCTCTAGTTATATAATTAATATAAGTGAAAGGCTTAAAGTACGATGTGGCATAGGTAAAAGGTAACGTCTAAGAAGCTAATTTTCCCACGACGTGGGGGTGATTGTGAGTGTGCTCTGAGGGTCACTTAAGTCAGAGCAGAAACGGAATAAGCAACCAACTTAATTCCACCCGATGCCGTCGGTCGCGAACCAGCGCCGCACCACTGAGTCCGCCACCGTAACTATCGCGCGAGTTATCGGGCACCCTGATGTACCTTAATATTATTTTTATGTAGCATTTCACGAGTGTTTCCCGTTTGTTAGTGCAATGCCAGAGAGTCCGAGTCTGTTCCTTCAATTCATCACAGAAGTTCACAACCTGCAGAAGCAACAGAGGAACAAATTAAAGCCAGTTGTCGTCCATTGTGTGTCTGGAACAGGAAGATCAGGAGTGTTTGCCGTTCTCTCATCCTTCATGAAACACCTTCATTGCAGTTAGTAGAAAATTTTGCGTCCTAATAGGGTCCACCTTACGCATGACAAACTACCTCCAGTATATTTTCCTTGTCTAAAAATCCTGGTTTGCAACGTCCTTGTGTTTGATTACACTGGTCAACAAATTTTAAGGAATTTTTTGTATCTTTAATGAAAGTAGCCGATTCTTATGTATTTTTGCATGCTGAATTTGAAAATGATAGTGAAATTGTTTAATTAGTTCGCGTTTTTAAGATATCATGGTAATTATTGTGTAAGTACTGGTAAAAATTTATCCCACAACATATATGTATTTTAAGGAGCACACTCACTTCAATGTCGTTTCCTCTTGGCCTGCTCTTGTACTCTGACTGTGTAGTGTCTCTTATTACTGACCAGCAGAAATCAGCCAGCATAGATGAATTCCACTTGCCCTGGTAACGTTTCTCAAGAGCTGAAATCTGCTGATGAAAACGTTCCCCATGTTCGTCACTTATTTCACCAAGGTTTGCCGGGAAAAAGTCGAAATGGGAATGGAGGAAATGAATTTTTAGCGACATGTTACATCCCATTCTTTGGTACGCCTTCAACATATTATCCACCAATTCATCTGCATTTGGAGCTCTGTTGTTTCCAAGGAAATTTTGCGACACTGACTTGAACGAGACCCAAGCTTCTTTTTCTGCGCCCTCCAAAAGTGTCTCGAAATGTTCATCTTTCATCATATTTCGTATATGAGGACCAACAAATATGCCTTCCTTGATTTTTGCCTCACTGAGTCGAGGGAACTTCTGGAAAAGATACTTAAATGCCTTTCCATCCTTATTGAGTGCCTTCACAAAATTTTTCATAAGCCCTAACTTAATATGTAACGGTGGTAGAAGTATTTTGCTTGGCTCTACTAATGGCTCGCACGAAACGTTTTTCACACCTGGCCTGGCACTAAACGTTCTCTTAGAGGCCATTCCTTCCTTTCATAATGCTGTGACCTAGCACGGCTGTCCCACTCGCAAAGGAAGCAGCAGTACTTCGTGTAACCCTGCTGGAGACCAAGTAACATGCCGACCACTTTCAAATCACCACATATGCTCCATTTGTGAGCGTTGTAGTTTATGTGGTGAAGCAGATATTGCATATTTTCATGTGTCTCCTTCATGTGGACAGAATATCCAATTGGAATGGCAGCTCTTTCGTTTTTGTTAAGAAGTAGTACAGCCTTAAGGCTTAGCTTAGAGGCATCAATGAACAACCTCCATTCGTCATCTCTGTATGTTATATTTAGAGCATTCATTAAACCAACAACATCTGTACACACCACGAAGTCACCATGTTTGATGAAGAAAGTCTCCAACGTGGATTGCCTAGTGCGGTACATGGATATTTGGACATCATCATGAAGAAGATGCCACTGTTGAAGGCGTGAGGCGAGCAATTCTGCCTTAGACTTCGGTAAGTCCAAATCTCTGATGAGGTCATTCAGTTCGTGTTGGGTGATTTTATGCGGTTCTGTAGACAGTTCACTGGGCACAAAGTCGGTATCTTGTGATGTTGTGGGATGTGCAATGTCTTCATCTGTACTCGTTACAGGATGCTCTTCGTCATCCAAATCGAGGGTGTCTGAGGAGGTAGGAGGATTGGGCACAGGTATGTCTTCGTTATGGGGCACAGGTCGAATGGCGGATGGAACATTAGGATACTTGAGGGTCCATTTTTTCTTCTTACTAATTCCACGTAATGGCGGAACCATGCAGAATAAACAGTCATCCACGTGGTTACTTTGTTCCCTCCACACGACGGGGATGCCGAAGCCCATTGACCTCGGTTTCCCATTGTACCACTCAAGTAATGTAGTTGCACATGTAATGCAGCATATATGCGGCGCCCACGTTTTGTCCTGATCTCCTAATTTGCACTTAAAATAAAGGTGGTACGCTTTCTTGATGGCAGGTGTTAACGTCTTCTTTTGCGATTTTAATGTTACTTTGCGGCAAATATAGCAAAAGTTATTTGAGTCATTAACGCATTTACGTGGCATTTTGCTTATAACGTCAATGAGAAACGGATCGCAAGATTACGCTTTAACACGCACTACACACTATATGTCATGAACTAACCACAGGTGCAAATTACGAGGAAACACTACAAAAGCACTATGTCAAAATGTGAAATAACGTGTCACCACAACAAGCGTCACTCTAGAACTGAGCTAAAGGAATTTACGATGTACTCAAGATGGCGCCAGACAACGAGGTTGCCAAACGAGCACATTCTACAGTGTTGGCATATGTTATGCTTCAATGATATATTCATTTCAATTGGGAAATAATGAAAAAAGGGCACCCGTGTATCTTCTAAACGCGAACCAATCATGCAAAATGAAGGTCATTTTCGGATTCAGCGACGTCGAATTACTAAAGAAATGATGGTTTCATCGAAGATACATTTTGGCTGTTATTCTTACAGGCCTTTACATTTATTGGACTTCAAAATGGAAGACGAATTGTTGGGTGTAGCTTGTGCTTATTTCTTTGTTCTGGAGCAGATGCACTTTCATTTCTGTTTCATCATTACTTTAATCTTTAATGAAGCTTATCAGTTAAAAAATAATTTCGTGCTGTTTACTACTGGGTGTCTATAAAGTAACTCGAGTGAAGAGAGAAATTCGACTTGAATTATATTAATGCAAGTGAACATGGAGAAGTAATATTTATTACATGTACTTTATAACAACCACATTCGATAGTAAGGTTTATAAGAAGTGTTGAAAATGTTCACCATCGACCTCTATACAGGCTCTTGCACGGCCTATCACATTCAAATCAATTGGTTCAAATCAGATTTGTCTCTTCACTTGCGTTACTTGATACACACCCTGTATAATAGATTAATGCTGAATTTTTCTTCAGATGGGAATCTTGCTGATATTTGGAATTTAGTGATTGAACTGAGCCAACAGAGAAGAGCAGCGATTCAAGACAGAACCCATTTGCTCTTCCTGTATTCTGCAGCCCTTTATTACGTCCAAGAAGTCTTAATGAAAAGTTAGTCAGATTTTCAGTTTGCTTGTAGCCGCGGAGGTGGTGAGATTCTGTAGGCTTTAGCTGCTGAATTTTGTAGAAAGTTAGGAGATAAACAGGTTCTAGTCGGTGTCTTCTAGGGTGGAGTTATTTTGTTTCCAGGCTAGGTTAGTGTTCCTCGTTTCTCGTGTTCTAATCGTAAAAGCTAACTGATTAGGTGCCGTACTGCAAATTTTTAGAGTTTGTTAATGAAAGAAGAATGGTAAATATGATTGACCTTACAAAATAATAAATTTAGTAGAGTTAGTAATGGTTTGGCGGTTGCTCTGCCTTCCCTTAATAGAACTTAACAAAATGATAAGCGAATAAAATCTGTTTTAAATCATAAATTTATTTTTCAGGAGGCATCCTGACGGACAAGGCGACCTTTGAAGAAGGACCGAGAGAGAAGACGCACGTGAGGCACCCCTCCGCAGACCTCTTGTCTTCTGACCTCAACAGAATGAAAGCGAAATTGGGACTTGGTAAGAGTCGTTCTCTGCTGTAACTGTTATTGCTCGTCATCCAGTCTCTATAATTTTTCCCTTTTCACTAAATGAGGGGTCGCGCGCCTCAAGATACCTAAGCGCCACCACAGGCGAAAACGTGTTTTTGATGAATATCACTATTTTCACCCTTCCTCTATCGCGTGGTTTGGGTTATAATGACCTTACGTCACTAGAAGTATGGTTGAAAACCTTATGAAGCGAACTACTTTTTCACCTCTATCGACAGCCAAAAGTTCACCCAAAGTTCGGCATAATAAGAAAATCAAAAAATTAAGAAAATATATATAAATATGAAAATCTATTCCAAAAACTCAACATTTTCATTAGCATACTTAGAACTCTAATTTAGCCAAAAATGAACGTTCTAGCTCAATTAATAACAGAGATACTATTGCCAGAATATTGCTGAACTTTGGAGGCGATTTCTGGCGAATTTTAATTTTGGTGCCTAGGTACCTTAAGACGCGGGACCCCTCAAATTTTCTTTGATTTCAAGACGAAACTCCGAGCAGCGACGCCAACCTCTCCCGGAGTGGATCTCAGTCGTCCATTTTAAGCATGGGGAGTTCTAGTGGGTGCGCATCTCAGCCCACACCCCCTCCTCCCCCCAGCGTCAGTCCCTCCCCAACCCATTCCGCAAAAGGAACCAAATTTGGAGTAACTGAGCTGCCTCCCAATTTAGCTGCCAGTTTGGACCCGAATTGCCTCGTTCTCACCACGCCCAATCCGGCTAAGCGAAGAAGATCACAAAGGAAAGTTTCCTGATCCCGGCTGCGGTGGGAGGGTTGGGTCAGGCGGATCATCAGAATGCAAATCTATCGGATCCTCTAAGTGGATTAGACCCTTTGTGGAATTTGAAAAAGGCTTAAGAGAACTCGAAAAAGCGAAAATAGTTACTGTGAATCACTTTCCTCCCGTATGTGATATTGCTTTAAGCTACGCCAAGTACGCTACTCAATCACTGTAGTATTTATAGTTAGCATTTATTTAGAAAAAAAAAGTTTCAACATTGTCATATAAAGCCATTAAATAGATTTAAAATGGTGCAATATTCTAAAATTTTTGTCACACACAACACACACGTACGTTTATGAAAGTAAAGCTTAGAGGATGTTTTGTAATTAGTAGCATATTAGGATAACAGGAAATTTTACACATGTAGGAACTTTGCCTTATAATTTCTAATAATTAACGCTACGTATATTTGCAATATATCTCTTAATTAATTAGGTATTAGGTATGAACCTGTATAACTTTCAAGCTTGCGTTTAGTTATAATATTTTACCTACTTAACGTAGTATATTCCATATAATTATTTAAATATATTTTCAGGTAATTAGTTGACTATTGGTGCATATTTAATCCCTCACACTACGTAGGATATAATAAAG
Organism: Bathynomus jamesi; assembly: GCA_023014485.1. Classification (NCBI taxonomy): domain Eukaryota; kingdom Metazoa; phylum Arthropoda; class Malacostraca; order Isopoda; family Cirolanidae; genus Bathynomus; species Bathynomus jamesi. Next base: position 891,090 of record JAJOZX010000398.1, on the reverse strand, counting down.
TATGAGAAAGTATTTGTTTTTATTCCAGAAAAGTTTGAACCTCGTAAGTCATACACGGTACGTGATGGAGATTGAGTGAAATAATAAAAATGTGAAGGTAATTGTAATTAGCTTCATAACCTCACGAATTTACTAATCATTTTTCTCATAATTTTCAAGCAGATATCAACTGGTTTTGTTATTTTAAAGTTTCAAGTAGGGGACAATATAGGATGTTGACAATGCTTACGAGTCAGACCGTACACATCAACCTACTTGTTAGATCATTGTTTCTTAAATTTGCTCAATTTATCGTATTGCTGAAATGGCAAATCAGTTTTGCTTCACTAAATTTGTTTTATTGAAAACGGGGCAGGCATAATTGGTAATGCAAGGTGACAGTATACAGCATATGTAATTTCAAGGAGTAAATGCATATGTAAATCACTGTCTGTCTGTCCGTCCCTCAATAACGTTTTTCAGGGAGGGACAGGAGGGCAGACAGAGACCATTGTAAAAGAGTTCAAGATCCTAACCGACAAGGTTAGAGAAAAGACAGATATGGGGATGGCTGTAGGGATTCTCCCACGAATAGGTGCTAGCGACTGTACCTTAAGTAAAACCATTAGCATAAATGTGTTGAACGCGCGTGTGAGGCAAAAGGCCTAAAGTTTTTTGATTTATGGCCTACATTCTTTGGAAATTGGGGAATACTTTGGCTCGGACGGGATACACTTTAATCAGAAGGGGAAGTAGTAGTAGTTTGGTTATTTGATGAAAATGAATTTGTATAATCTTTTTAAACTAGGAACCCCCAAACCAGCAATTGATCCTGCTCTCCCAACTGTTAAATCTACTCCCGCAGCAGTCGGTCCTCCTCCGACTAGTTAATCCAGTAGCAGCCGGTCCTCCGATTAGTTAATCCAGTAGCAGCCGGTCCTCTGATTAGTTAATCCAGTAGCAGCCGGTCCTCTGATTAGTTAATCCAGTAGCACGGTCCTCTGATTAGTTAATCCAGTAGCAGCCGGTCCTCTGATTAGTTAATCCAGTAGCAGCCGGTCCTCCGATTAGTTAATCCAGTAGCAATCGGTCCCTCCTCCTCCTAGCAGATAGTCCTGTCCCCCTAGCAGTTAGCCCCCTCCACCAGTAGTTTATTCACCTGCTTCGGAAACGACTCAGGCTTGTTAGGAGAAACAACAACAACAACAACAACAACAACTTAAAATCTCCCAAAACTGTGCTCTTCAATGCTAGATCAATTAGAAACAAACTAATGGAATTTATAGTGCTAGTGAAAACGGAGAACTTTATCATAGGAATAACGGAATCCTGGATTCATTCTGAATCAAGAGATTTTGTAGGAGAATTTGAAATGGTAGGTTACAAAATTTTTTTACAAAGGTAGGAACGGAAGGCGGCGGTGTACTTTTGTATGCTCGTGACTTCCTGCACCTGGTAAACAGTAATATCGTATTTGCTCATGAAATGTTGGGAATTGATCTAAACCTAAATAATAAAGTAGTGTGCATCTATTTCTAGTACATACTGTATATAGGCCACCTCGCAACCACGTTGATAAGGATATAAACTTGTATAACCAATTAAACAGATTAGTGAATAATAAGATCAGTGTGATTTTTGGTGATTTTAATCGTGGTAATATAAATTGGGAAAACAAAACGGTTGATGCTGAGGGCTCAAGACTTTGAATTTGCAGATGATAATTTATTAAGTCACTGGGTTGACTGTCCTACAAGGGTAATAGTAAACTAGGCCTCATATTCACGAACGAAGATGACCGAGTTTCTAACCTGACTATTGGTGAGAATTTAAGTAACAGCGATCATAATTTGATTAGTTTGACCTCAGGGTTCCAATTAATACACGCGAAAAGATTCGTGGAAGACTGGATTTCTCCAGAGCAAATTTTGAAAGCTTCCGAAGTAGTTTAGACACACTTGAAGTTCTAATAAGTGAGGATGTCAATGTCACCTGGCGCTCATATAGAGATCAATTCAGAATATTACACCACACTTTTATACCCATTAAAATAGCTCCCTTGTCAAGTCGCCAAATGGTTTAACGACGAAATTAACAATGCTATTATGGAAAGGAAAAGAGCCTACAAACTACTAAAGTCACATCTCGGACTAATTCAGAAAACTATGTAAACCTACGTCGGAGGGTTAAGTCCTTAATTAGATCAGCCAAACGTGATGATGAAGCTAGAGTTGCCTCACTATAAAGTTAACCCTAAAGAGTTTTTTGCCCATGTTAATAGCAGAAAGCCAATTAAAAATTCTGTAAGTCCCCTAAAAGATAGAAATGGCGTACTGAAATTCGGTGATAAAAATAGTTATTACATTAAACAAGTTCATCGTTACGGAAGACTCCATTCAAGTGAAAAATTCTCGGATTATGTATGACGGTGACCATCCCGTAGAGACTAAGTTTTACGAGAGATGAGGTATAGCAACTAAATGACAAGATAAATACAAATCACTTGGTCTCGACTTATTTCTTCCAAGGGTATTAAAAGAGATTAACCACACTGTTGATAACTACTTAGTAACCATATTCAAACAATCAATCGAGTTAGGCAAAGTTTTAACCGACTGGAAGTTAGCAAATGTAACACCAATCTTTAAAAAGGGTGATAGGGAAAATCCTTGTAATTATAACCTGATCAGTTTAACATTAATTGCAGCAAACTGTTGGAATCCATCATTACAGAACGTATTGTGTGTAACCTTGAATCTAACAAAATATCTCTATTCTCAACATGGATTTAGGCGACATAGATCCTGTCTGACAAACCTGTTAGTTTTTCCATAGTATGCATACTTTATACGATGCAAGTAGGGCAATAGATATAGTTCATCTCGACTTTCAAAAAGCCTTGACAGAGTCTCCTCACGCGAGATTGATGGCTAAGGTCAGAGGACTAGGAATCACTGGGCTCGTTTCCAAATGGATTGAGGATTGGTTAAAAGATAGAAAGCAGAGAGAGGTGATAAATGGAGTGGCTTCGGAGTGGGCGCCCGTCACCAGTGGTATCCCTCAGGGTTCCGTTCTGGGTCCTTTACTTTTTATTATCTATATTGCGATATAACATCGGGCTCCTACGTACAATTTTCAAATTTGCAGACTATACGAAATTAGGAAGTAGTGTAGGTACTGAGGAGGGCGTAAGAACGCTTCAAAATGATCTTGATAGGTTGGGCGAATGGTCTGCTACTAGCAGATGCCATTTAACTTTGACAAATGTAAGGTAATGCACATTAGGCCGGGTCGAAATTTTTTATTTCTTACGTACATAGTGTGGGTGGTTTCAATCAATCATAGTAACACCCTGTAAAATATTTTGAAATCTGAGGACACCCACCCCACCCCGCCCCGCCCCTACCGGTTTCAGTTTTTTTCAGAAAATTCTTAAAATTAAGATAATTTGCGATTTACTTCGAAATTTTTTTATTACTACAAAAGTTCGCTTATAAAATTATATTTTTTTTTAATGAAAAAAAATTTAAAAAATACAAAATGCATGAAAAAAAAAATTTATACATAAATTTTTAGCTGCTATTGGTAGAAATAGAAATGAGAGAAATTCAATAACATTTTTGACCTAAACACGATTATTTTTTTTTTTTATTTATGCCGATAATATAACCAATTCTGGATCCAATGCTAGATATCCGAAGGCTGCATTGTGGCTTTTTTCCAGTAGCCATAATTTAATTTAATAAGATTTTAAACTATATTTTATTTATTACTGATATTTTAAAATTAAATAACATTTAATACAACTTTTAACATTCTAGGTACCTAAATAGGATCCGAAAGAAAAAAACAAAAGAATGTAATATTGGTCTATATATCCGGTGCTATGAGTCAGACCGGATTTAAGACCCTACCCCCTACCCCCTACCCCCCGATCTCAAAAAAGTTGGTGAATGGTCTATTCTGATGTAATTCGTGCCGGGGAACCCGATTTTCGCCATCGAAAGCAAAAAAAGTTAATATTTAGGGTCGATTTTTACGATTTTTCGATTTTTGGTCTATTTGCCATACATTTCATATGGAAAAAAAAAGTGAGTATCGGTATCTTGACCTTGACCCCTTTTCGACCCGCCTGATGCACACAGGTTATAAAACCCGAAGACCTATTACTCTCTCTTGGGAAGGTACTTAATTAACTGAGACCGATCTAAGAAAGACTTAAGAGTCTACATCAGTAATGATCTGAAACTGTCGAAGTACTGTGCAGAAGTCGAAAAAGGGGCCTTAAAATATTGGGTTTTAAAGACAGTTCCAGTTTTCGGAACAAGGAGACTGTAATGTGTCTTTATAATTCACTTGTCAGACCTCAACTGAAATATTGTGCGCAATTTTGGTCTCCGTCCCTTAGGAAGGATATAGAAAGGGTACAAGCAAAGGCTACAAAATTGATCCCTTCACTGAGAATGCAAAACAACCAACGGAGAATGGAGCGCCTAATATGTTTACCTTAGAGATGAACAGGTTGCGCGGCCAGCTTATTCAAGTCTTCAAGATGCTCACTGGAATAGACAGGGTAGACTACAAGAACTTATTCTCACTTAATGCCAATCCGACAAGAAATAATGGGTTTAAACTAGAACTAAAGACATTTAGGACCTCTGTCTGTGGCAATTTCTTTTCCTATAAAATAGTTAATATCTGAGTCACTCCCTCAGAGGTTGTTTTCAAAGCCAAAGTGTAATGTTTTTAAAAAAAAGGCAAGACAAAGTACTGAATACTCTCATGGTTTAAGACTAAAACATAACGTAACTTTGTAGGAGTTCGCCTGCGCGGTGTCTATTTGGGCATGCGTAATTATAGAGCTATCTTATGTATTCTCCACCTTCCTGTAAAATTTCCTTGGCTACTTTTCGAGGGTCAAGGTATTTTCTTCAACCTTTTTTCGTACCTGCGTCTGGCAGGGAGGGTGGCGGGAGAGCTTATACATTTCTATCGAGTTTTCTACTACTGCTAGAATAGGTGAAAGAAAAATAAACTTGTTTAATAACAGGAACTTCCCAAAGTGGACCAGAAGGTCTGAGGCTTCTTGTCCTTGTAACACTCTCTCTCTCTCTCTCTCTCTCTATATATATATATATATATATATATATATATATATATATGCGTCTCGGTGGTGGTGAAGTGGTTAGCATTGCTGACTATCCATCAGCTCCGGGATCGCGACCCCTGACGGCAGGCGACGCGCAGCAAAAGCCCAGTTGTTCATTTTTCCACACAAATTTTGTAGACAAATGGGTAGCCTGGGTACCCTAGTGGTTAAGACGTTGGGCTGCTGTTCAGGTTCCACGTTAAACTGTAGATCTAAGGTGGAGTGACAAGTTTGACCTTCGTCAGAATGAACAATTCGGGCGGAAGCAAAACCAAGGTTGTGTGTGTGTATATATATATATATATATAATTATGCGGGTTGCTTCTACAGAGCTTCAATTTAATATTTAGTAGAAATCCAATGACAAGGAGAAATGTAAATGCCATGAAAAGTCTTCTTTATTGCGCAACGTTTCGAGCAATACGCTCATCTTCAGGCTGTTTAATAACAATGTGAAATTAAATCAATATTGAATGAAAAACAAAACGAAAATTTCTATAACCTATTCGTAAAGACAAATTTTAAAAGACTGAGAAAAGAGGGTTAAATTCTAAGTTTTACAGATTTACATATAAAAATTAAGAAGTTTTTTAAATACATGTAGTAAATGTGAAATTAATACACTGGAAAAATTACCAATAGTACACTGGAACAATGGAGCTATCTACCTTACACAGCAGTATCCGAGGCCGACTAATTTGAGCAGAGGCAGAGGCAAGGCAAGGAACGGGAAACACGAAGGGTGGCGAGGGAGATAGGGAAGGAGGGATTATAAGGAATTGGGGAAGGAGGAGGGATCATAGCAAATTGAGAGGGACGGACGATGAGTCACATTCAGACTAGGGGACAATGCTTTAATGAAAAGGGATTCTAAATTCTTAGTGAGTTGGGACAAGTATTACAACCAAGAATTTTAAAATTGTCTAAAGTGACATCCATTTTGCATTTAATGCTATGTTCACGAATACTGGAGGCTTCCTTAGTTTTTAAAAATTTTACCTGTTCGGCCACTTATTCCCATATGCGAATAAAATCTAGCCCTGAGAGAGCGAACAGTGCTGCCGATGTAATTCCCAAGGAGACACCTGGGGCAGGTAAATAAATATACAACACCGCTACGCAACGAGTCAGGGTTCGATCCTTCGCTGAGAAAAAGCTACCTAAAGACGTTTTATTAATAAATATGATGCGGAAATCAGTATGATAAAAAATTTCCTTAACAATTTTGTAAATTTAAGCTTAAATTCCTATTCAAGGACCCATTTCAGGTACCAAGAATATTTTATATCCTTCGGCAGTAATACATGGAAGTTGAGGGCTATAAACATTATTTAAGAAGGATCTAATTAGTTTGTCTACATATTGAACAGGAAAACTATTATTAGTAAAGTATGATCTTAGATTATTAAATTCATCATTAAGTAAGGTAAAATTAGAGGTCAAATTATATCCTCTGAACAGGAGAGTTTTAATACAAGACATCTTATAGTTGAAATCAGTAAAACTAAAAAAATTCATGCCCAAACCAGTGAAGTGGTTTCCTATAAACTGATGTAGTAATAGAATCACCGTTTTTCGAAATTAAAAGATCTAAGAAGGGGAGGGAGCCATTTTGCTCAGTTTCCATTGTATACGTTATATTGGGGTGCAAAGAATTTAGGAAGTTAAAGAATTGTTGCGCTTGTACCGCATTATCAAAGACTGCTATCGAATCATCAAACGAAGCGTCGATAGAAAATTGGCTTGAGATGAGTGGGAGATTGTCTAAAAATTACACTTTCTAAATGAGTCATAAAAAAGTCAGCTGCTAACGGTCCGACTGGTGATCCCATCCCTACCCCATCAATTTGTTGGTAAACCTTATTGTTGAAAGTGAAATAGCATTGTTTGAAGACCAATTCTAAAAGTTCCTTCAAATGAGACAATGAAAAACCTTCGTGTTTCCCGTTCCTTGCCTCTGCCTCTGCCTCTGCTCAAATTAGTCGGCCTCGGATACTGCTGTGTAAGGTAGATAGCTCCATTGTTCCAGTGTACTATTGGTAATTTTTCCAGTGTATTAATTTCACATTTACACATGTATTTAAAAATAACTTCTTAATTTTTATATGTAAATCTGTAAAACTTAGAATTTAACCCTCTTTTCTCAGTCTTTTAAAATTTGTCTTTACGAATAGGTTATAGAAATTTTCTGTTTTGTTTTTCATTCAATATTGATTTTAATTTCACATTGTTATTAAACAGCCTGAAGATGAGCGTATTGCTCGAAACGTTGCGCAATAAAGAAGACTTTTCATGGCATTTACATTTCTCCTTGTCATTGGATTTCTACTAAATATTAAATTGAAGCTCTGTAGAAGCAACCCGCATAATTATATATATTCAAGGTATGGACAAGATGGCCTCAGGGCTTATCGCCATGTTTGGAAGACTTCACGAAAGTTTCTCAAGTCAAAACTGGACTGTTATTTTCTTGAAATGTGTCGGACTTGCAGGTTTTCCCGAAATTTGTTTACTTCAAACTCTACCGTGATAATCTATATGACTCTGAATTTTATCAATCGTCCCTGGAATATTTATTAAATAATGAAATTAATTATAAAATCAAAATATCAGATTCGCATAACAAGTCTCTTGGGCATTATATAACTACTCTTAAAAATACCTTGTCGTTGTTGGACTATTTATTAATATTTCTCTTGTACAACGTGAACTAGAAAAATTTCACTCTACCATCTTGGAAACACATGAACGTAGTTAAAGGCTTTGGGAATGAATTCACCAAATTTTTTTCAATTCAGAGAAGGTAATTTCGAATCTTTCTAGTTACACACTCTCCCCTCGGGAAAAGTTTTTACTGTCACTTGGTTTGCAATTTAAGCTTCCGTTGTTTCAAATATAGCCTTCGTTTTTTCTTTACTTTGAAAAATTTTTCAATGGCTTGAAAAATGTTCCCCATGTGGGGGATTTCAATAATTTCAAATGTCAGTTCTCATATTTAACTCAAGAATTTTTTCTAAAACTTAGAAATCTTAAATTTCAATCTTTCATATTTAGGAAGAGTGATTTGCAGTGTATTAAGAATTTGGCAAAGAACCAGGAGATTGTTGTGACTAGACCAGACAAGGGTAACGGAGTGGTTATTTTGAATAAATCGGACTACATAAACAAAACTAATGAAATCCTAAGTGATCTTACTAAATTCAAACAAATTCTAGAACCTGTAAATAAAGTCATTGTAAGGTTAGAAGACCAGGTTAATAAATTTCTGTCACGACTAAAGTCCTTAAAGATAATAAAAAATGATACTTACACTCAGTTGTTCGCATCTGGTGCTAATCTTGCTCAATTATACTGTCTGCCTAAAATCCATAAAGCTGGAACACCTCTCCGTCCTATTTTAGCTTCGTATAACTTACCCACCTTTCAATTGGCAAAATTTGTTGTTCGTCTCCTGTCCCCCTTTGCGAAAAATGTTTACACTATAAATAACTCGTTTGAATTCCAAAAAGAACTCCTGGGTAAAAACTTCGATTCAAAAAAGTTTTTTGTCAGTTTTGATGTAAAGTCACTTTTCACAAATGTACCTGTATCTGAAACTATTGCCATTATTTTAGATAGGGTTTTTAGCTCAGTTGATAATTTTCATGGTTTTTCATTGTCTCATTTGAAGGAACTTTTAGAATTGGTCTTCAAACAATGCTATTTCACTTTCAACAATAAGGTTTACCAACAAATTGATGGGGTAGGGATGGGATCACCAGTCGGACCGTTAGCAGCTGACTTTTTTATGACTCATTTAGAAAGTGTAATTTTTAGACAATCTCCCACTCATCTCAAGCCAATTTTCTATCGACGCTTCGTTGATGATTCGATAGCAGTCTTTGATAATGCGGTACAAGCGCAACAATTCTTTAACTTCCTAAATTCTTTGCACCCCAATATAACGTATACAATGGAAACTGAGCAAAATGGCTCCCTCCCCTTCTTAGATCTTTTAATTTCGAAAAACGGTGATTCTATTACTACATCAGTTTATAGGAAACCCACTTTCACTGGTTTGGGCATGAATTTTTTTAGTTTTACTGATTTCAACTATAAGATGTCTTGTATTAAAACTTTCCTGTTCAGAGGATATAATTTGACCTCTAATTTTACCTTACTTAATGATGAATTTAATAATCTAAGATCATACTTTACTAATAATAGTTTTCCTGTTCAATATGTAGACAACTAATTAGATCCTTCTTAAATAATGTTTTAGCCCTCAACTTCCATGTATTACTGTGCCGAAGGATATAAAATATTTCTTGGTACCTGAAATGGGTCCCTTGAATAAGGAATTTAAGCTTAAATTTACAAAATTGTTAAGGAAATTTTTTATCATACTGATTTCCGCATCATATTTATTAATAAAACGTCTTTAGGTAGCTTTTTCTCAGCGAAGGATCGAACCCCTGACTCGTTGCGTAGCGGTGTTGTATATTTTTTACCTGCCCCAGGTGTCTCCTTGGGAATTACATCGGCAGCACTGTTCGCTCTCTCAGGGCTAGATTTTATTCGCATATGGGAATAAGTGGCCGAACAGGTAAAATTTTAAAAACTAAGGAAGCCTCCAGTATTCGTGAACATAGCATTAAATGCAAAATTGATGTCACTTTAGACAATTTTAAAATTCTTGGTTGTAATACTTGTCCCAACTCACTAAGAATTTTAGAATCCCTTTTCATTAAAGCATTGTCCCCTAGTCTGAATGTTGACTCATCGTCCGTCCCTCTCATTTGCTATGATCCCTCCTCCTTCCCCAATTCCTTATAATCCCTCCTTCCCCTATCTCCCTCGCCACCCTTCGTGTTTCCCGTTCCTTGCCTCTGCCTCTGCCTCTGCTCAAATTAGTCGGCCTCGGATACTGCTGTGTAAGGTAGATAGCTCCATTGTTCCAGTGTACTATTGGTAATTTTTCCAGTGTATTAATTTCACATTTACTACATGTATTTAAAAATAACTTCTTAATTTTTATATGTAAATCTGTAAAACTTAGAATTTACCCTCTTTTCTCAGTCTTTTAAAATTTGTCTTTACGAATAGGTTATAGAAATTTTCTGTTTTGTTTTTCATTCAATATTGATTTTAATTTCACATTGTTATTAAACAGCCTGAAGATGAGCGTATTGCTCGAAACGTTGCGCATAAAGAAGACTTTTCATGGCATTTACATTTCTCCTTGTCATTGGATTTCTACTATATATATTATATATATATATATATATATATATATATATATATATATATATATATATATATATATGAACAGAAGGATCAACACAACGGCAAACATTTTCATTTTTTGTACTTCAGACGTTTCGACAAATCTTTTGTCATCATCAGTGATTAAGTCTTAAACCTTAAAACAAAAGTGAAAAGTGAAAATTACATCAATACAATATTAAAACAATTAAAACCTTAAAGCAAAATGAAAATTGCATCAATACAAAATTAAAATCATTTAAATTTCATCACTATAAAAACTAAAATTAAATTAAATTACCTCAATAGGTAAATACACAATGTTTACATCCACCTCCATACTTGGCAAAGTCTGAGAGAACACTGGACGGTCAGAGGATTAGAAAGGGTATGTCTGTGAGAATCGGTTGGTTAGTTAAAAGAGTTGTAATTTGTAGGATGAGCTATTATTATTAAGGGAGGGTTTGTTTCTATAGATGTACAAAGATTCTAAAATTCGGAGTTCTGTAAGGTTATTGGATCTAGTTAAAATTTCAAACTGAGTTTTGTGAAGGGGATGGTCGTTTTCATTACTATGGTTTCTAATTGCGGATTGTGGAGGGCTACTGAGGGGACTGTTGGTACGGACTGACAAGCCCAAATGTTGAGAAAGGCGCACCTCCAGTTGGAGTTGAGTGCTGCCAATATACGCAGCCTTACAGCTGTCGCACGTGTATTTGTAAACAACATTGGGGCATACAGTTTTGGGGAATTCATCTTTGAACTTTAAAAAATTTGATAATTTAAGTGGGTTGACGAAGGCGAATCTAAAATTTATTTGGGGATAACTAGACTTGAGCAGTTTGGACAATTCACCTCGAATACGCAATGATAAATAACCATAAAAAGGTAATTTAATATATCTGGTTCCTTTTTGTACTGTAGTTATGGGAGTTTAGTATCAAAAGTGTTATTTAACATTGTTATTAAACAATTACTACCCTTCTCATCTATTCGATAACCAATTAAAGAAATTTTTAAATAACACTTTTGATACTAAACTCCCCATAACTACAGTACAAAAAGGAACCAGATATATTAAATTACCTTTTTATGGTTATTTATCATTGCGTATTCGAGGTGAATTGTCCAAACTGCTCAAGTCTAGTTATCCCCAAATAAATTTTAGATTCGCCTTCGTCAACCCACTTAAATTATCAATTTTTTAAAGTTCAAAGATGAATTCCCCAAAACTGTATGCCCCAATGTTGTTTACAAATACACGTGCGACAGCTGTAAGGCTGCGTATATTGGCAGCACTCAACTCCAACTGGAGGTGCGCCTTTCTCAACATTTGGGCTTGTCAGTCCGTACCAACCGTCCCCTCAGTAGCCCTCCACAATCCGCAATTAGAAACCATAGTAATGAAAACGACCATCCCCTTCACAAAACTCAGTTTGAAATTTTAACTAGATCCAATAACCTTACAGAACTCCGAATTTTAGAATCTTTGTACATCTATAGAAACAAACCCTCCCTTAATAATAATAGCTCATCCTACAAATTACAACTCTTTTAACTAACCAACCGATTCTCACAGACATACCCTTTCTAATCCTCTGACCATCCAGTGTTCTCTTAGACTTTGCCAAGTATGGAGGTGGATGTAAACATTGTGTATTTACCTATTGAGGTAATTTAATTTAATTTTAGTTTTTATAGTGATGAAATTTAAATGATTTTAATTTTGTATTGATGCAATTTTCATTTTGCTTTAAGGTTTTTAATTTTAATGGTTTTAATATTGTATTGATGTAATTTTCACTTTTCACTTTTTACTTTTGTTTTAAGGTTTTAAGTCTTAATTCACTGATGATGACAAAAGATTTGTCGAAACGTCTGAAGTACAAATAAATGAAAATGTTTGCCGTTGTGTTGATCCTTCTGTTCATCTGTAAGCTCCGTTTCCCTAAGGAGAAGTCAATAGCATGATATTGATATATATAATATATATATATATATATATATATATATATATGCACTACTGAACAATATCCCCCTCCTCCCCTAAACATCAACCCCATTAAACATCTCCACACAGAATTTACCCGGAAATACCTACTCGACCAACCACACAACACTGTCCTTCACGATACTCCCCCTGTAGTCCATCAGAGCGAACAAACCCTCCCAAGGAAAACAAGAGTTACTCTGGCCAGGCTCCGTTCAGGCCACCACCCCTCCCTCCAACAATACAGACACAGACTCCACCTAGCTGACACCTCCACCTGTCAAAAATGCTACCTCCACCCTGAGGACACAGAACACCTACTCTTACACTGCCACACTCTCTCTCAACAAAGACACAACTCCAACATTACCTCTCTACGAGACCTATGGACCCGTCCCACGGTGGTAGCGGATACCTGAGTGCCGCCGGGTTCGCATAAGAGAACCCGGGGGCTACGAAGTAAGAAGTAAGTAAGTATATATATGCAGGAAGGTTGGGCCAAAGGCAAATGTTCGCAAAAATGCCCCCCCCCCCCCCCCCCAACAGAAATAGAAGAGAGCCAAAATCGAACTCCAAAGTTTCGAAATCCTTAACACTGCGTTTGAAAGATTGGAGGTCATAGACAGGGGAAAAGATGGAAGGAAGGTTGTTCCAGAGTTGACCAGTTGAGTAGATGAAAGATTGAGAATATTGATTAACCCTTGCGTTTGAGAATTGGACATAAATGGAATGAGAATGTGTCGAACGTCTGCTGCTGCGGACAAGTCTATACAGAGACAGCAACTGAGTTGGGGTGAAGAAACTGCAGGAGGCGGTACAGTATAATAGTCGTCTTGACTAATCAATAATTAAGGTAGGCCTCTTGCCGAAAATCTTCCCAAAATTCAATAAAATACGAGTACATTTATATTAAAAATCTTTCTTAAAAGTTGACTGTTTGAATGGATCAGGAGAGGCCAACCAGTAATGAGTTTAATTGTAGCTTTAGGTTGTCCTTTGGACTAAAGAACGATGTTTTTTCACACATGGCCAACCAGAAATGACATCAGCTTCTGAATACGAAAGTATACAGAAGTGAGAAAAAATATTAGACTTGAATAACACAGGACTGTGATGGTTTTGTTGTCCGAAATATTTTCGTACTTATATAGTAATTTTTGCACGCTGATTCCGAAAATAATAATATTTTTTCGCCATCACGTACAGATTTTTCACGAAATGTCATATTTCATATTACATATGTAAGTAATTTTCATTAAAATTAACTCTATTAAATATTTATTAAAAACTACTGCCTATAAGTGTTTCCAGATCCGAAGTGACGTCATAGCGTCTTCTAGAACATTCGAGAAATGCACCGCTAGTATATAAGTGATTGAGAAGCCACGAGATGAGTCAGTCTGTCTAGTGGGTTCGAGGTTATAGTTCTTTATCATTCAAAGGTGCGCGGTGACTATATTTTTCTTTTGAAATTTGTTTATTTGTCGCTATGGCAACCAGAGGGTGTGTAAATAGCCCAAACATTTTCTGTTATATTTGTGGAAAATTTACTGTGAAAAAACAAAGGCGAGATATTACCGACTTCGTCAAGAAAGCATACTATGCGTACTTCGGAATGAAACTTGGGAATTAAGACAAATCATGGGCTCCACATAACGTTTGCAGTGTTTGTGTTGAACAACTTAGACTGTGGAGTAAAGGTAAAAAGGATTCTTTACCTTTTGGGATTCCAATGGTCTGGCGTGAGCGTAGAAATCATAGCAATGACTGCTATTTTTGTTCATGTAACGTGCAAGGCTACAATACTAAAAATAAAAAGGAAATTTCTTATCTTTTCTGCTATAAGACCTGTCGCTCATGAACCTGGTACACCTGAACCTACTAAACCAAATACTCTTCATATAACTTCATCTGATTCAGTGTCTGATGACGATGGAAACGATGATTATTGATTGTTTTCAAACCGAAACATCTGGTGAACCCCAATTGTTTACACAAAGTGAACTTAATGATTTGGTAAGAGATTTGTGTCTCCCGAAGGATTCTTCAGAGATTTTGGGATCCAGACTTCGTGCAAAGAACTTTTCTCTCAGGACGTCATTTTACTGGTACAGAAATCGAGAAAAAAAATTCATCAAATATTTTTCTCAAGAAAATTCACTGGTATATTGCAACAATGTTTCGGAACTAATACTTAAGCTAGGCGCTGCAGTCTATGACCCAAATGAGTGGAGACTTTTCATTGATTCCTCCAAAAGAAGTTTAAAAGGCGTCCTCCTTCACAACGGTAACTTGTATGCATCCGTTCCTGTGGCTCATTCGGTTCACTTGAAGGAAACGTACGAAAATCTTGAGCTGCTTCTAGCTAAGGTTAAATACAAAGAACACGGTTGGCTACTTTGTGGAGACTTAAAAGTAATTTGAATGTTGTTAGGTCAACAATCAGGTTATACGAAGTTTCCATGTTTTTTGTGTGAATGGGATAGCCGAGCAAGAACTCAGCACTGGATAGAAAAAGGAATGGCCACGCAGAGTCAACCCGACACCTGATTCTAAAAACATTCAACATGAAAGTTTGGTTGACACGAAGAAAGTCCTTTTACCTCCGCTTCACATAAAATTGGGCTTCATAAAGCAATTTGTTAAGGCCTTGGACGAAAATGGAGATTGTTTTAAATATGTGTGATAAATTCCCAACTCTTTCGGAAGCAAAATTGAAAGAAGGAATTTTCATTGGTCCCCAGATTAGAAAACTGACTTTGTTCATTTTTCTTTCAAAGTGTTCATCCAATCTTGAAAAAGAAGCGTGGATTGCTTTTAAGGATGTTATCAGCAAATTTTTGGGGAACAACAAGGACCCAAATTACCAAAACATTGTGAACAACATGCTAAATAAGTTCAAAGAGTTGGGTTGTAATATGAGTTTAAAATTACATTTCTTACATTCACACTTGGATTACTTCCCTGAGAATCTCGGAGCACTCGGCGAAGAACAAGGAGAACGGTTTCACCAAGACACCAAAGAAATGGAGAAGAGATATCAGGGAAGGTGGGACATCAGCATGATGGCTGATTACTGCTGGATGTTGAAACAGGATACTCCAGAGTTATTACATAAAAGAAAAGGAACAGCGCGAATATTCGAGACTAAAACGCATAGATCTCATAAGAAAACTCGGGACAAATAAAGATGAATATGTAATTGACGTTAATAGTCTTCTTTCTTTTTAAAGTTATTCGCATTTGTAATCAGTATAACAAAGCGAAATAGGTACCTAATGTAAATTGAAATAAATAATATTTATTCATGTTGTTGGTTTTTCCCTTCCACTTTGCAGAAAATCCTTACGTAATAGAAAAAATGGACACCTTATTCGAAATCAGCGTAGTTGAATTATATAAAATCAGCTATTAGTAAGAACACAACTCTTACAAAGTTCACATTCGCAGGCCTGTGTAATAAACATAACTAAGATTTAATAGAATAATAATTGTATCAGAATATAATTAATTATATCCAGCAAGGTAATTAAGATTAAATATTTTAATTTCATAAATGTGAAATAAGGGGCCATTCAATTATTACGTAACACTGGAGGGGGGAGAGGGGGTCATGGGATGTTACACTTTATCATCATGTGGGGGAGGGGTTATAGGTGTGTTACGTAACATAATCAACAGTTTTAGTGGAAATCAAAGTCTTTGATATGCTCATGCAATTTAATCAGAAACATGTCACATGTGTATGTATTACTATACTGAACAATCTACACATAATATGCATACTTTATATATAGGCTACACATGTAGTTCATACTTCCTCCCACACAGGGGCACGTGCTGTTCCTGAAATTACAAGTGTCCCACCTTCAACACAGGTGGTGCAGACAACCCCTCTGTTTCAACATCATCATCATCATCATCTTCATAATCTTTTTTTTTCTTTTTTTTTTTTTTTTTTTTTTTTTCTTCTTACTTTGCATGTGTCTAACTCTTTTCTTGCATGTTTGTAGTTTGCATGGTATGACAGTGAGTTAAGACTGTGTTTGCATGGTTTGTAAGCGTTCTTATTTTACTTCTTTTCATCTTTCACCCCTCTCCTATTCTCTCCGACTATTTTTCTGACTTGTCGGCAGTGGCCGGCGGATGATGATGGTGAGACACTTTTCCTCTTTTTCTGAATGAATGTTAACCCACGAGTGATAGGTGTTGCTCCTTACTTAACCCCTTATTCTCTTCTCTTCTCTTAACCCCCTACTCTTTCCTTTCTCTCGGGCTAGCCTTAGAGTGGATCTTAGGGTCTTTGTTAGCCTTAGCTTCTGTAGATCTGTAGATAATGCTATTCCAGCTCCTCCTGATTGTCCATGTATGCAATGGCACACATTAATTCCCTTTGACTTTACGTGTGGTAATCTTCTGTACAGGGTGGATGTTGATGTAGACCAGCGTTCCTCAACCTTTTTTTGTACTGCTGATCCCTTATCAAAATCTTGATATTTTTGGGACCCCTCCCCCAAAATTATCTTTTGCATTATGATTAAGTAGCATATAGACAAAGTGAGGTATCCAGATTGTATAGCTTTTTAGTCTTGATTTATACTTCAAAGTCGGAGTAGAAATGTAATAAAAATGTATAAAACTTAATGCTGTTGCGTTTACATAAAAAACAGGATAAAAACAGGGGAGGGGCTCATTTGTGCCGAAAACTCACAGTTCATGAATTGGAAACATTTTGGTGAACGAAATGATTCGTTCCTTTTCATAAAGGAATCGATTCCTTTGATTCCGAAAATGAAATCATGTTCATTAAATAACAATGAAATATTATTAAGTTACGAGTCAGTTCTTCATTTTCCATAATATAAGGAAATAGAAATGAACAATGAAAATATTATATTTAAATAAATAAAAACAATTTAAGCGGACAGATAGGAGTTAGGTACCTGTAATTTTAATTAATAATCTGTTGTAAGGTTATTGCAATGATGTTTTTATGAGCAATAAAATGGTACTTGTAGGTTATCTCCCCCTCCCCACTAATTTTGACAGAATATTTTCGTTAAAACTAACAAAAATATCACGACTTAACCTAACCAATTATCAAGCGCGTACAGTCGACCTATTATTAATTATAACATTGTTTCTGGAATAGTATTTACTATTTACTAATAGATTAACTGTACGCCCTTGATAATCGGTTAGGTTAAGTCGTGATATTTTCGTTAGTTTTAACGAAAATATTCTGTCAAAATTGGTGGGGGGAAGATAACCTACCAGTACCAATAAAATTATATTATTATTTTAACAAAACAAAAACAAAATCATTAAGCAACCTAAATTCTAAAACATATCTCACGAACCTATTTAAATAATTTCAATCGAATGAGCGAGAAACACGTGAAAAAGGCGATAAAAGACTCACAAAAACACTGAAAAAATCGTTTCAAAACATTTGCTTTTTAAAGTTTCAAGTAACCGAAAATGTCATCGGTTAGAGGTCAAAATTAGCCACCACAAAAAAGGGAAAAGAAATTGCCTTACTGATTATAGACTAGCAGTAGGTCTCCAAACTTTTTTGATCACGCCCCCTTTAATCAGCAAAAATAAATAACACGCACCCTTCATGAACATGAAGATATATATATATATATATATATATATATGGAGCTATTGAAGAATAGGGACCCCAGCCTTCTTTAGTTAGCTTTATAAGGCTAACTAACGAAAATATCGTGACCTAACCTAACCAATCGTCAAGGGCGTACAGTTAACCTAACAATTGGTTAGGTTAGATCGTGATATTTTCGTTAGTTAGCCTTATAAGCCTAACTAAAGAAGGCTGGGGTCCCTATTCTTCAATAGCTCCATATATACACACACCATATTTTTCTCCTTACAAGACGCTGCATCGTGGAAGACGCACCCTGATTTTGGAAAGGCAATTCTAAGAAAAAAGTTTTTGACTCGTGGAAGACGCACTCTGATTTGCTTGATTTGCTTTGTTAGTATGGCAACGACAAGGGAATTAGTATATACCACCAGTAGAAAGTATGTAAAAATATACAAGTGTCATTGTTTAAAGTTGTTTATTTTTGCAGAAATGGAAAAGTAAAAATCACTAAAAATCATGGCCAATAAAAGTCAAAAGCATTTTATTCATCCTCAAACTCATCACTGCTTGATTCATCCACAAGCTCTAAAACATCACCAAGGTCCGTTATCCATCTACACAAGTTTTCTTCCAAATTTGGCCATTTTGCTGCTACTTTACGAAGATTGTGCTTCTTTTTATCAGCTTCTTGTAATTCTCCTTCCTGCTTCCTCCACTGCCGAATCATCTTCTCAGTAGGTGGTGGTGGTCCGAATTGTCTCTCTGCTGCTCAACCGCATACCGCACTACTGCTAGCTTAAATCCAATGGTGTAGTTATGTCTCCTTGATACACCTGCCATGGATCAGGATGATAATTGTAGGACTGAAAACCACTTGTGACTCCACTGACAGCCAGATGATAAATGAACAAGGTACGAGACCCTTGTCGTGCCGTAAACTATCCCCCGTCCTAATTTAACCTATAGTTTTCAGCACGAAACACCCTCTAGTTTGAGGAAACGTATTTCTGAGGCTTCGACGTTGGAAGATGCAGGGGGGGGGGGGGGCTCGACCACTTCTGGCTTCGAAGACGCAGGGGGATTTTTCAAGGCATTTTTAAGGGAAAAAAATGCGCCTTGTAAGGCGAAAAATACGGTATATATATATATATATATATATATATATATATATATATACAAAGGTGGGCACCCGGGCCTCAAAAAGGACCGACGGTCCCGGTCCCGGTCCTTGCCTCAAACTGGACCGACGGTCCAGGTCACGGTCCTTTCTGAAGATAGGACCTAGGAACGACTCGGTCCTCGGTCCTTATATATAATATGAAAAATTTGATTAAAATGAAAAATGAAATTAAAGACACCGGAAATCTTAATTTTATTAACGTAAATTATAATTAATACAATACATAAATGATGAAAAAAAGTTAAATTAAATGGAGGAAACGATCCATCTTCTTTAGAACTTCAAATAATCACTAAACACACTAAAATCACTAAAAAAGACCGTCTGGACCGGACCATCCGGAATTGCTTAAAAATGGACCGTCGCTCCTCATTTCGGTCCTCACTGAGAGAAGGACCGACTTTCCCGCTCACGGTCCTTAAAAAGGACCGAGTTCCTGGAGTTCGGTCCTTTTGGAACTCGGTCCTGCCCACCTTTGTGTGATATACAGGGTGTCCCGTAAGTCTGGACCCATAGGGATTTATAATATATTTTTTTATTATGTTATTATTATTATTTTATTATTATTATTTTTTTATTATTTTTTATTATGATTTTATTTGTGGGGCCACTTGAAAGCCAAAGTGTACGAGGTCAAACTTCAGAACATTTTCCACCTTAAAGCACGCATTGTGGAGGCGTGTCAAGAAATTTCTGCGACTGTGATTCAGAAAGTGCTGTCGCAGTGGAGATTGCGTCTTCAACTATGTGTGCGACACAACGGCGGACACTTTGAACAGATTATGTAATAAATTTTTGGACTATTTTGTAATTTTATTATTTTTCCCTATGGGTCCAGACTTACGGGACACCCTGTATATATATATATATATATATTATATATTATATATATATATATATACACGGTGTCCAAAAAAAAAACTAAACACGCAAATTAATAACATGTATGCGTTCTCATAAGTTTGAATATAATAATTAAGATTTCTTATTCCAATAAATTTAATGCAAATTTATATTATTATTTGAAAAATTGTTCAATATGGGAACCATTTTGTTCTATACACTTAACCAAACGCGATCGCCACTCGTCCACGCACTTGTCTACATAATTTTGAAACTCCTTCCCAACCATCTATGAGTCTCCGTCTTAAATCATTTAAATCTTCAATTTCTATTCTACCCAGGTATGTAAACCTTAGAAGATAGAGCTTTCCATATGCCATAATCCATTGGTGTAAGGTCAGGGCTATTTGCTGGCCAATTTTCGGGCTCGATAAAACTAACCTCCTGAGCTCTGAGGTACTCTATTGTCTGACGAGCTCTGTGTGCTGGTGCGTCATCTTGCTGAAAGGTGAAATCATTACCACATCTGGCTTGCATATCTTCTAGATAAATCGGCAAAACATGATTAATGTAGTAGTTTGCATTAATCCTGGCTCGAGGTGCAATAAAAACTAAACGAGATTTGCCCATCTTCGATACGCACGCACCCACCATCACACCTTGAGAAACTCTTGCCGTTTCTTTCAACAAACGTTCAGGACTAACATCTTTTTTTCTATCCGCCCTTGAGTAAACCCTATCATTTTGATCGTTTATTGGAGGAGTTATATGGTAGATCTTCTCATCTGAAAACCAGATTTTTGATACCGATCTGTCATCTGGAAATCGCTCTAAAAGTTCTCGTGCACACATATTACGTCTCTGTTTATTAGCTTGTGTCAATTTATGTACACGCTGCCTTTTATAACAATGAAGATTTAAATCATTTTTAGCAATGTTGAAAGCACTTCCACGAGAAATTCCAAGTTCATGGGAAATCTTCGACTGCTGAGAGGTGTACCAGGATTATTTTCTTGACTAAGAATGAGTGCTTCGAGCTGTCGAACATTTTCATCAGTCCTTGCGGAACGAGGACGCCCGCTTCCTTCACGTCTATCTGCCGAACCAGTTTCATCTATTTTTTTTATCAGATAGTTCACGCCAGATTGTGTCCAATCTTTATTAGGAAACTCTTGCATCATTCTTCTTGCACCCATCTTTAGATAATCTTAAGTTTTTGATTAAAATTTTGTCTTCTTCATCATATGACGGCATCAGGGGTCACTCAAACCTATGGAAAATAAAACGTTAATTTGCAAGCTCCATTTATATTATACCAAAATGATAAATTATATGAACATATCTCAATAATTATTAATTATTATTATAAATATTATTCATTATTATTATAATTATTAACTATTATGTTCACATTTCAAATTATAAAAAAAATTATAGCTTATTAAAAAACGGAGTCCAAAAAAATCGGCGTGTTTAGTTTTTTTTTGGACACCGTGTGTGTGTGTGTGTGTGTGTGTTATATATATATATATATATTTTTTTATTTTTTTCCTTTCTGATTTACCGCCGATTCGTACCTAAAAGGGCGGTACATATCTCGGCGAGGCGGTGATTGGGTGATGTTACTGTGTTGGGGGTGGTAGACTAGGGAAGTGAGTAAGGGTCAGTCACTGGATAGTGGGTAGGAGGGGTACGGTTTTAAATGCGATGGAGCAGCTGGGAGTGAGTAAGGAAGAAGAGAATCGCTTCCGTTGAAAAGTAGGGGCCGTCGGCGAGTGTGGATCGCAGTAGGAGGTTGGAGTATGAAGAGGGATCCGGAGTTCGCGAAATTGAAGGCTTGGTCGGGAGCATGGCTGGCTATCTACAATTCACCATGGAAGGAATCGGTCGGCCTGTCGAAACCCGCGGAGGTGGCGGGATCGAGTCAGCCGAGCGAGACCGGAGGCGTGGATCACGGCAGGCAGAGGAACATCGTGGGCTGAGAGGGTCGGATGTATGTGACGGGCTTCTATGGTCGGACCAGGAGGGGGCACGGCAGCCCCAAAAGTGGCGCTACCCCGCCTGTCCGGGGTCTCATGGCGGACTCGAGGTGGTGATAAGGGGTACCAAAAGGACCGGGCGGGTGGGAGGGAGGGCGTACACAGGGTAGCTGACAAGGAGGGGCCGGGGATGTTGGGGGAATAGGTACGATAGGGGTGGAAGGAGGTGAATCAGAGTAGTCTCGTGGAGGGGTGGAAAATGGCACCAGGAGGCAAGGGCAGATCCATAAGACTCGTGGTGGGCGTGGGCGCGGCCGAGCTTCCCTCGGTCACACCGTGCAGCCGCGCCAGGGCCGCATCCACCGGATCCTCGGAGAGGATATTGTTCGGACTGGGTCCCGTCGTCCGGGCGGGTCGTGGATCTCAGCCACTATTGTCAGGGTCTGTGGGGGTAGAGTGGTGGGACTTCTACGATGGGGAGAGATGGACATGGTAGTAGGCGTGGTGGGCGGAGTGAGGATCCGAGCCGTCTTCTTGGTCCGAGGGGAAGAGGGAGAGAGACGTTGGAAGGCCGGAGGGTCCGGTGACACGCTCCGGCGTCTCCGCCTCGACGGCTTGCTCCGGGCGGCAGGTTCGGCGTGTGCAGGGGGTACTGGGAAGGCGGGGTTTGAGGTGGATGGGACCTGGGTGTCCTGGTCCCAGACACCTGGGGAATTCGTGGCAGGTGAGATGCGGGAAGAGGAGGAATGGCAGGGGGACAGGAAACCGTCGGGTCCTGCGAGGGTTTTCTTTGAGGAGAACAGAGAGCAGTGGCTTGGGGGGGTTTCGGCGGCAGGCCAGGGGGGCGTGCCGAGATGATAGAGCCGAGAGCAGCGGCATAGGACACCCCCGGCCTCACCTCCCGACTCCGCACCCTGTCGCGTGCCTCACGGGGGCTAAGGAAGTCCGTCACCTGTAGGCCTCGGACCTCCTTCTCGAACCTGAAGAAAAGGCATTCTCGAGATGAAGAGGGGTGTGCACCTTCACAGTTGGAGCATTTGGGCGTATTGGGGCACCTGTCAGGGTGAGCGAGTCGTCCACAGTGAACACATAATTGATGCGGCTGTCGACAAGCGGAGCTAACGTGTCCGAATTTGTTGCATTTGAAGCAACGGGTCGGGTCTGGGACGTATGGGCGGATAGAAAACTCGCATGAGGCGCGGTCTCCCATACCCCATACAATGCGGCCGGGGGGGATTAGTGTGTTGAAAGTAAGGAGCAGACGTGGGGTGGGGGAGGGGGTGCCACCCTGTCGGGATGTGAAACGATAGATCTTAGTGACTCCTTGGGGTGCGAGGTCCTCCAGGAGCTCGTTCACTGCGACCGACAATAGGCGGGTGGCGTAAATAGTGCCCTGACTCTGGTTCAGGCGAGGGTGTGGGGAAACGGACACCGAGCATCCAAGGTCCTCAGTGACGGAGAGTAGGGCTTTCGTCTCTGCGGCTGAGCGTGATTTTACGAGGAGGGAGCCATCCCTTTGTGGGCGTACGTCATAGCGGCTGGAGTTGCTGTGGGTTCGGATCGCCTGGAACGTCCGTTCAGAGTTGTTCGGGAGGGACCCAGATGTAGGCCGAATCACCAGGAATTTGTGGAGACTTGGGAGGGAGAGGGAGGCTGTAGAGTCGAAATAGACTGGGATATTCAACGGTCGATAGGACGGCAGTGAATGCTGGCTCCCCCGTCCGCCGCGAGGCTCTCTCCGCGGGGAGGTGGGCTGACGGCGGGTGAGGGGGGCATATGGGAGAGCAAGAAGCCAGGTTGTGGGGGCAAGTCCTCGGTGGAACTTGACTTGCCCGAAGGTGGCTGAAGTGGGCTGGGGCGAGACCCCTGCTCCAGAGAGTGTAGGTACAAGGGCGTAGTCGAGGGACGGACTAGGGTCGGCAACGGAAAAGGAGAGTGCAAGCGTTCCGCTTCCACAGGGGGGTCAACCCCATTAGGTTGCGGTCTTCCAGTGGTAAAGGACTCGAGGGCCTGGTTGCCCACCACCCGAGTGTTGAGAGAAGGAGTAGTCCGGGAATGAGAAGCAGTAGTCGTAGGCCGAGGGGAGAAGTGTCCATAGCAAAACAAAAAGAACTTCATCCCCCGCGCGCATCCAGCCACCACCGACTCCAACAAGGGAAAGGCGAAGTGTGGGCACACTTGGTCCCACCGCCGATAGATGTCACGCAGGGGAGATACGCCCGCACCCAGTCCCTGTGCCTGAAAGGCGGCCACTCTCATCCAACGCGCGGTGAAAAGTGGCAGGGACAGGGTTTGGGTTTGGTTGGAAAGCGACAAGGGTGCAGGGCAACCACCACCCACACCCAAGGGCCAAGGAAAGGGTCAAAATCAAAGTCCAAAGAACAACACCAAAATAAACAGGGAGAAGCCAGAAAAAATGGGTTATAGGAGAAAGAAAGAAAAAGAAGCAGGAGATCAGCCGGGTCCCCAAACGGGCCCAATGGTCCACGAGGGCAGAGAAAGCCCTTACACCGAAGAAAGGTGTATTCCCACATTCGCCACAGAGGGACGCGCCCTATCGCTCCGGACAAAGCAAAGGGATATATATATATATATATATATATATATATATATATATATATATATATAATATATATATATATATATATATATATCCTTTCATTATTTACTAGTAAGTTAATAGTATACAACAGAAATACGATAGGGTGAAGATATACTTACCAATATAATTTAATGAGAACAATGTGGCTGACTGTGCTTCATAATTTCTGAAAATCTTGGTTTGACACTTTGTGATACAGCGATTCGAAGGTCCGGTTCCAAGTTCAGTTTATTTCGATTCTTGGTTTTAATACCTATCATAGCAGAAAAAGACACCTCACACAGATATGCAGATCCAAATAGAAGGAGCGCATCGTTCGCTGCGCTTACTAAATCTGGTTACTCATTTTTTAATCCAATCCACCAATTGTGCACGGTTTTCTGTTGAAATTCGGTTCGTAAACTTGTATCTTCCCTGATGTCAATCAACTGTTATTTTACAAAATAATTATTTAGTTTGCTAATTTTTAATCGCAAGTAAGCGATATCGCGGATACTATCTAGCAAATTCCTAAGAATGACTGTGTGTTAGCGAGTATTTTCTTTCTCGGTCATCTTCTTGAAATTCAAAAACTTTTTACAAAAAACAATGATAAATCAGAATCATCAAATTTTCTTCGCGCACCCCCTAGATCGGCAGGCGCACCCCCACTTTGGAGACCACTGAATTCTAGTCAACACTTAAACACAAAACTTAAACACAACTCACTGACCTGTTGAGAACCGCTGATGTAGACTGTTTTTGGCAATGCTTTGCATGATGGTTAACTGATGTGACAGAGGCAGAGTACAGTCCACACTTAATGCACATCCTCTTAAGTAGGCTACTAACCAACCATAAATTGTCAAAGAAAAATAAAATTTCAGTTGTTTTATTGATTATATATACAGGGTGGCGCAAAAGTCGCGCATCATAGGAATTTTCAGTGTTGATTATATTATTTTTTCTTTTAGGTAGGGGATGGCTGCGAAATTAACAATAGACGAGAGGGTGAGCTTCGTTTTAATGTATGGAATACCAGGTACAACAAATCGATGAATCGGTACAGAATTTAAATTCTGTATCGATTCATCGATCTGTATTGTTAATTTCGCAGCCATCCCCTACCTAAAAGAAAAATAATAATATACAATCAACACTGGAAATTCCTATGATGCGCGACTTTTGCGCCACCCTGTATATTTGAATCTATAATTTCTTTACGGTTAAATAAACATCAAGAATTAGGCGCCAGTTGCTGTCCGTCATCATCTATGCTAAAACTTACCTTATATAGTTTTGTCCATAGTTATGCCCATATACCCTTATTAATTGAGTTTGCTGTCACAGGTAAATGTTCCACGTAAAACGAAGTTAGACTGGTCCAGAGTTGATAATGAGGACAAACAGCAATATTGTAATAAATCTGATGTATTGCTAAGTAATATGTGTATCCCTAATGACACTCTAGCTTGTCAGGATGTAAACTGTAGAATTCAAACACATTTTGGAATTTAAAGACATGTATGAACAAATTGTTTCCTCTCTCAATAATGCTAACCTTGACTTAAATACCTTCAGGAGAAAAAATTATACATGTAGACTTGACTGGAATAATTATGTGGCTGAACTTCATAATGCATCCAGAGATGCTTTTTTAATGTGGTGTGAACAAGGGAAGCCAAGGCAAGGTTCTGTATTACAACAAAAACAGAGGGCTAATGCCAAGTTCAAGTATGCATTAAGGTATATAAAGAATCATGAGGATGAACTGAGCAGGAATGCTCTGGCTAGAAAGCTTGCCAGTAAGAATCCAAGAAACTTTTGGGACGAATTAAAACCAATGAATAATAGTGCAATGTCTCTCCCTGCTAATGTTGAAAATGTAACTGGAACTGAGAATATAGTCAAATTATGGAAGGAACACTACAGTGAATTATTCAGCTCTGTACATAAGAGCAATAATATTAATTGTGATGCGACCTATAGTCCAGATATAAGAGTTAGTGTATTTGAGACTAAACAAGCCACAAAATATTTAGATTGTAACAAATCATACATATGTGGTATTGACGGTATTTCTGCTGACCATCTGAAATTTAGTAGTGACAGATTAGTGCCTCTGTTAGCGTTATGCTTTACAGGTTTACTGATACGTGGTGTTTTGCCGGATACAATGTTATCCATTGTTTTGGTGCCAGTACTAAAAGATAAAAAGCGTAAAATCATTAGTGAAGATAAGTGATAACCAGGGGTGTAGTGCTGCGGGGGCGCACAGGAGCGCCATTCCCGCACCTACATTCATCCAAATTTTATTTTATTTTTTTTTTTTTAGTTGATCCTTGGAAGTTGGGAACAAACAGACTGAGATGGAAGCACTGGCTTCTAATTGTGATTTCAAATTTTTAATATCCCAGGTTTAAGTGAATTATTATTATTATTATTATTATTATTATTATTATTATTATTTGTTATTATTATAAAATAGTTTAACCAGACCAGTGAGTCTCAACTGAGACTCTCATAGGGCTGGCCAGTAAGTGAAGTAACAAATTTTATTATACACCATACATTATATCATGCCATAATATCGCTTGACATTCTCATTATATGCAAAAACAATGCCACAAATCATAGAGATAGAGAGGAAACTGTTATGAAGTATAATTTTGGTAAGTAAAGTGCTTGCAATGCATGTTGTTTAAACTTGTTTATAGTCTTGATTTAAATACACTGCAACCTGGTGAAACACTAATTAATATTGAGGTCAAGGAATCAAAATACCATGAAATTGTTCCAAATAAAATGCCTATGCCACCCACCAGCGCTATTGATTTACTTAGTTAAAAGGCATATTTTTATTGAAATAGGGAGCCAAATTTTCCCCTTAAATATAATTTGTAATTGCAAAAATTGGATGAGTTAATTATTACGCCTCGGTGTACTACCATAAAATTTGTGTATTCAATTTTTCGCTCATTCTGGGGAGCAACCTGATTAACTGATGTACCAATACAAGGAAATAATAGCAGAATTTAAAATTATTTACCAACATGCCGGTATTTCCTTAGAGCTCTTCTTTTTTTTTGCGCTCTATTATAAGGCATTCTAAATGGTAATGCAGTAGCTACCAGGAATACTCACAAATGGGTAAGCTCCGGCACACCTAGGCTATACCATGCAAGCCATCATAGGATCATCATAGAGGGCCGCAGCTTAGATCGCATTTGCTGTTGCAGTCCTACGCGAGGCTGCGCTCTGTACCCAGTGGTGGGCACGCGCAACGATTTTTGTAGCGCCGCAGCCGCAACCGCAACTCTGCTGAAATAGTTGCGCCGCACGCGCAAGCGCAACCCTTTTCAAAAAGTTGCGCCGCAAGCGCAAGCGCAACCAAAAATGTTGCGCCGCAAGTTGCGCCGCAACTGCCGCACCTTTGTCTGTACCAAACCTCGACCTGAGCTTGAGGTCGATTCGGGATCGGGGTTAAACCCAACTTCCCCCGAGGACTAAGGACCCAGGTTGGGCGGCCGCCCCCGCCTCCTCCCGCCCCTCATGCCACGCCGCTTTCGAAACCTCCAGATGTTAACCGATCCTTCAAGACTTCTGACCACAGCGAGCTTCATAACACCGGCTCCAAGGCCTAAGGCCTTAAGGTCTTGTACAGAGCCGGCGTAGATCAAATCACGCCATGATAAGGTTAGTGATGTCACCTTGACAAATTGACAATCCTCATTTTGCTGTCGTGCCCAATCGAGGGCCCATTGCCTAACGTCCGGCTCGTCGTAACGACGAACCTTACGTAGGTGGGTCTCCTCAAGGGTCGTACAGCAAGCGTCCGCCATAATCTGGGCGTCGATGATGGTAACTTCATTGTTGCGCGACACAACAGGGTAAGGACGCCGAATGTCGGCCCCGGAGAGCCTCCTCCGCCAATCTTACCACCCGGTCGTGCCGTTCAACGTGGAGACGGTAGGTATCGGGACAGCCCTGCACGATGTGGCCGAGGCCATCTCTCACATGACATCCCCACTCATACGGTGGTGGGCCTCCCCGACCCCTTATCCGCCTCTCCTTCGTCGGAAGTGCAGCGGCCCGGCGTCGATGAACACACCGGCTGCCATAAGTCGTGTGCCGTCGTTTATCTAAGTATAGGAAACATTGCCGGCCTGTTGACGCGCATCCGCCAGCCCTCGACCGTCCACAGTTGCGGCCAGTGCTAAACGGAGCGCGTCGTTTATCTCTGACGTTGTTCGCAGAGCCAGGCCCCCAAGTCTGGCAGGAGGACACGCCGCAATGAGACGACCTCCCAGGGGATGCACGGAAACAGCCCTGGCGACCGGATCAGTGCTGCGAACCAAGCCACTGATGCGTTTGATCTTCATTATCGGAATTCTATAGCGCAGAAACGGTAGACTGAGACCCCCATCAGCCACAGCCGCGTAAAGAAAGGCGAGTGGGACATCTTTCGGGAGATGGAGCCACTCTCGTACGCGACCCCGGATCAGGTGGTCCAGTGCCACCAGGGTACCAACGCGGACATGGCTCAAGACCAAGTCGTGCGTCACCCCCGGTATCACCTTACACCTAAGGACCTAGAGCTTCTGCTGTGGGGTGAGCGGTCCAGCCGAGACCCGATCTAGCCACTCACAGACTTTAGTGAGGGCCCTCGACTTGGACCAATTATACCGATATCTACGCCTAAATACCGATAAAAGTCGCCAACTTTCAGTGCAGGAATGATCGTGCCACCTACAACAAAGCGCGCTTCGGAGGCCCAGACCCAGCGCTTCCCCTTCCCGTCTAACAGGATGGAGAAGGTGGCGGATTTTTGGCTATTCGGCTGGAGACCAGTCTTTTCCGTCTCCGCGGCATAACAGTCCAAAATGGACTGTAAGCCAATCGGAGACGTATTAAGAAGAACCACGTCGTCTGCAAAGGCGAGGTGGCTCACAGCTGATCACCTACTGGGACTCCAACGGCTTCGCTGAGCTGCCCCAACGACCACTCTAAAACTGCACTGAAGACCAGTGGGGGCAGCGGGTCTCCCTGCCGCACACCCCTCCGTACCGGGAGACGTTCCCCCATCAACCACGTGGCTGCCCCTTGGTAAGTTGCAACCACGTAGTTGACTAGAGGCGCTGGTACGCCGAGCCTCACTAAAGCTCAAGAAATGCTCTCGTGAGAGACAATATCGAAAGCCAAGTCTACGAACGCCCCGTGCAAAGGGTGGCCCAGGCCTTTGGCCTGAGCGATGAGAGTCTGGACCAAAAGGTTCCCAGCACAGCCATCAGCGTGCACGAAACCTCGCTGTCGAGAACTCAACAATCGCGATTGGGCGGTAGTCGCCCGGCCCCTCGGGAGTGGCCTTCTCCGGAATGAGAACCGTCCGGGGGTCCCGAAAACGGTCCGGAAGATCCCTCACCCACCAGGAAGCAGTTAAAGGCCACAGCAAGCGCCTCCTTACTGTAACCCCTCACGCTCCCTAGAGTCACCCCGTCAGGGCCAGGTGCCTCGTCCTTCATATTAAGGACAGCCAATTCGACCTCGGCCGGAGTGACCGGCTCAATAAGGTGCCACAAACACCGCCCATGAACCGGCTGGCGCGGATCGCGAACGGAGGGGGCGCCGAATACACCTCGCCAGACGGTAACTTTCGCCTCCGTCCCGACCGGGTCGGACTGCCAGTAGGAGTTGTCCAGGACCACGGACGCGGCTCTCCCTCTATTCCGCGCCCTAGCCGCTGGATCATACTCCACTCCCTACGTCTACATATGCGACGAGAGCGTGGTAGCTCGACGTGATTGTTGTTAGGAAGCCCGGTACCTACATGTCGACCGCCCGTTTTCGGCAGTTGCAGGCGTATCGCGCTCGCGGTTGCCTACCGGCGAGCAACAAGCCCCCGAAGCAAACTGACCGGGGCGCCCCGCGCCCCTCCCCCAGAACGACGCCGCTCGTTTTCAACAGGTGCAGACGTAACGCGCCCACGGTTGCCTACTGGCGAGCGGCCCGCACCTGAGGCGGGCTGACCGGGATCACCTGCGCCCAACTTGTCCAATACAGCATAGGCGAGGGGGAGCCACGCCTGAGCCGCTTGATGGGCGAACCCATCCCAATCACGGAGTCCAACTACTCCGTCTCTCCAAGTTACTACGCCATTGCCAATTGCCAAGGCTAATCTTCCCAACCATTCATTTTCTGGGTCCTCACCTGGGATTCCTCTGGCCGCTCGTCCTCGGCTTCCTACGCGTTCCACTTTGCCGCCTCGTCCCTACCTTCGTGCCCTTCTGGGAAAGAAGAACCCTCCCCATGAGAGGACGCCGACGACGACGAGTCAACAACAAACACGGACTCGTCGCCCTCGGACTCAGAAGAGGCGGAGGAGGTATCGCTCTCCTCGATGACCGGGGCTAGACAGCGGGCGACGTCGCGCCTCACCCCACTCCGGGGCCCGAGATCCATAGGGATCATGGGCTGAACCGGAGGAGACGCGGGCGCCTTCTCCGCTGCCAACAGCCTTTTTTCCGGCGGTGCTCTACAGGCTGCAGAACACGCTCCAGGTACTGAGGCCGCTTTCGCCTCTCCTTAATTAACTCGAGCATTCAATCAGGGAAGAGATCGTGAAGGGCCTGGTTCACGAACAAATTACCTTCTCTGTGTTCTAGGGTCAGTCGTGCCTCCGTATCGGCCAGAACTTCCTCTTCGGCAGGGTCCCAGCGTCTCTTCCCTTGAGCGAGTTGCACCCTGGCGAAATAGTCGTCGGGGGTGCATTGCTCGTTGGTGCACCCCTAGGCCAATCTTCGTCGAAAACAGTCGTGAACACTCAGGACAATGAAGACAGGAAGCTGCGACTCCGCCCCTGGTTGCCCTCCATCCCAGGCCCCACAGCCCCACCGGCCGCAGCACGACGGGCTAAACGCCGCATGGTCGGCACTTCACAGAAGTACTACTGTGGGGTAGAATCTCCACTGAAGAAGATGGGTGATGACGTTAGAACTGTGGACGTAGTCCAACACCACAGCAGAGCCAGACTCTCACCACGAGGTGTCATCAAGAGAGTAAAAATTTGCCACTACACCCCTGGTGATAAGTGATAACTATAGGCCAATATCCTTGGCCAATATTATGTCTAAGGTGTTTCAATATATACTCGTTAATAGACTTGAATGTTTTCTGTATACTAGTGGTTACCAATTTGGTTTATAAAAGAAACATAGTACTAATGTGTGTGTGTGTGTGTGTGTGTGTGTGTGTGTGTGTGTGTGTGTGTGTGTGCCTTGAAGGAAATTGTCTGTAAATACCAAACTCCAGTGCTAATGCATTTTTGTGTTTCCCGGATGATTCTAAGGCATTTGACTGTTAATCATGACAAATTATTTATTCATGAAACTTGTAAATCGTAATGTACCTGGTTACTTGGTCCGTATTAGGGCAGGGTTCCGATTAATCAGTTAATCATTGTTTCGAATTTAATCATTAATTAATAAAAAATTATTTTTAGAAAATGATGGGAAATTATTAATTTTTCTCATAATTTCAACCATATTTTACTTTAAATTTTGTAATGTATCATTTGAATTTGGCACCTTTTTGCATGTATAAACTGTTTAATCCGACCATGCCTGATTTCTTGAACTAAAGCAAACTAAATGTTTGAGCAAACTGTTTTCTTCAGTCTTATCTCACGCAACAGAAACAATAACGCTCTTTTTTACTCTTTTCAGAAGTATTTAATTATAATAAGTTTTAATCAGTTAATCATTGATTAATTAGAAAATGTCATCATTCATCACTTTTTCCTAAAAATGATTAATTAACCATGCCCTAGTCTGTATATTAATATTCTGGTATAATCACCAGATAATGCTTGGAAGATGGGGTGGGGTTAATTCTGAGCCATTCTCTGTGACCAATGGTGTCAGGCAGGGAGGGATATTATCCCCTACTTATTGAATGTTTATATGGTTAATCTATCTGTTGTACAGAACACTTTTAAAATAGGCTACTATCTTGGTACAATGATTGTTAATCATCTGATTTATGCAGATGATCTAGTTCTTATTTCTCGATCTGTAAAAGGGCTCACCACACTTTTGAAGGTTTGTAAAAAGTATGGGAAGGTTAACGACATAAAATATAATCCTGCTAAAAATTATATTATGATTATAAGGACCAAGGCCCACAAGTACATAAAATTTCCTTGATTTCAATTGAATGGTGTGGTGCTGTCAGAAGTGACTGAGACTAAGTATCTCCACATACTAACTGATAGTCTTTCAGATGACTGTGATATTTTAAGGCAGTGTGGACAGTTATATGTTGAGGGAAATACTTTGGTTAGAAAATTTCATATGTGTACATAATACAAGGGCCACTCAATATGGTTTGCGCCACCTTTTTTTTTCTTTTCAAGTTTCCTTGTAAGTTCCATAAATTTTGTACACAAGTAGTCACATATAGTACAGGATCTGGCCTAGAGTTCGTATAAATTTCTGGGTGCAGAGGTTTTGATGACTGATCTACAGTAGACTAATTTTGGGGCGTAGAATCCGAATTTTTCTATGCCATCGCATAGAAAAATGGCAAAAAATTGGCAAAAATGGCAAAATTTTATCAGTTTTTCGTATTTTTGTCATATTCTTGAGTTGAAATTTTTTTTAAGGGCAATTGTTTGTTTAAGAATCTGTGTTTGTAACATACTGCTGCCTGAACCAAGAAAACTGACAAAATGTCAAAAAATAACAGCAAAAATAGTAAAAATTAGGTAAATAATGTCAAAAAATCACAAAAATGAAATTTTTGGCTATTTTGGTGCCTAAACTAGCTCTAACCAATCTTATCGAACTAAATAGTCAAGCAATTAGATATTAATAGCTATACTAAAATTTCCTAACACAAAAACATGTACAAATGTCTAAATTTTGGGTTACAATGATTAAAAATGGTTGTAGAATATTTGAAAAAATAGACAAAATATAAAAAATAGTGCTAATTTTATAAAACTCTTAGCTTTGCATGTTGTAAAAGACTGTGAGATAAGATCATGTATTATTTCTGATGATGAAGTTGACTGAAAATCTTGCAAAAGTGGCAGAGAGTTTGGCATAAATGACAAAAACTGTCAAGGCCGCTTATGTGATTGAGAAAGAGTGTTACCGTCAATCAGGTGCATCTTCCCAGTGCAGCACCACGGCAATGGGCTAAGTTATAGCTAACTTAGTGGGAACGACTTCATTTAATGAGGCCCCATTGTTTTTTTTTGTTTTTGTTTTTTTTTGTTTTTTCTGTTCTTTTTTTGTTTATTTGAAACTTTTATTGAAACATTATTTACAAATAAAAGCACTATGGCTTTTGTGGTATCATCTTCCGACACCATGAAAATGAAACAGAAATACAATGTACAGATTTGTTCATCTGTAATTTTATTCAGTTACCTGCTGAAATTCAGGCGTTAGGATTTTGGCATGTTCTTTGATTGCACTTGCAGAATGAGCAGCATGGTATGGATGACGCAGTGCAAGGGCATTTTGACCTCTTGGTACAGGTTTTGCAGCTGCAAGGTTCAATCAAATCCTGAGGTTTATCTGGGTAATCGGTTAGTTGAGGTTCCAAAAGTCCCTCATCAGACTTTACGTAACCATAGTCAAGTGGATTTAAATTTTCAGATATGGAGCCATATGGAGAGTCAAGCCAAAGTTTGCAATGAAGATATGCCCGTTTAATATGTAGTCTAATACTTTTTGAAGAGCAACGAAGCTGAGTAATATCGATTTTGTCCCCAGTTTTGTAGTATTGCTCAGATCTTAGTTGATCAAATGATATGGATTTTGACTTGGGTTTGATGCAATGAACCAGAAAGTTTTCGGCACCTTCGATTATTTCCTCTGTAAGTGGTTCCTTGCCAAAGTCCTTAATTTCATCAAAGTAGTTTGACTGCTTCAGTGCACTAGATTTTGTACCTACTTTACTGACACTGTCACAGCCAGTTAAAGCATGCAAGGCGGGTAAAACTGGATCAAATCGTTTTCAAGCTTTTGATGCAAGCCATGCAGAGGAATGATTTTGCAACTTGTTCCAGAGCCTTTAACAAACCATAATTCCTTCAGCCATGCTCAATCCATTTGTTAAATGGTAGATGAGGCACACAAAGATATCAGTATCACTGGTAGCTACTGAAACTGTAGCTCCACCACCAGGCATTGCTTTATCCACTACATAGTTTACATGTAACATCACTTTGTCATCTGCTTCTTCTTGTGAAGAACAAAGCTCAGGAATTTCGCAGACCTTCCCATTTTGGAATTTGACACAAACTTCTGGTTTTTCAAGAGTACCACCTCCCAGTACAATTACTTTATCATTATGGTAGTTTTCCATGAAAAAGCCGACAAAACATTTTTGGAAGTTTGCCTTGTTATCTGTGGAACTCTAATACTTGTTGAAGTCAATTGGAAGCCTCTGCTCAGGTGATGTTATGGAAATTTGTATTTTCGAATGCGCAATTGATCGTCTCATCCGTTCTCCAGTCTTGATGCTTTGAAGCCTTGTAATTTTCAAATAAGATATGAATTGTGGTTGACTTGGATCCCATACTCAAAAACATATTTAAAAGTGATTGTGCAAATTCACCAAATGTTTTCAACATTGCTTTTTTCACCGGAAATTTCCTTACTTGCGCCATAAAATCTATGATCATTGCATCATTCCCTTCTAACAACAATGGGAAGTCTTCACCCAGTTTCTTTTCAAGTTCCGATCCCAATTCCGATTTCTTAGATTTCTTCAAAAAACCATCACTGTCTACAAGAAAAATGGAAGCGGTGTAATTTCATGGAAAAGTAATTGATTCAATGGAAAATCCCTGAGCTGAGCAAATGCAATGTAGTTCAGTGCTGCAATGGTTTCTTTCTTTATGTCATATTCCTTTCGTTTTCTGGAAGTGTTCCTCGCTGTTGCGGGTTTTTGCCTCTTAATTGCTGCAAACAAAGTTTCTGTTTTTTTTTCTCAAGCCGTTCGGTTTTGAAATTCTTGTAAGCAACATCTCCTCTATCCAGGCAAGTAATGTGATATGTATAAGACTCTTTATCCTCTTCACCGGTAGCAATGTTTCTGAATGGTTTGCCATCTAATGTTTTGCTCAATGTGTTTCCAACTTTGTAAATGTACTGTTGAATAGCTTGGACATTACTGGAGCTCTATAAGGTATGGCTCTTGGAGTATTCATGCTGTAACACATTTGTAACACATTGGTCTTTATATTTATGTTTTAAATATTCAATTCGATTACGGCCCCAAAGACATTTCAGCCCCATGGCCTATTATTTAGTTAAGAGAAAAGGGTGGGGAAAAATATATTGAGTGCCCCTAATACATTAGATGTTAAGTAGATCTTGTTCAAAACTTTTTGTACTCCACTGTATACAGCTCACTTGTGCTGGAACTGCAGGATGTATAATTTGAGAAAATTGTATGTTGCATATAATAATATTTTTAGTTTAAGAACTCCAAGATTTATAAATGGTGCTCCTTCTTGTGCTAGTATGCTGTTTGTAGTCAATAAGGTGCCTAACTGTGCCAGTGTCGTACGCAATTTTGTATTTAGATTTATCAATAGGCTTGGTGAGTCAGTCAATAAGCTAATAGAAGCCATGGTTAGTGAACTGATCTCCGATATATTTTATAAATCTCAAATCTGGAAGCATTGGAGTTGGCAATTGTATGTTCATTATGCATAGTGATTCACTGGCCTACTTAGTCAGTGCTCCAGACAACTATCTCTTAATCTTTTATGGGCCACTTGTACAGGATGTCCCAGAAGGCTGGACTCATAGGGAAAATAGACATTATATTTTTAAAGTGAAACAAACACATTTCTAATGTCAGTTTTACATATTTCGGGAAGGAAATGACCTGATGGCTCAGTATTCCAATCAAGAGAAGGTGGAACTGGTATTGTTACGTTTCCGGAAAAAAGCAGAGGGAGGCATGTCAGTTATTTACGAACATGCCTCCCTCTGGATTTTTCAGGAAACATGTAGGAATACCAGTTTCAGCTTCTCTTGATTGGTATACTGAGCCATCAGGGTATTTTCTTTTCTGAAATATGTAAAACTAACATTAAAAGTGTTTGCACTTTAAAAATATAATGTCTATTTTCCCCTATAAGTCCACGTGAATCATGTTTGTGCCTGAGACACCCTGAATCATGTTTGTGCCTGTGAGTCTGAAATAAAGTGTTTGTTGTTGTTGTTGTTGTTGTTGTTGTTCAACACTAGATCAACAGTTAATAACGTGGGAGTGTTAACCCCGTTAGGTATTAGGTTATTAAATAGACAATAAAGGTACTTACAGGTGCATTGATTTAGATCTTCTTTAGGGCATACCTTAGGTGCCAGCGTCCCACAAACGACCTACCTAATATTTCTAACTTTACTAATTTTAGAAGCTATAGACATTACCCCTAACTGATATAATAATTAGACAACTTCTTGATTTCTTTATGCACTTTAGAAACATCACCAAATTAAACAGCACCAACGATTTAGTCAGATACAGATTCATTTTTGTTGCATCCATGTGTTCAGCATGAAGTTCCTTCACTAAATTCGACCTGCCTTCATTCGGAATTATCACTATGTGGCCCCATAAGAGACAACCATTTTGGATTGAGAGTCCAGACTGACGTTGATAAAAAGGGTTGTAATTCACTCTCAACCTTAGTAGGCCAACCAACTGAGCACCGTGAGCAGTAATGGATGACCCTAGACCAGTGGTCGGCGAACTTTTTTGGGTATTACCCCAAAATATATTTGAGGACGTAATCAGGACATAAATTCGTAATATTCTAAAATTTAGAATAACGCCACATTTATGTAACAAAATAAAATAAAAATATACGAAAAAAATATTAGCACAAAGTGTCTCTCATACCGCACGCATTACCCCCAAAAGTTTTAAATTTACCCCATTTGGGTAATTTACCCCTGTTCCCCGACCACTGCCCTAGACCATGGGTCGGGGAACTTTTTTGGGTATTACCCAAAAATCTATTTGAGTAAAATGAAATTACCCCCAGACTTCAAAGTAAACAAAAGCAAGCCAATTGCTCTTAAAATTGTTGCATATGGTATACAAAAAATTCAAATTCAAAAATGTTTATTGGATCCATTATTATGGAGAAATAAAAAAAAGCCACACATGCTGACATAAGAATAGCACACAAACAAAATTAGTAAAAAGGATTGAAGAACTGAAGAATTTCATTCAAAACATCTCCACTTCAGGTTTTGGAAAAATGATGCTGTTTCATTTTTGATACAACAACATCAAAATCAGGACGCAAATTCGTAATATTCTAAAATTTAGAATAACGCCACATTTATGTAACAAAATAAAATAAAAATATACGAAAAAAATATCAGCACAAAGTGTCAAGCACTAAAAGCACCCTTCGTTCATGATACCATACACACGACTGAGGCTCTGAGGAAGTGTCTCTCATACCGCACGCATTACCCCAAAATTTTTAAATTTACCCCATTTGGGGTAATTTACCCCTGTTCCCCGACCACTGCCCTAGACAGAATAGGGTCTGATTTTGTCCACTGCTCTATCTGCACTGCAGTTACTGGAGTGGAGTCCAAAAATTCCACCAAGTGAACCCATTCTGTAGGTATAGGTACGCATTCATTTGGATTTTCTAAAGGCAACCTACTTAGAGCATCAGCCGTACCTAGAAGTTTGCCTGACCGATGTACTAAGTTAAATTTATAGGCTTGTAGAATCAGTGCCCATCGTTGAATCCTACCTGAGGCCATAACTGGAATATTTTTAGTTGGTGAAAATAAACCTAAAAGAGGTATGGAAAAACTATACCCACTTACAACATGGTATCGTATGTCGTACCTTTATTTCATAATTAAATATAAATTATTAATTAATTGAATTAAATATCTACAAAATTGCCTCCGGATTGGCAACATAGCCTATTGGGAATGAAAATAATTGCCATACATACAGAGAACCCAATATGGAGGCATTGGGCCCACCCAACCACAAGAAAAATTTATTATTTCGTGTTCAAAATTTTCCACTGCTGACACATGAAAATTACTTCGAGAGAAGAGTCAATGAACTTTGCAAAATCAGCAAATAATAAAAATACGAAGATATATATTATATTATAGCGGCTCGCTCGGAGCTTGCTTATGTTACAGCGATGCTTTAAGCAAGGAAGATGTCCTTTATCTTCCTATAAGTTCTGAGTGAAATCCTCTATAAAACCTAATAACTATAAAAAGGATATGCCTATTCATTCAGGTATTTAAGTGTAGTGACTGCCTATATTAATTACATCAAAACAACTCGTTTTGTAACTCCATCGTACCGCGGCCCTACATCGAAAAACATCGTCGCGTCCTACGAACAGAAGCGAGGCTCAACGAAATAATAAGGTAAGGCAATTTCTTTCTTTACCATTAAGCAGCGCAAATACCGAAGGCAAATAAACATAAAGAGGTCCTTTGAAGACCTACATATACATAACTCTCTAACGAAAAACCGTAGAGTTTTGTCATTAACTCTCTATACAATAACTACATGATAATTTCCAATCGGCGAAAGTTGAAGCCAATTTCAACCATAATCCCCATAGTTTTTTCACATGGTGGCCCGTGTAACTGGGGAACCGATCCCTTACCTTTACACTAACACAAACTTTACCTTTACACTAACCGAAAACAAAGCCTTGTTCATTTAACAGGCTTAACTCATTTTAGGTCCTATGCAAATAGGCCAATTTCAACCTAAGCCTATTTAGTAGACCCACAACATAATACTATTTAGTAGTCCCACCTCACTTTATCTTACCTAATAGGCCTAACATACTCATACACTAAAGGCCTACTTCAAACACTACAATTTGCGGTGCTCTTCCAATATGTGCTCTACCGCGAAACTGTGATCTACCATATTCCAATACGTGCTCTACCGTGAAATTAGCCTTATAAGGCTAACTAACGAAATATCATGACTTAACCTAACCAATCGTTAGGTCAACTATACGCCCTTGACGATTAGTTAGGTTAAGTCGTGATAATTTCGTTAGTTAGCCTTATAAGGCTAACTAACGTACTGCTGCTAATCCGAATAATCTAAGGTAGATCACGTATTGGAATGTAAATTTTCGCGGTAGAGCACATATTGGAAGAGCACCCAATTTGCAATTAATACACAAGAAGCCTACCTCACAAAGTAGGCCCTACTCTTTGCACTCAAGGCCTATCCTAACTAAAAACACTAAATTCTTAATTTAACATGTGGTGTAGGTTATAAAATTTATTTCAGCAATTTAACTTACTCATAAGACTCATGAACATCAAAAAATTCAACTCAGAACTTTAACATCACAAAATTCAACTCAGAACTGTAACATCACAAAATTCAACTTAGAACTTTAACATCACAAAGACCTAAAGCAATCGCACGAATTCAAACCTACACCCACCTAACACACACATTCTAAGTCCTATTTGACATATAGGCGTAACACATTCTAAGTCCTATTTGACATATAGGCGCAACCTATTCTAAGTCCTATTTCACATATAGGCATAAAACAGACAAGGCTTGATATAACTCATATAAGGGTCTCAAATGCAACATTTGAGGATCTTTGCTCAGCCAAATTGTTTAACCTAATACAAAACTCAAAAATAAAACCCTAGAACAAAATATACATTTGCACATATACATACAGTATATAATATATACCTACAACTCCAAGCATCCAATTCTTCTTTTAAGGAAGAATCACACAACAGATTTCATCAACAGACATATACATTCCTTGCAAACAGATTGGATTCCTTCAAAACCCCAAACCTTCCAGACCTACCTGCAGGACACATAACATTTATTCAGTCATAACTACAGGTATTGACTTCACTGGAGTGGTGAATCCAAGTTTTGAAGACCAACTGGATTCAGAGGAATGCAATATATATATATATATATATATATATATATATATATACTGTACTCTTTACATGTCACAAACACAACAACCTGTCTGAACATAACCAAGGATCGGAGAGTAAAAGCTTTTATTGCTGCGCTCTGGTTCTGTACACATAATTTTGTGCTAAAAATTATATGGTTAGACAGTGGCACATACAAACAAACTACTCTAAAGGGTTTTATGGCCTTTGGCCATAGCCCAAACTACTCTACTCTAAAGGGTTTTATGGCCTACTTTGGCCATAGCCCAAACTACTCTACTCTAAAGGGTTTTATGGCCCACTTTGGCCATAGCCCAAACTACTCTACTCTAAAGGGTTTTATGGCCTACTTTGGCCATAGCCCATACTACTCTACTCTAAAGGGTTTTATGGCCTACTTTGGCCATAGCCCAAACTACTCTACTTTAAAGGGTTTTATGGCCTACTTTGGCCATAGTCCAAACTACTATTTCAATGGGCTGATGGCCTACCTTGGCCATAGCCCAAATTATTCAACAAGGGGCTGATGGCCTACCTTGGCCATAGCCCAAATTATTCAACAAGGGGCTGATGGCCTACCTTGGCCATAGCCCAAACTATTCAACAAGGGGCTGATGGCCTCCCTTGGCCATAGCCCAAACTATTCACGGGGATGATGGCCTACCTTGGCCATAGCCCAAATTATTCAACAAGGGACTGATGACCTACCTTGGCCATAGCCCAAATTATTCAACAAGGGACTGATGGCCTACCTTGGCCATAGCCCAAAACTATTCAACAAGGG
The DNA here is from genome assembly GCA_023014485.1 of Bathynomus jamesi. Taxonomy (NCBI): domain Eukaryota; kingdom Metazoa; phylum Arthropoda; class Malacostraca; order Isopoda; family Cirolanidae; genus Bathynomus; species Bathynomus jamesi. The sequence continues at coordinate 849,755 of JAJOZX010000398.1, read as the reverse complement.
GCTGATGACCTACCTTGGCTATAGCCCAAACTATTCAACAAGGGGCTGATGGCTACCTTGGCCATAGCCCAAACTATTCAACAAGGGGATGATGGCCTACCTTGGCTATAGCCCAAATTATTCAACAAGGGGCTGATGACCTACCTTGGCCATGGCCCAAACCATTCAACAAGGGGCTGATGGACTACTTTGGCCATAGCCCAAACTATTCAACAAGACCCTTATGGCCTATCTTGGCCATAGGGCAAACTATTACAAAGGTCTTGTGGCCTCCCTTGGCCAGAGACCAAACTTTTACAAGGGTCATGTGGCCTCCCTTGGCCAGACCAAACTATTACAAGGGTCTTGTGGCCTCTCTTGGCCAAACAAAACTTTCACAAGGGTCTTATGGCTCCCTTGGCCAGACCAAACTTTCACAAGGGTCTTATGGCCTCCCTTGGCCATGGGCCAAACAACAAGGGTCTTATGGCCTCCCTTGGCCATGGGCCAAACAACAAGGATCTTATGGCCTCCCTTGGCCATGGGCCAAACAACAAGGGTCTTATGGCCTCCCTTGGCCATGGGCCAAACAACAAGGGTCTTATGGCCTCCCTTGGCCAGAGACCAAACAACACAAAAACAGTACAGGATGCAAAGCCCCAAGCCCTCCAGATCTACCTGTGGGGGAATAACATTTACTCTACTAAAACTACGGGTATTGACTAGTCTGAAGTGGTAGGAGGTTTGAATACAGTACAAACTCTTTTAACCAAACAACACAACATGGAAGTACAGTACATTTCAATTAACTCACCAACGTAGAAATCACTTCAAAACATAAATCGTTAACAAAACAAAACATAACAAAACTTCAAAACAACATTAGTAAACCAGCATTTAAAAACTGGTGACCTTTATAAAACTTACCCAAATAATGAGCAAAGTTAAAATGCTTAATAACTTTACTTTAATTCCGTTAATTTCCTATACCTAACGGGAGTCAAAATGATTGACATAACTTTAACTAAACTTGAGAAGTTGGCCTCTTGAACTTTTATATTTAAATAGGTCTTGAGTAACCTTTCTCTTCCTAAATTCCTACTTCATTCTTTTTAATCCATTTCACATGGCTTAAAACACATAGTTTGTCAAAAAATTTAATCTATAACAAATTTTTCTCCGGCCCCCACCAGTATATGGAAAAACTATACCCGCTGGGTATAAATACATTGAATGTATTTAAATACTAAATACTAAATACATGGGAGAAATGTATTTAAATACTAAATACTAAATACATTTTACGAATGTATTTAGATACTAAATACAAAATACATCAATTGTATTTAAATACACTTGTAAATAAATTTTAAATTGTTATCTGCAGAGATATCACTGTTTGATTCACCGGATTTGCTTGTTGAAGCCATGACACGCACACGATAAAGAAATCAACCGCTTTCGACTAAGAGTGGCACACAACTGATTGAACTGACACGTTGAAACATGAACCTTGCTGTACTACACTGTCGACGCGTCGTACTGTGCTAGTACAGAACGTGTATTAAACCAGTAAAAGTATTTACATCTTTATATTTTGAGTATTTAAATACATTGTATTTAAATACTCATTAAAGTATTTAAATACTATATTTAAATACATGAAAAACAATGTATTTATAAATACAGTTCTAAATACACAAATGTATTTAAATACGTATTTAAATACAAATGTATTTAAATACTGCCCAGCTCTGCCCGGACCCCTAGGGGTCCGCGAAGGTAGTACTGGGGGTCCGTGAGCTTTCAATATTTCGAGAGGCTCCAATGGAAATCGTACATTTACCCACGATAAGGGCGCTTAGGCTAAAATTTCGTTTCCTTACTCTTGGCTGGAATTATTAATACTTTTTTAATACGCTTTATTTTAATTGCATACTCTCTTATATGTCCTTTATTTGATAGTGAAAAATGGGAAAACGAGTTAATTATTAGTTAATAAAAACAGTTTGTTTGGTAGACGGAATCTTTCAAAAACATGGGGTCCGTGGGAAAAAAATAAAAATAAAAGGGGTCCTTTGTGGTGAAAAGGTTGGGAACCACTGGCCTAGATGTTAAATCAGATATTGCTGTTGACAAGCTATGTTTATCAACTAATGTATCTTTTACAGTTTTACTTCAATATATTGTTTAGCTAATCACTGATATAAAACTTAAAAGTGTCCAAATATGTTGTGTTTTTCGATGAAATAAACAACTGAAATATCGCAATGAATAGGGACAGTTTCAAAATGCCAAGTCAACCCAATCAAAAACGCAAAGGTGGTGCCGAAAAATTAAGAGATAAGAAAGCAAAATTTCTTGAAGCTGATGCAGCCAAATGTCGAAAATTAACTGACTTGTTTAGTAGTAGTAGTAGTGCTGCCGGCCATGCCCATACCCAGAGATGGGCAGTACCGCGGTACATGTAACGGCTTAAGTAACGGGCGTTACTTTTGTAACGAGTATCGGTATCGCTTAGCAAGATTTCTAATGTAACGATGTAACGGTAACGCCCGTAATAATTTTAGCAAAAGTAACGAGAATTTCCGTTACTCGTTACTCGTTACATACTGTTTTTTATGTGTGAAAAGTACAAATACATCTTTCGGCGGCGTATCATACAGTTCATACTTGTTAGAACTTGTTCAGTCTTTGTCACGTTACATCCGTCTTGTTGCCGGTAGCAGTGTTGCCAACTTAGCGCGTTTGGCGCTAAATCTATCGCGTTTCTAGTTTTGGCAGCGCGAAAAAGCAACGAGTTACGCGGGCGCGTTATTTTGTCGCGCTTTAAACATTTTTAACGCTAAATTCAGCGCTTTATTATATGGTTCAAAACGTATCTATAATCTATCTGCAAGCAACGACCACGGAACACATTTGCCGCCCTCCTGCCGCTGTCACGAGCAGGGTTGCCAGGTCTGTCCAAACCTTGCGTTGAGGTATAAACATGTTTAAAACATGTTCGGCCATAATTCACGAACGAACCGCAGCTCTTCGAAAACGTACGTTCTAGTTTATTTTAGTAGATATACAAATAATTTAAAATATACATTAATTTGCTTTCATATATATATATATTATAAAGTATAATTTCATTGCTTCACTAATAAAAATTTGAAGGATTTAATATCAGGCATCTGGCAACTGGAATCTTTGTAGCTGAGGGTTTGTTTTCAGTTTTCAGTTCTGCCAAAGCTGGTATCGATGATGCATTGCTTGTATATCTTATTTGGTGATGTTATAACCCCTTTGTGACAATGAGCAAAAAATATACTCAACACTTTAGAAATGAATGGCTTAAAGAGCCTAAGTATCAGAATTGGCTTCGTAGAGTACAAGGTGATGACAGTAAGTGTTTTTGCAATTATTGTAAATGCCAATTTGCTGCGAAAGTAAGTGACATAGAACGACATGCCAATACTGTCAAATATAAAAAAGCAGAGCAGCCATTTAGTGGTGGGAGGCAAACCCGGTTACCATTTGCACCAACGGATTTAAGTGTACAACAAACAGAAGGAAGTATGGCTATGTTCATAGCTGAACACTGTTCTCTTAGAGTCGTAGACCATTTAAGTGACTTTTGTAAAGAACATTTTAGTGACAGCAAAGAAACAAAAAATCTGAAACTTAAACGAACAAAATGTACAAGAATCATTAATAATATTCTTGGGCCCCATTTTTGTGAAGAATTAAAAACTGATATTGGAAATAGCAAATATAGTTTATTAATTGATGAATCAAATGACATTTCAGTGGTAAAATTACTAGGAATTATAATAAGATATTATTCAGAAAGTAAAAAGAATATTGTTGTAACATATTTAGATCTAGTTAAATTAGATGAGTGTAATGCTATAGCAATTTGCAATGCAATTAAGGAATCTCTAAAAAATCATGACTTGAATGCGCAAAATTTGATTGCATTAGGAACAGATAACGCCTCAGTAATGACAGGAATTAAAAATGGGGTACATGCAATATTAAAAAAGGAAGTTCCCCATCTCATATTAATTAGATGTATTTGCCATTCCCTTCAACTCGCAGTATCACATGCTGCAATTGAGTATCTACCAAGAAATTTAGATTTTATGATAAAGGAAACTTACAGCTGGTTCTCTCACTCAGCTGTTCGTAAGTCGAAATATAACCAACTTTTTGCAACAATAAACCAAGGAAATGAGCCTTTAACAGTGACGTGCACAGACTTTCAGAAGGGCAGGGGCTCAGTTGAAAAAAGGGCACTCCCCTAACATTTTTAAAAATGAAATCCGCAATGCCATATAGGCTATATATATGTATACACACACAAAGAAAAATTTTAAAATTGTATGTGGTAAATATTCTTAAATTCCATTAAATTCAATGCATTATTTTTGTATATAAAGCTGATTAAAGAAAATAAATGAAAATTGTTGTAAAAAGGCATGTTTTTATTGCAAGATTTTCAAAAGATATGAAGATATTGAAATATTGGAGTGTATTTACAATCTAGGCAGTAGACCTAATTAAGCTTTTGTTAACCAAATTCACAATATTTAATAGCATGCAATTTCTAAATAGTTACTTTACTTATAACTTTTATAAGTATCAATCAGCAGGATAAATGGCAGAAGGATCTACCGTAATTGTCGTCCTTGCGGAAAAATTGTATCGTTTATAATAAATAATCTAGGTATTTTTATTCACTTTTAATGAAAATTGTATTGTTTTTAAAAATCAATTTCATATTAAAAATGAAAAGGTTATGATATGTTGTTTAATAAATCATTTATTAATTTAATGAAATTCATGCCAGTACTAAAACCCAAAATTCATCGTTTGACACACTGGTGTACTGATGGGCCTAAGACCTAGTAGGCCTAGTAGGCCTAAGACTAAGTAGGGGACGTGGACGTTTTTACCAACTTTACGAGTAATGTCATACAATATTTTATGGAGTAATGTCACACTGCTTTGGATTCCAACTTACCATAATTATCAGTGAGAAATCACTAGTTAGCTTAGGTTAACGTAAAATAAACAAACAGTAAACAATACAATACACCCACATACCCGAGAGACGCAATCAACAGTGAACAGCTGCAGTCAGTGTTACCACTAGGGACGCCCTCCCTGATTGACAAAATAATAGTAACGGTATGTTAAGTTTATTATTCTAATAAAAAAATCATAGATCAAAGTAATTCCAGTTTTGAAAATCTGTTGAAGTAGCAGTAACTAAATAAAAATATAACTAATTAATTCAAATTTATGTCGAATCAATATATTTATGAATTTTGACTAAAAGGGCACTTTTGATATGAAGAAGAAAAAGGGCAGGGGCTCAAGCACCCCAAGCCTCCCCCCTGTGCACGTGCCTGGCCTTTAAAACTTGTCCAAGTTAGTACCACAAGATGGATGTCTATTGAATCTGCTGTAGTTCGGATTTTACGACAGTGGGTTGAATTAAAAACACATTTTGAAATTGTAAGAAATGAGGAACGGTGTTACACAGCTGAAATGTTATATCAAATGTTTTGTGACAAGAAAAACTATGTTTTTCTAATTTTTTTAGAGTATATTCTTGCAGAAGTGCAAAGAGTTAATAAACAATTTGAGGCTGAAACTCAAGATCCAACAAAATTATTGGCTGATCTACAACATCTTGTTGACTACCTCTGTTCTATCATTCTCATTCATGGAAAGAAACTTAAAGAGGGTGAATCAGTTCATGATTATATAGATCCTAAGCCATACCTCGGTTATGAGTATGAAAAAGAACTTTCTGAATTTAAATTTCCAGAACAAGAAGAAAAAGATATGAGAGCTCGATGCATAAAATTTGTAGTGGAACTTATACAACAAATTAGGCAGCGACTGCCTGATAACTTTCGTGTGTTGCAATCAATGAATTATTTCAGTGTCAGCGAATGCCTGAAACCAATTAAACCCGGAATTATTGAGCTTGCAAAACTGTTTATTACAGATGCAGAAACACTGACTCGTATTGATTTCCAATGGAAAAATTTAAGAAATGTGCAATGGTCCCAGGTTTCAGATACAATTTCTTTCTGGAGCGAAGTAAATTCTTATCGGGATGCCACAGGAGAAAACCCATTTGGAAGTCTTTCACAATTAGCATTAACTGTGTTTTTGCTACCTCACTCCAATGCCGATGTGGAAAGGATTTTTAGTCACATGAATATTATTAAATCTAAATTGCGTAATCGCCTAAGTGTCAAAAGCTTAACGCAAGTTTTAACTGTTAAATATGGACTTAAAAGAAATGGAAAATGCTGCTACAATTACAAGCTACCAAAAGAAGTTTGCAAAAAGATCGGCTCAATGGATACATACAAAGAACCTACAGAATCTATATCAGAAGGAATTATTGATTGGGAGATTACAGATTTTGAATAAATTTCATGGTAAGAATGCTTTTTTACTATTTCTTAAAAATATTTAATAGGATAATGGTTTTTTGTAATTGGTGCTTGTTTTTGCGCCTTATTTTTTAAATTTAGCGCGTTCTAGCGCGTTTTGGCAGTCAAACTAGTGCGAAAATATTTTTAGAGTTGGCAACACTGGCCGGTAGAGCTGTGGGGCCGCGCAGTTAATTTTCCGCATTTATATTATTTTTATATTAGTTACCGACAAACCAATTTTGCGCGTACCAAATTGTATATATTTTATCATTGTGTAATTTTAAGAATCATATATAATCTTTATAAATAAGTATTGTACATAAATTTATATATATATATATTTAATTAATTCAGCTGTATATAAAATAACAAAATCTTCTGTAAAATAACCTCAGCCAACCAAGAACTCAATAAACTCTGAAAACGACCGGCTTTTCCTTCAAGACGCCAACCCCCCAAACGACAGGGAGAGAAGAGGACACGAGAGGCCCCTAAAAGAGATACCCAACAAAGCGATAGCTTGCCTCTCGTATCCTTCATTCTTCCCGGCAACTACAAGTAGCACCAAGAAGGAACCAGCTACAATTGGTGACCCCGGAGTGACCCGAAGCAGCCAGCGGAAGCAGCATCCTTCAGTCGCCGGGCGGAACAAACCGAAGCCACGCCTCTTCGCCGCCCACCCGTAGTAGCCGGTCGGAACCAAAGCAGCAGCAGACCCGAATTACATTCCCGCAAGATGGAATCTGTTGAATCAGGAGTGCACCATGTCACCATCAAGCCACCCACGTTCTCTGAAGCGTCGGCCGCAGGATGGTTCTCCATCATGGAGGCACAATTCCACATTTCCAGAATAACATCCGAAGAGACCAAATTTTTCCATGTTCTAGCCTCGTTACCCCCCGAAGTCGTCTCACGAATTTCAGCAGCAACTCTCTCCAACAAGTCGTACACCGATTTAAAAGAAGAAATCGTGAGTCATTACGAAAAGACGAAGCCAGAACTCTTCGAACGACTCATCTCCAACACTCCTCTCACTGGAAAGCCCTCCCAATTCCTTCAAGATATCCACCAAACGGCACTGAAGGTGGGCGTCAGCGATGATTTGGTGAAGCATAAATTCATCCAGGCGCTCCCATCCTCAATAGCGCCCGTCGTAGCAGCACAAAAGGAGCTGACGCTAACTCAACTCGGCAAACTAGCCGATGAGTTAATACCGTTCGCTCAACAAAGCTGCTACGCGGCGCCAACGTCAACTCGAGCCAATACAAGCCCAAGAACGAATATCCCCATCGGCCTAAAACCCTTCAGCGAGAATCAGCGGCCGGTGGTGTGCCGCGCGCACCTTTATTATGGCCCCCAAGCAAGGACCTGCAGGCCATGGTGCAAGTGGCCAAATAAAGATGACGCCAAGCTGCTCCCCTCGTCACGCCCAAATTCAAGATCTTCCTCACCATCAAGAGAAACGTCGGAAAACTAGATAAGCAGGCTGTGATTAACGCGACGTCCGGCCTGCCGCTGATCTCAGTCGCAGCTCGCATCGCCAGTCTGAAGGTCAATTTTATCATTGACACAGGAGCGAGCATCTCAATTTTACCACCAACTTGTGTCAATGATTGTCAACTCCACCCAACCGCAGTAAAGATTTCCACCGCAAACGGTCAGCCGCTCGAAATATTCGGAGAAGTAACACTGGACATATCAATTCCTAAATTACGAAGAATATTCAGGTGGCCATTCGTCGTCGCCCAAGTCTCCAGTCCACTTCTCGGCGCCGATTTTCTATCCCATTATGACATCCTTGTGGACTGCAAGCATGGCATTTTGAAGGATAGAGCAACAACTCTTCAAGCCACTACTAAACCTGTGCAATCCAAAGACCTTCACCTCATCAATATTAACCCTACCGACAAATTACCTCAAGAAATCAGGAACCTGCTTGACAAGTACTCCTCACTACTGAAACCAGCTCAACCGCAGAAAGTTTCCACCAACACTGTCAAGCATACCATCGACACTGGCAGCGCACCACCAGTGTTTGCAAGCCCTCGACGTCTTCCACCCGATAAATTATCCTCAGCTAAGGCTACTTTCAACAACTTACTTCAAGATGGAATTATAGAACCCTCAAAATCACCATGGGCCTCACCGTTACACCTCGTTCCGAAGAAGATACCAGGCGAATGGCGGGCGTGTGGTGATTATAGAAGCCTAAACGCTGTCACGAAACCGGACAGATATCCACTTCCTCATATAAGAAGTCTGTCAACATCTCTGCACGGAAAATCATGCTTTAGCAAAATCGATCTAGTCAGAGCATATCACCAAATTCCAGTCCACCCAGAAGATATCGAGAAAACGGCTATAACAACTCCATTTGGTTTATTTCAGTATTTATACATGCCATTTGGTTTAAGAAACGCCCCTGCAACATTTCAACGCTTCATGGATACAATTTTCAGAGGAGTTGACTGCGTATTTGTGTATCTCGACGATATTTTAGTCCATTCAAATAACGCAGTTGACCATTTGAAAGACTTAGAACGCGTATTCAAGATCCTTCAAGAACACAATTTAAGAATTTCCTTAGAAAAATGCATATTTCAGCAATCCAAAATTGAATTTCTGGGTCATGAAGTTTCCCCAGCAGGCATTCGTCCTCCTGTAAACAAAGTCTCCGAAATTCAAGATATTCCCCAACCGCAAGATTACCAAAGCCTCAGAAGATTCCTAGGAATGACGGGATTCTATCGCCATATGATACCCCGTTACGCCGATTTAGTCTCACCTTTAAGTGAAATCGTCAGAACTCAAGTCAAAAGCAAAAGTCTACAGTGGAACGACGAAGCAATTCAAGCCTTTCAAGATGTCAAGGATGCACTACGGAACGCCGTTACGCTTTGTCATCCTCTTCCATCAAGCTCAATCCTTCATTTAGTTACGGACTGCTCACAAATAGCAGCTGGAGCAGTTCTTCATCAAATAATCGACAGCACACCAGTTCCCATCGCCTTCTTTTCCAAGAAATTAACTACAACTCAGCAAGCGTACGCCGCATACGATAGAGAATTACTCGCAGCATACCTAGCCGTCCTGCATTTCCGTCAATTTTTAGAAGGTCGTCAAGTAATACTCTTCACGGATCACAAACCGATGGTTTCTGCCTACAAGAGTCCCTTACGAGCCAAGACAGACCGACAACAACGTCATTGGTCTGCCATCACGGAATACGTATGCGATGTAATACATATCTGTGGATCCGAAAACGTCGTAGCGGACTGCCTTTCACGCAACGTAAACGCAGTACATATCGACGCTTTCGATTTATCAGCAATCGCGGAATCTCAACAAAAAGATCAAGAAACGCAAGAATTTCTCCCACGTCTCAAGCCGTTCCCGTTTCCAGAAAATACAACTTTATATTGCGATACATCCACGCCATATCCCCGTCCTTTTGTTCCCAAGCAGCATCGATCTTCCATCTTCAATCAATTTCATAATATTTCTCATCCAGGCATCAAGCAATCACTTCGTATCATTAAATCAAGATACTTTTGGCCCTCAATGAATAAGGATATTCGAACTTGGTCCCGAAATTGTGAATCATGTCAATCCTCAAAAATTTCTCGCCATACAAAATCAGAAATAACCCCCTTCGATTTACCAAGTTCAAGATTTGAAACGGTACATATCGACATCGTCGGTCCCTTACCGCCAACCACTTTGCCCGGTCAAACATATCCTTCCCCATATAGATATCTCCTAACCTGCATCGATCGTGCCACAAGATGGATAGAAGCATATCCTCTGATTGATACTACAGCCACATCAATAGCACACGCATTTCTCGATGTATGGATTTCAAGATTTGGTGTACCACTGCAAGTCATAACGGACCGCGGATCCCAATTCGAATCCGAACTCTTTAGGGAACTCTCAGCTCTCATCGGATTTCACCGACTAAGAACTTTGTCGTATCGCCCTCAGACCAACGGAATAATTGAAAGATCTCATCGCACCATCAAGACAGCAATCATCGCTCGAAAACAAGATTGGCTCCCCGCTTTACCCATAGTTCTCCTTGGTTTACGCAGTCTCCCCAACGAATCGGGTTATTCACCGTTCACCACCGTCACCGGAACCACCCTATTATGCCCGAGGCCAATGATCGCCAATTCGTCGTCAAAATCCAATTCAAAATTCATCTCCGAATTAGCCAAGAAAATGACGCAAATCGATTTCGCCCAACTCTCTCAAGGAAACATTCACTCAGCCCCCAAATCATTCATTCCATCGGAACTCCACAAATCAAGCCACGTATGGGTACGCATCGACCGCGTTCGAAAACCATTCGAGGCACCATATCAAGGACCTTTCCGTGTTCTCGAACGCCACGATAAGTACTTCGTAATAGAAAAAACTAACGGATCATCAGAAGCCATTTCAATTAATCGTTTAAAACCGGCGTATATAGTTTCAGGTCCCACACAGGTACCGGGCGCACAATCGGACGACATCGGATCGGAGAAAAAGCACGCAAGGAAAAAGGACGATGGAGGACGCACCTCGGAGGTAGCAAATACAGACCTCAGGACGGGCGCGCAGGACAACGCAACAACCGGAAACGAGGCCGACCGAGGATCAACGCGAGCTGGACGAAGGATCCGATTCAAATCAAGACCCGAATATTTCTACTTTTGATATACGTGCTCCGCTTCTCGGGGTGGGCAGTAGTGTGGGGCCGCGCAGTTAATTTTCCGCATTTATATTATTTTTATATTAGTTACCGACAAACCAATTTTGCGCGTACCAAATTGTATATATTTTATCATTGTGTAATTTTAAGAATCATATATAATCTTTATAAATAAGTATTGTACATAAATTTATATATATATTTAATTAATTCAGCTGTATATAAATAACAAAATCTTCTGTAAAATAACCTCAGCCAACCAAGAACTCAATAAACTCTGAAAACGACCGGCTTTTCCTTCAAGACGCCAACCCCCCAAACGACAGGGAGAGAAGAGGACACGAGAGGCCCCTAAAAGAGATACCCAACAAAGCGATAGCTTGCCTCTCGTATCCTTCATTCTTCCCGGCAACTACAAGTAGCACCCAGAAGGAACCAGCTACAGAGCTCAGTTATAGTGTAGCACTCGTGCGGTGTGCATCTCCTTTGTTTAAAATTGTTAAACATGGAATACCTTTCGTCAGCTTCTTCTTCGAAGGATGACGACACATCTGATTTCCTCGAAGATGTTTCGGCACATAGTTGGGTAAAATCACAGCTTATTACATCAAAGAAGTTTTTCTCGATCGTTAGAAGGAACGGCAATGCTTTAAAGTGCCTCTGTCTCTTGTGCCCTAATAAAGAACAAGTTGTTCTCAGTGCTGATATTGTTAGAAAATCTAGAAGAGGAAGAACCATTGTTGTCCCAAGGCGATACGATGACTAAGCTGATTGATGCAGCATTGCTTGTATATATATTAAGTTAAGGTGTGTATATATATCCATCTCATAATTGTAAGGTTAGTGAAAAATTAATTTAATTTAGAGCTAGCATTTTTGAGCTCTTGTGGCATCATTGTTTGGTCACACTGTTGGCATCATTTTGGGACGCTGCGCGTCTTTTCTACTCGTTTGTGGAAGGTCGTACGTAAAGGTGTGGTTTGATAGAGAGCTCTCTTGCAATTCAGTTTGGTTGTTTAGATACATGATTGTTGCATCGTGCAATAGTCCAGGTTGCGTTGTTGTTGCAAGGTTCAGAAAGAAGACCACAAATAGTACCCTTTTGTTTACTTTAAGTTCATGTAATTTAAGGTCTAAGGTAGGCCCGCATCGAGTCAGCAACCCTGAGGTTACCCTGAGGTAGGACCTAATAGGATCTCAAATCCGTAAGTTTTAATTTAGCTTAACTTGGGCTTTAGGTAGAACTTGCCCTTTAGAATTTGGCCGTTCACGACTCAGCTGGGATTTCGAACCCGACAAATAAATAAAATAACATGGTCCTTCAGAACCGGATTTCTACCCCAAGACTGAGTCAGTGACCATTTTTCGGCAAAGTTCTGATTGTGCAAATTGTATCCCAAGTTAGGCCTAGACGGGTTGAGTATTATTGAGTTAAGGTCCCAGGGTAAAAAGTTTGGTCGCCCAATTGCGAAACTTGGCCAGTCGTCTGTCGTTTTGGCCTACCTTTTTTCCGGTTTGGTTAATTTTGGGTTATTATTGAAAGTTTGGTCGCCCAATTGCGAAACTTGGCCAGTCGTCTGTCGTTTTGGCCTACTTTTTTCCGGTTTGGTTAATTTTGGGTTATTATTGAATTAAGGTCCCAGGGTAAAGTTTGGTCGCCCAATTGCGAAACTTGGCCAGTCGTCTGTCGTTTTTTGGCCTACATTTTTTCCGGTTTGGTTAATTTTGGGTTATTATTGAATTAAGGTCCCAGGGTAAAGTTTGGTCTCCCAATTGCGAAACTTGGCCAGTCGTCTGTCGTTTTGGCCTACTTTTTTTCGGTTTGGTTAATTTTGGGTTATTATTGAATTAAGGTCCCAGGGTAAAGTTCGGTCGCCCAATTGCGAAACTTGGCCAGTCGTCTGTCGTTTTTTGGCCTACATTTTTTCCGGTTTGGTTAATTTTGGGTCATTATTGAATTAAGGTCCTGGGGTGGAAAATTTGGTATTCCATACTGGTGTTTGGTTAGTACCCCACCCAGCAATTCAGTTTATTTGAAAGTAAAATTTGCGTTTGATCGGTTTGGTTAATTTTGGGTCATTATTGAATTAAGGTCCTGGGGTGGAAAATTGGTATTCCATACTGGTGTTTGGTTAGTACCCCACCCAGCAATTCAGTTTATTTGAAAGTAAAATTTGCGTTTGATCAGTTTGGTTAAGTATTTCTGCCAATTCAGCTCATTTGGTATTGAGCCCAAGGGTTGTTTACATTGAAGATGAGTGCATCTGAATTGAACAAATTTATAAAAAGGAGAAGTGCCTACAAAGGTCTAATTACAAAGGTCATTGCCACTATAGATTCTGCCATAGAGCAAGAGGATTTACGCTTAGTGACTGCGCAGCTTGCCATATTAGAAACTAAAAAGGTTGCTCTAAGTGAGGTAAATGTTAAAATTGAGGCTCTTATAGAAGAGGATGAAATAGAAAATAACATAATTTACTTTGAAGAGATTATTGATGATATGATTAACGTAGGCCTCCGAGCAAAAGAGTTTAGCAGCTCAGTACAGTTAGAGACCAGGTCTAATAATGAAACACAACACTCAACAAATGATGCTTGTGAAGTTAAGGTTAACAGATCTGTAGTTCAATTACCGAGGCTTGTACTCAAAACATTTTCTGGGAGTATTCAGGAATGGCAAGGATGGGCAGACAGTTTTCAATCAGCAGTTCATTCTAGTCAAGTGTTAAGTGCGGTGGAGAAGTTTAATTATTTGCGGTCCCTCTTGGAAGGGGAGGCAGCAAAGACTATAGGCAGGATTAGCATTAACAGAGGCTAATTATAATGTGGCTTGGGATATATTAAAGAAACGGTTTGGTAAGCCAGAGATCTTAATTAAAGCCACCTCCGTGCACTTTTAGCTATACCTCCTGTTAATAATCCTAATAGTGTCAAGGAGTTACGGCAGTTATATGATGAATTTGAAATTAGAACTAGGTCCCTGGACAACTTGGTGTAGGAATGGAAAAGTATGGTATAATGTTGGTTCCTACACTGGAGTCTAAATTGCCTAGCTCAATTTTGCTTGAATTAAGTAGGGGACACTCTGCAGAACATGTGTACATCCCCCTTCAGCAGATGTTAAGTCTTTTAGGCACAGAATTAGCAAGACGAGAGGGAGTTGAGTTTGCACAGTGGGATGGTAAACAAGGGGACAAAGGCAGGCACAGCACCAAATTTCTACAAAAAGGAATAGCCCAGGTACAGTGTCAGCTCTACATGCCTCCTCTGAGAATAAATTAAAGGGAATCAAGGAATGCATATTTTGCGAAGGCAACCACAAGTCATATAAATGTGAGGTGGCTGAGGCCTTACCCTTTGAGGAGAGAAAGGACAGGGTAACTAAGTCCACCGCATGTTTTAAATGTTTTTTGAAAGGTCATAGAGCAAGGTTTTGTAAGTTTAAAATTTTGTGCAAAAAATGTCATGGTAGGCATCAGCCATTATTGTGTGAAAACACTCTTAGTAGGCCTACCCCAGAAGTAGAGACATCAGTGGCACATGCCACTGCTATGCAAGGGAGTAAAAGTAAAGGGGGATTATTGCAAACAACTGCAGCCTTATTAATTGGGAATGAGGGAGAAGCTACTGTAAGAGTGTTGTTTGATAGTGGTAGCCAGTGTAGTTTTATTAAGACCAGAATTTCCAGAAAATTGAAGTTTAAAGAACTTAAGAGGGAAAATTTAAGAATTTCTGGGTTTGGGGGTTCCGTTCAAAACCGAACCAAATTTAAGAAGATAGAAGTTCTGGTTAAAGGGTTGTTACCGCAAAGTCCCACTATCAAGGTCCAAGCTGTAGAGATTGAGGAACTTTGTGCTCCAGTCACTACTTGTTTAGATATGGCATGTGTCCAAGAATTGCAAGTTAAAGGAATTAATTTGGCCAATAATAAGTTTGAGGGAACAGAAGATATTAGTCTTTTGATTGGAGCTGACTATTATTGGGATTTCATCACTGGTAATATTGTCCGTACATCTCAAGGCCCAGTAGCTATTGAAAGTAAGCTAGGCTGGATGCTACATGGTAGTTATTGCAATGAAATGGATGTTAAGGCTCTTTTTGTTAAGATTGAGGAGAACAGCCATGGTCTGGAAAGGCATTTGAAAGCGTTTTGGGAACTTGAATCTATTAGTATAAAGGACAACCAGGCAAGTACAGTGAACAATGATGTTTTAGAGCAATTTGAAAAAGGGATTGGGTTTAGAGATGGTTGCTATGAAGTTGGCCTACCATGGAAGGATTCTTGCAAACCCGGTTCAAACCTTCAGCTAGCTAATCGGGTTGGAGACTTCATTGTACAGGCTAAGAAAAAATGAGGAGTTGTTAATTGAATACGATGAGGCCATCCTAAGTTATGTAAGGGAGGCTATGCTGAAAGGGTGCAAGGTGAGCTGGTGAGCCAGGAGGCACATTATCTGCCACACCATGCAGTGGTACGGCGACGACGAGACAAAACTACCACCAAACTGAGGGTAGTTTTTGATGGCTCAGCCAAGGACAAAGGTGGTGTGTCCTTGAATGACTGTTGGATGCTGGGCCAAATTTAAATGCAGATTTATTTTCCTTGTTACTGAGATTCAGGTTTGGTAGAGTAGCATTGACTGCAGATGTGAAGCAAGCTTTTTGCGGATAAAGTTAAAACCAGAGGACAGAGATGCAGTAAGGTATCTGTGGGTGGATACGAAAGACTTGTTGGAAAATGAACCTAAGGTTCAAGCATATAGAATGAAGTCAGTGTTGTTTGGCCTCAGCTTTAGTCCATTTCTGTTGGCAGCTACTATGCAGTACCATTTTAAGAAATATTCTGAAGTCTATTACCTAACTATTGAACACATAAGGAAAAATTTTTATGTTGATGATTTGCTATGTTCCGTGGATAATACAGAAATGGCTAAACAGATATTCATGGAGGCTAGAGCTATAATGAGGGAGGCTGGCATGGAGCTCAGAAAATGGCAGACCAATCATTCGCAATTACAAGAGTTTATGAGTCATTCCTCTGTAGTACCTGATGCAGCAGAAAGTATTGAGGATTCTGGTATTAAGGAGTTGTGGGCAATAGACGCAAAGGTGCTAGGCATCGTTTGGCAGCAAGATGATGATTTGTTTACCTTCAATGGGAAATCTTTAGTAGAGCTGGCCGAGAATGAGACAAGGTGGACAAAACGTACAGCTCTTAGTTTGGCTTCGAAGGTCTTTGATCCTCTTGGATTCCTGGCTCCATTTGTGATAAAGTAAAAAATTTGGTTTCAGAGCCTCTGGGAAATTGGACTTGGTTGGGACCAAGAGTTACCTGATCATATGGTGGTAAGGTGGAAATATTGGTTCAAAGAATTGGCACATCTTGGAGACATTGAAATCCCAAGATGGTACTTTGGAGAGTTGAACAATAGTCCAGACAATTTGGAGCTGCACATCTTTTGTGATGCAAGTGAGGAAGCCTATGCAACTTGTATTTATATAAGAGGCGCATTGCAAGAAGAAGTAAGTTGCAGGTTGGTTGCTGCAAAGAGTAGAGTAGCACCTTTGAAAAGGCTTTCTGTTCCAAGGTTGGAATTGATGGGTGCCGTTATTGCTAGTCGGCTTGCAATTACAGTGCGAAAGTCTTTGGCCCTCTATGAAATTCCAAGCTATTATTGGACAGACTCCACTATAGTTTGGCACTGGTTAAGAAGTCAGGCAAGGAAATGGAAACCATTTGTTGCCAATAGGGTAGAGGAAATTCAAGCGCACACAGATCCCAAGCAATGGAAGCATTGTCCAGGCATCCAAAACCCCGCTGATTTACCAACACGAGGAATTTCGGTGAAAGATCTTTCACAATCAAGTTTGTGGTGGAATGGGCCAGAGTGGCTAAAACTTGGAAGTGAAAACTGGCCTTCTAATCAGCCTGTTGTAGGAGAATGCCAGGCTGAAGAAGCATGGGTGAGTGAGGTGAGAAAATGCGCTGTGAACAGTTGTCAAGTTATGCAGCAGGACCCCATATTGAGGCTTGAGGACATTAGCAGTCTGAAAAGATTGTTAAGAGTGACAGCATGGATATATAGATTTACCAACAACATTAAGGGAGAAACAAGAAGGGAAGGAATTCTGAACAGTAATGAGATTCAGCAAGCCAGGAAATACTGGGTGGTATATGCGCAGAAGGAAAAATTTGGTGAAGAGCGGGAATTGCTCACCAGCCATCCATTACAGGTTCTACCAACACATTCTGCGCTCAAGGGTTTGGATGTGTTTTTGGATCAGGATTTATTGAGAGTAGGAGGTAGACTACAGTTTTCTGGGCTTCCAGAGGAGAAAAGACATCCAATTTTGCTACCTTCTGGGGGGCACTTTGTGGACCTTTTGATCCTGGATACTCATCATAAGCTGTTACATGCTGGAGTTAGAGAAGTGATAATAGAGATTAGACAACAATTTTGGATTCTCAAAATTAGACAAGTAGTGAAAAAGGTCTTGCATAAATGTGTGGTTTGCAAGCGTTGGAGTGCAAAGCCTTATTATGAAAAGGTGGCTCCACTTCCAAGAGAACGGTGTGTCTATACTGCCCCATTTGATGTAGTGGGAGTAGACTTTGCAGGGCCAGTCTATGTGTATGAGCGAGGGGAGTCTAACAAAGGTTATATATGTCTTTTCACCTGTGCTACCACCAGAGCAATCCATTTGGAGTTGGTAAGCAACTTAGGTAGTGATGTATTTCTTTTGGCCTTTAAAATTTTTGTGAACAGAAGGGGTTTCCCAAATAAAATCATATCAGATAATGCAAAAACCTTCAAAAAGGCTGCAAAGGAACTCCAAGAAATTTGGTCCTTGCTAAAAGAGGAAGGATTCCAATCCTACTTTTCACACCAAGGGGTACAGTGGGAGTTTATTGTTGAGAGAGCACCATGGTGGGGAGGATTTTGGGAAAGGCTAGTGAGAAGTGTAAAGTGTCCATTAAAGAAACTTTAGCTAATGCTCATTTGAGCAAAGAAGAATTCTCTACTGTTTTATGTGAAGTAGAAGCAATGGTGAACAGTAGGCCTATCACTTTTGTTTACAACAGTAGGCAGGATGCAGAGCCATTGACACCAAGTCATTTTCTTTGTGGTAAACGATTAACATCAAACCCCAGTGTGCCAGAAGACTTGCAGCCTATCCAGAGCACTCAAGGAGAGTTAACCAGACGGTTCAGGTACCTTGAAGAGCTACAAGATCAGTTATGGAAGAGGTGGCAGATGGAATACTTGCCAGAACTCAATTATTACCCATCAGGCAAGGTAAAGGGCTCCAATGCAAATTGTATCAAGGTGGGAGAAGTGGTAATGATTGGGGATGAAAGACCAAGGCAATGCTGGAAGCTTGGCATAATTGAAGAGTTGTTTGTTGGCAAAGACAATTTAGTTAGGTCTGCACTGGTAAAGACTTCAGGAGGAAAGTTAAAGAGACCTATACAAAAACTCTATGCTTTAGAAATCAGCAAAAACACAGATAGTCAAGATGAAACATTTGAGTTACAGCCTCATGAAGAAGGCTTGGCTAACCTTGCAGAAGGTAATGACAACAATGCCTCTTCGGTGGGGAGTGTTAGAAAATCTAGAAGAGGAAGAACCATTGTTGTCCCAAGGCGATACGATGACTAAGCTGATTGATGCAGCATTGCTTGTATATATATTAAGTTAAGGTGTGTATATATATCCATCTCATAATTGTAAGGTTAGTGAAAAATTAATTTAATTTAGAGCTAGCATTTTTGAGCTCTTGTGGCATCATTGTTTGGTCACACTGTTGGCATCATTTTGGGACGCTGCGCGTCTTTTCTACTCGTTTGTGAAGGTCGTACGTAAAGGTGTGGTTTGATAGAGAGCTCTCTTGCAATTCAGTTTGGTTGTTTAGATACATGATTGTTGCATCGTGCAATAGTCCAGGTTGCGTTGTTGTTGCAAGGTTCAGAAAGAAGACCACAAATAGTACCCTTTTGTTTACTTTAAGTTCATGTAATTTAAGGTCTAAGGTAGGCCCGCATCGAGTCAGCAACCCTGAGGTTACCCTGAGGTAGGACCTAATAGGATCTCAAATCCGTAAGTTTTAATTTAGCTTAACTTGGGCTTTAGGTAGAACTTGCCCTTTAGAATTTGGCCGTTCACGGCTCAGCTGGGATTTCGAACCCGACAAATAAATAAAATAACAGATATATCTACTTGTTCTAATTTGAAAAAACACATAAAGGTGAGTAAAATCTAATGTATATTTATTATAATTTATATAATATATTTACATGTAAGATATAGCGTGTAATTTGTAAACATAAATTTGTTTTCACATGAATTTCACCAATTTATACAAAATAACAAATAACGGTCGCGTTACCGAGTAGTAAGGAGCTACTGTATATAGCTTAATGCTGTATAATATAATATTATCAGATCAGATCTAATATCTAATATTACGTTATCTTGAAATGTAGCAAACTTTTTGCTCGGTATTTACCTTAATTACACGTATATCAGGGCCGGATGGAAATTGGAGACCTCAAATCAGATCAACTATTGGAGATCATATCGCATTCTTAAAATACCATTTGACCAATTCATACTTGTATTCAACACAATAACAGCTGCACTTATAATTTACAACCTGAGATACTGATTCGAACATAAACAATTGCAGTAAGTCAGCATAAATGTAAACAAATTTACCATTTTCAAGAGCTTAGCAATGTATCAACATGCATTTGCATATAAAATCTCAATAAGATGATGTAATAGTTAAAAACGAAATTATTTCTTATATGCAATCTATTTCTTATGTAGTAATTTCGGGGGAGGGGGCACACTTAATACCCCCCCCCTTCAATCTGGCCTTGATATATCATCACTAACCCACAAAAAACACACACACACACACACACACACATTATGACATACGTGGCTTCCTTACTAAAGCACGACATGTGTTTTGGCTGAGTAGGTTTTCTGCCGATTTCAATTAGATAATATGACCATATTATTAGTAATAGGCAACTCTTACTTGAAAATGTTAAATGTTAAATTTTACGGCGTGTATTTTTATTTCAACAATTAGAAATAAACTGATTCGTGTGATCCTTTATACTGTAGTTTTAACACATTAAAAAGAATGAATTAATAAATACAGTATATAACTCGATAATATGCTCTAACTTTATAAAAAAAATAAAATTGAATAACGGGACAATAGCAATTTATATAACAATAGTAATGTTAATAGTAACAAGTAGTAGTAATAGGAATCAAACATATTGGTATGATAGGTCAATTTCCGTGCATGGCCTCGAAGGGCCTCTTTGGGCCTGTTGCCATGCACATTAAAACATTTTATGTATTTATGTATGTATTTCAATCCCATAGCCAGCATTTATACCAAATGTCCTGTTATCACTGTCTGTCAGAAATAAACCTCCATTTATCTAAAAACAGTTGTTTGTTTTTACATACCTTTTATACTTGCTTTAATATTCTAATTACGATATACAATTATGATATATGAATTTACCAATGTAACGAGTAACGAAAGTAACGACGTTACTGTAACGAGTATCGGTATCGTCTTAAGATATTTTCAAAGTAACGATGTATCGGTATCGCCGGGGTCATTTTAAGAGAGTAACGAGTAACGGTAACGCTCGCCAATTTTGAGTAACGGTGCCCATCTCTGCCCATACCGAACTAGGGAGCACAAGTAAAGTAAGTGCAGGTGCTGCTGCTGTTCCTGCAGAATCCCATGCAGGTAAAATTGTGGAAGAGGACAGCATAGCTGAGTGCAAGCCTAGTGCAAGGAAAATTTTTGCATCAGAACCGGTAAGCATGGTTTTATATCCCGACTTCTATTCATTGGAGTTTTCCTATCTCTTTTCATTATAATCCACTATACTTGATCCGTATAATATTCCTGGTAATGCTAATGGCTTCCAAACTGTTTATTTTTGCTGTTATATTTGCTATTGCTACTTTGCTAGTTATATTTGCTCGTAAGTTAATAACTTACTAGCAAATAAAAGCTCAATACAAACTCCAAAATAGGAGTACAGGGGGGACTTATTGTAGAGAAAGTACCATGGTGTGGAAGAGGATTTTAGGAAAGGCTTGTGAAAAGTGTAAAGAGTCCATTAAAGAAACTTTTTGCTAATGATCATCTGAGCAAAGAAGAATTCTGCACTGTTTTGTATGAAGTAGAAGCAATGGTGAAAAGCAGGCCCGTCACTTTTGTTTATAACAGTATGCAGGATGCAGAGCCATTGACACCAAATGACTTTCTTTGTGGTAAACGATATCCATCAAGCCCCAGTTTGCCAGTAGACTCAAAGCCTATCCAGAGCAGTCAAAAAGAGTTAACCAATCGGTTCAAGTACCTTAAAGAAGTACAAGATCAGTTATGGAATAGGTGGCAGAACTCAATTATTACCCAAACTGTATCAAGGTGGGAGAAGTTGTGATGAGTGGGGATGGAAGGCCAAAGCAGTATTGGAAGCTTGGCATCATTGAAGAGTTGTTTGTTGGTAAAGTAGTGCAACATAAAGTAGTGATAACAATGCTTCTTTGGTGGGGAGTGTCAAAAAATCTAGAAGAGCCATTGTTATCCCAAAACAATATGATAACTAAGCCGATTAATGCAGCAATGCTTGTATGTATTAAGTTAAGGTATGTATATCTATTTCATAATTGTAAGGTTTGTGAAAATTTGTCATATTTCTTTAGAGCTAACTTTTGGGGCTCTTGTGACATTATTTTCGGGGACCGTACTGCTTTGTTGAATGTGGCGTGGTCTTATATCAGGTCATCCCATAAGACATAAGTAATGTCGTTTTTTAGATCGAAATTTGAAGGACAAAAAAAAAAAACAACTGAAACTTTTTAATCTAGTATATATTTTCCATCGGAATCAATGACACTCTGCCAACGTCCTACAAGCTTTTCAATGCCATGTTTATAAAATTCAGGCGGTTTTGAGGCAATAAACATAAAAAGACGTGTGCAGGTCATCTAAAGAAGTATACTATTTCTCGTCAAGATAGTTTTGCAGATTCCTGAAGAGATGATAATCTGAAGGCGCAAGGTCTGGAGAATATGGAGGATGTGGAAGTTTTTCCCACCCAAGCTCCTCAATTTTTGCAGAAGTGATCCAAGCGGTATGAGGACGTGCGTTGTCGTGGTGGAACACGATTCCTTTCCGATTAACCAGAGAAGGTCTCTTTTCTTTTAGTGCAGTGTTCAATCGATCCAGTTGTTGAGAGTAGACTTGAGCGGTGATTGTTTGGTTGTGTGGTAAGGTTTTTAAATGTATTACACCACCTTTGTCCCACCAAACACTAAGCAACACCTTCCGAGGGTGAAGACTTGGTTTTGGTTGTGGTGTCGCTGGTTCTCCGGCACAAACCCACTGTCGACGGCGCTTAACATTCTGGTACAGTATCCACTTTTCATCACCAGTCACTAACGGTGCAAAAACGGATCTTGGAGTTCACGGGAATGAAGAGCTGTGCTAATGTTTACCCGCACCCTCAGATTGTCGATCGACAATTCATGTGGCACCCATTTTCCTAACTTAGGCACTTTCCCGAGTTGTTGCAAATGTCGATGGATGATGGACGGGGATGAATTGAGTTTCTGGGCCAATTCTTCGACAGTTGTTGAACAGTCTTCTTCAAGTGCGGCTAACAGCAGGTCATCATCAAACTCAGCAGGGCGTCCAGAGCGTGCTGCATCTGTCAAACAGCAGTCACCATTCCTAAACTTTTGAAACCATCTTTGACATTTCCTCACACGCAGAATATCGTTGCCATAAACTTCCTGAATGTTTCGCGTTGCTTCCGTAGCACTATTCCCTTTTTTGAACGCGTAAAGCATTATATGCCTGATATGCTCTTCTGATACCGCCATGTTTATGAGGGGTTCACATAAAGCAAAACACACGTCTTCACTGGTCAAGGTCTGTAAAGTATGTAGCGAAACACGATAGATCTCTTAGATATAACCTTCGGAAAATTTATGCTTAAACCGAGTAGAACTAGTTTAAACTTAATCTATCGTAAAAAACGACATTACTTATGGGATGACCTGATAGAAAGGTCTCTTGCAATTCAGTTTGGTAGTCTAGGCGGCCCAGTGGTTCCCAACCAGTTTTGGCTTATGGCCCCCTTAGGAACCTTATTTTTTCCTGTGGCCCCCATAAGCATTATTTTCAGTAGGTAATATGCAGATTTAACTCTATTTTACAAAATAACATTTTCCTGTGGCCCCCTTCAAATGTGCCATGGCCCCCAGGGAGCCATATGGCCCCCGGTTGGGAAACACTGGCCGGCCCGTCACTCTAGACTGCAGATACAGAATTGTTGCACGGTTTACTGTAGAAAGACCATAAATAGTGCCTTTTTTTATTTATGCTAACTGAGGCCTAAAGTCGGCCCGCGTTGAGTCGACAACTCTGAGGTAGGAGTTCATAAAGTCTGTTTTAGTCTAGCTTAACTTAGGCTATAACCAGAGATGGGCAGTATCTTGTATCTTAAGATACAAAAAGTATCTTAAGATACAAGATACGTATCTTAGATACTTTATTTTTGGAGGATCTTGAGAAGTATCTAAGATACATTTTGTCATGTAGCTTGTATCCCGGGATACACTTTCAAAGATACTTTCATAAGATACTTTTTAAATAGAGACGCTAATAACTATTCATGAAATATGATCATATCTGACGCACGTTGAAGCAGGCCGGCGATTGCTGTTACATGTTTGTACATGAATACTACCGTTGCGCTGCGCGCACAGTCTCGGCACAGACGTACTCAGGTTTCATCTTGTATCCCGCAGTTTTAACATGTTTTAACGATTAAAAATCAGGAATTATACATATATTTGCTTATTCCTGCAAATATATTTATTATGAGGAAAACTTTAGTTTTTCTTCTTGAGTAGGTAACTGAGCATACCTGTATTAACAATTTATTTGAAATACATAAATTGAAAAAGTGTGGTTTATTTTATTTTCTATACCTAAAAATTTTCAGGATTATTTATACATATTTACTTTGTGCTTTCCTTTTAGTTATATCACTATATGAATACTGAGATATGAAGTACCATTGATTTGGCATTTATTTATGTCCAGAAAATATAATAATAAACAATTGAATGAGACAACTCGTGCGCTCATGGCTCACCAGGTGAAACTAAACTCAAATAATTATTCTTTCAAAAGTATCTTCTATCTTAAAAATGTATCTTGTATCTGTAACTTGTATCTGTATCTTGAAGATACAGTTTTTTCGAGTATCTTGTATCTGTATCTCAGATACATTTTTGGTGGGTATCTTGTATCTGTATCTCAGATACAATTTCCAAGTATCTTGCCCATCTCTGGCTATAACAAACAAACAAACAAAGCATCTTTATTGCGGATCATTCACAATCCACAGCTACTTAACCTAACATACAAGTACAATCTTACGTATCATACATTGAACTTAATACAAAAATAAGGCCAACATAGTTACTTAACCTAGCATGCTGGCATACTGTTTGATTAATTATCTGACAATTTTATGTACCGGGTGTCCCATTCGAAATGAAACAACTTTGAAACTCTGTAATTTTTAAAGTATTAATGTGAAACTTGAAAATTTGTCAGCTACTACACCATATGCATAGGTTTTTGTCAATGTTTTTTGTTTGTTTCGGATTGAATTATGTTTACCCCACAAGAAAAAGCGAAATGTGTGTTATGGATGGCTGAGTTGAAGCCCCCTACCCTGGTGCAACGGCGATTCCGTACAACCTTTCACAAGGAACCACCCACCAGAAGAGACTTATATGTATGGACCAAGAAATTTGAGGAGACTGGCAGTGTTCTAAAGGAACACTCTGGATGGCGAACAAGATCGGAAGAAGATGTTGAACGAAAACGCGGCGCCTTTGGTAGTAGCCCGAGAAAGTCCATCCGTCGTGCCAGTGTCGAACTGCAGATTCCTCGTTCAACCGTGCATAGAGTCGTGCGCAAGCGGCTGCAGCTCTATCCATATAAGCTTCAAATTGTTCAGCATATAACATGTGAAGATCTTAACAAAATGAAACATTATGCTATGCACAATGTATCTAATGTATCTAAATGTTATAATTCACATATATCATATAAAACTTTATGACATTGACTATTTACTGTGTGAATATTACATTGTTTGCTTCATTCAATAAAAAATTACAGAGTTTCAAAGTTGTTTCATTTCGAATGGGACACCCGGTATATTGTTATTACACGAGACATCATTAACTGAAAAAGATCATTTGTATACGTAGGAGAAAATAATTGTAGCTTAATGCAAAAATCAGAGAAGTTATGAAAATAAAAGAGTTTAATAATAATGCTGATGAATTATGGGAAGCTGAGTTCGGATAGGATTTTGTGGAAACTACATTTTAAATTATTAATTATACAACAAACAAAACATCTTTGTTGCGGATCATTCACAATCCATAGCCACTTAACCTAACCTACAAGTACACTCTTACGTATTATGCACTGAACGTAATACAAAAATAAGGCCAACATAGCCACTTAACCTAACATACAAGTACAAAAATAAGGCCAGCATAGCCATCTAATCCAACATACAAATACAATCTTATTATAACAACTTAATATACATATATAATCTTTGCTACATTACAAAAATAAGGTATTGTAAACCAGCGGTTGCCTGAACCAAGACTGCCATATAGGTGAGAGGTACACAGTATCTGAAGACAGGACATTGCACAATAACACATTAGAGCTATTTTGGACCCTAGTAATGAAATTATATATATATATTCTTCCGGATTAACATTTGGCTGGTAGGTAGGTTACGCGTAGTAAACATAAACCTGGCACTGCATCATTTTGGTTTCATACATAGCATACGAAAAATATTATTAGAAGCAACAGAGAGTTTATTCATAGCAGTTTTTGTGTAGTTTCACCACAGATGGGATGTATACAATGCAGTACAGTAAGTTCTAAAAAGATAAGTTTTAACTGATTCTGAACACGTACCAAATTTCTTTACTAGTATGTTAAGGTAGCCTTTCAGAGCTTGACCGTTCAAAACTCAACTGGTATTCTGAACCTAATCAAAGAAAAAATAACACTGGTCCAGTTGGCCTTCATAAGGATTCTACGTTTGATATTAATTTTAAAGTGCGGAAATGTGCAACAGGACTCAATGACACAGAATTGTTGTCAAAGCTAGCAGATATGGTGGAGATATGGTGACTATTGATGCACATTATCATGTAAACTGTTTGGCAAAGCTGTACAAACGAGCACAGTCACTGGACAGGGGCAGTGCACACTGTTCATTTAAGGGTTCATTACACGGTTTACCGTTTGCTGAATTGATCTCATACATAAAAGCATTTCGGGACTCAGCATTAACAAGGCCAGTGTTTACCATGACAGATCCAGGTTACAGGAACTTGGTATCGAAGATGTACGATTGCACACTACTGACTAAAAAATTGAGTACTGACGGCAATTCCGGATCTCAGAGCTCACAATGAAGAGAGACAGTATTACTTGCATTTGACCAAGATATTGGGGCAGAACTTAAAAGGGTCTGCGATCATGATTTTAACAGTGAGGCACTAACTCTTGCAAAAGCTGGTAAAATCATCCATCGAGATATTTTCGAAATGAAGCAGACATTCGCTGGCCAGTTTCCTGCAGACTGTCAGGAGCAATCCGTACCTGCGTCTTTAAATGCCCTACTGACTATGATAATCGATGGGCCAGACATGAAAGAAAAAGCTACTGCAGTTAAACCACACTGTCGCGAATCTCAAACAATCTCACAACGCCTGGTGTTTAACAGTGTGAAAGACAGGCAAAGTCAAACCAACAAGACAGCATCCCATCGGTACAGAAGGGACAGAGAAGTACCACTACCCATCTATCTTGCTTTAAAAATCCATGGAAAGACGAGAAAGCGCGGTCTAATTGACACTACGCAGGAGTTTTCAACGTGGGTGGTAGCGCCCACCAATGGGCTTTTTGAGGATTTAGGTGGGCGCTACAAAAGTAAATGAAGTTCAAATTTTAAAATTGAAAGAACAAAATAAATTTTATGAAAATTATATTATGTGCTTGCACATACACGCACATTTTCAGCTGTGAAAAGCAGCTCTACAACTGATCGTGTCTTTTCTTATGCTCATTCTTATACAGCAGCAAAAATAGGGAAGTTGAGAGTAGCTTGGGACAGATCTATAGTAGCTTGGGACTGGTACCATGAGGCCTGCCAGATGTACGACAACATGAGACAGGCATAATTTTACCGGGGTTCATTTTATATTGATATAATTTATTATTGAGACTACACTTCCTTTTCGCAGCTCTGAACAGTGTCTGTTCCTTGTTACTACTAGAATAGAATTGGAATAAATTCAATAGTTTCAATAAAATGCTAAAAACAAATTACATTAGAAATATGTTGCTATGTACTGTATATTGTAGGAAAATTATTCTGAGTAGACCTGGCAATCCTCATCAAGGGGAATTATTTCTAGTTGATCTGGCAACCTGCGTAAACCTATGGTGACTCTGTTGGCGACATTGTTTCTCAGTTGCTTAATTTGATACTTCAGTGGTTGTCGTGTCGTTTGTTATTTTTGAAAAAAGAAAATTAATTTTTTATTTGTTTTTTATGTGTGTTTAGAAATTGTTTTTTAGTTGGACTGGCCCCCCCAATTTTGAAACTATGCCTCCAAAGAAAAAGTGCTGTCGTCTTTATTCATTTGAATACTTAGCATTTGGGTTCATCGAGGCCCACACTGACAAGCGTTTGCCACTGGGTTTACTGTGCCGACAAACATTTTCAAACGAAGCAATGAAACCATCACGGCTACGCGACCATCTTAATGTAAAACACTCGAACAAAAAAGGATAAACCTTTGGAATATTTCAAAAATCTTCATGAACAATTCAATAAACGTGCAACAATCACTTCAGTATTTAAAAACATATACAGGGTGTACATAAAGTCAGGATCTATTTTTGTGAAGCACTTGGAAATTATATGGAATTCAATCATAAAATGATAAAGTGGTAACATTAACATTTATTAAATAATTAAGAGTAGGATTCGACGTGACGCCCATCAGTATCCCTGCACAGCTCAAATCGTTCCGCAGCATTTCTAAACACATTCTGGAGCATTTGCGGGGTTATGTTATCTGCAGCAGTTCGTATACGTGTACGTAAGTTTTCATGACTCGTAATCTTCGTCTGATAGACGTGCGATTTGATAAAGCCCCATGCAAAGAAATCTAAAGGGGTTAAATCTGGTGATCTCGCTGGCCAAGGTCTGTTGCTTCCGCGTCCGATCCAGCGATTTGGAAAACGTCCATTTAGATAATCCTGAACAATTTTGGCATAGTGACAAGGAGCACCATTATGTTGATAGACGACGGTACTAACAATCCTATCCCCGTCGTCTATCAACATGATGGTGCTCCTTGTCACTATGCCAAAATTGTTCAGGATTATCTAAATGGACGTTTTCCAAATCGCTGGATCGGACGAGGAAGCAACAGACCTTGGCCAGCGAGATCACCAGATTTAACCCCTTTAGATTTCTTTGCATGGGGCTTTATCAAATCGCACGTCTATCAGGCGAA
This sequence comes from Bathynomus jamesi, assembly GCA_023014485.1. NCBI lineage: Eukaryota > Metazoa > Arthropoda > Malacostraca > Isopoda > Cirolanidae > Bathynomus > Bathynomus jamesi. The sequence continues at coordinate 820,932 of JAJOZX010000398.1, read as the reverse complement.
GATTAAGAGTCTTGAAAACTTACGTACACGTATACGAACTGCTGCAGATAACATAACCCCGCAAATGCTCCAGAATGTGTTTAGAAATGCTGCGGAACGATTTGAGCTGTGCAGGGATACTGATGGGCGTCACGTCGAATCCTACTCTTAATTATTTAATAAATGTTACCACTTTATCATTTTATGATTGAATTCCATATAATTTCCAAGTGCTTCACAAAAATAGATCCTGACTTTATGTACACCCTGTATAATGAAAAGGCCAAAGACGGACTTTTTCTGCAATCTCAGGAATATGATGGTAATCATCAGAACGAATTTCAGACACAGGAATCGTCTTAGTAGCATGGCCCTAGCTTTTTTATTGGCATGCATTGAGTCAATGCCGCTTTAGTAGAGACGACCTCGTTTAGGTGGATTTTTGTCTTTACCCTCAAGTAACAATGCATCTGCAACTAACATTTTGAACTCTTGCACCATCATGACTTTTTTATTAGGAATTCCAATGCTTTTACAATCCCTTCGGTAAAGTAACCATGAATTCACCACAGTAATGTCCGGAAAATGGAAGATGAGTTTGTGATAATATTTCTTTGATCTTGTGTGAATCCTGTAGAAGGCAACAAGTGAATCCATCAGATCCACACCAACAATAAACTTATTGTACATTTTCACTATAATAGGGTGTCCCAAAAGTCACCTAGGGCTTTGAAATATTAATAACTTTTTTACTAATAATTTTTTTATATTTTTCTTTTCAGATATTTAATTACTAATTTTGGAAATTCACCCATGGAAAAATTCACAACAGAACAAAGAACTAAAATCGTGGAATTTTATTTTGATTCAACGTTCTCAGCAATATGGCTCCGTAAGTGACTTGCCACGAACTGGAAGACCACGTTCAGCACGTACGCAGGAAAATCGTGAACGTGTGCGAGAGAATATTCAAGAAGAACCAGAAACATCGATCCGCAGACGTTCTGGCCAGTTGGGGATGTCTCGGACGTCACTGCATCGCGTTATGAGAAATGATTTGCACCTGTACCCATACAAAGTGCAATTTGTGCAAAATTTGAAACCGACTGATTATGATCAACGCTTAAATTACTCAGTCCACATTCAGCGGTTGGCCAATGAAGAAAACGAATTTGTTCATCAATTGATTACACTGCCCAACAAAAACGTTTTTGCTGGTGATTTAATTCTAAGACCTGTTTCTGGATAATATTGATGTGCTGATTTCAAAAATCACCTTAGATTTTGTCCATCACCATCAGGTTTTCGTGCAATGTGCAATGCAATATGCCTATTTTGGGTGATCCATGAAGGGCACTTATCAAAATTGATGATTTTTGAGACCTGTTAACAGCTGTTTTGCTGTTAAAATTTTATCTGTGGAATACGCAAATCTGTGCATTAAATCTAAAGGTCATGTACAACATATTAAAATCTTGGGTATCTGTGATTTCCCCAGGTGTGAGCGTGACGTCATGATCATGGATTAATTTTTTGCTTATTTAAACACTTTTAATCACTTTATGTGTCAATATTACCATTGTATATTAAAATTCACTCCCTGCACAATTGTTTACTTTTCCATGCTGATTCTGAGTATGTAAAAACTTATTTTTTGAAAAGAAAAAAAATTGGGCATAACCCTGCCAAAATACGATATCTCCGTATTTGATTGCTCGAAAACCTGACGTGATAGGCAAAAACTAAGGTGATTTTTGAAATCAGCACACCAAAGTTACCTAAAAACAGGTGTTAGAATTAAATCAGCAAAATTGGTGTTGGGCAGTGTTATGAGCGATGAAGCACATTTCAATCTGAACGGTTGTGTGAACAAGGAGAACTGTAGGTTCTGGGGATTAGAGAATCCGAGTTTTATTCACCAACGCGAGTTGCATCCCCTCAAGTGCACTGTGTGGTGTGGTGTAACGTCTCAAAGGATCATCGGGCCTTACTTTTTTGAAAATGAGGACGGTCACTAGCGTACGATATCAAGCCATGATCGAGAATTTAGTGCGCCCTGCGGTGCAGGACAGGCCTGAGATGTGGTTTCAGCAAGGTGGAGCAACTCCCCACACGGCCCGAGTCACGATGGAGCTCCTAAGGCAAATTTTCGGTCACCGAATAATTTCGCGTAATTCAGCCGTTCCTTGGCCACCACGCTCGCCTGATTTGACGGCTCCCGATTATTTTCTTTGGGGTTACCTGAAGGAGCGTGTGTACGTGAATAAGCCCCAGACAATTCAGCAGCTCAAAGACAGCATCTGTACAGAAATTCGAGCGCTGCAGCCAGAGTTATTGGCAGCCGTCATGGAAAATGCTGTCGAAAGAGCCCGTCTTTGCGAAGCCGAAAATGGAGGACATCTAAGTAGCATCGTTTTTCATGAATAATTAAAACTTCTTCATTTTCTAAATTTTCTTTTGATAAATAAATAATTATAAAAAAATTATTAGTAAAAAAGTTATCAATATTTCAAAGCCCTAGGACATGGTACCATTGCTATTTCCTTCTTTTTTTTTTTTGTCATATTGTTTGCATTCTTCCAATGGTTGGGCAGAGGAAAATGTTGACAACAGAGAGACACATCTATTATCTGCCCACTTTACCGCTCTAATTTCAACATCATCAACTAAATAAAGCACTCGCTTCTATATAAGAACCTCTTCCATTTTTTATAAGTTCTTTGTCACTAGAAAAAGGAATTCCTGGTAAATGTACTTGCCTAACAGTTCCCAGTGAGTAGATTTTTTCTTTGCCAAAGTAGTCACAAGAGGAAGCGATGGGAACTAATTATCGAAGTAAATCAAATGATTCAGCCCCACTGGTATGCATTGTACTAGTTGCAAAACAATATTAGAGCTTGCACCCAAGTCAGGTTCCTCTTGGACTGTTTTGATAGAACCAGTTTACACTTCAAAATCAAATAAAATACCAGCTGTATCACAAAGTGAAAATATTTTATAACCCCATTTATGGGGTTTATTTGGGATATGTTGTTTCAAGGATGATGCTCCTTTGAAAGGGACAATTTGTTCATCCACACAGAGCATCTGAGACAGGAATTTTCCGAAATTTATGTTGCAAATGATCGATAAGGGGTCTTATTTTATAAAGTTTATCATAGTTAGGGTCATCATACAATGGCATTTGCGAGTTATCACTGCAATGAAGATTCACTTTAATCTGTTCCCATCGATCTCTATTCAATGCCTCAGTAACCATGAGACATTGAAGATTGTTGCTCCAATAAAGACGAGAGTTGGATAGTTTTACCATAGACATAGCTAAAAGGGTTCCTAGGAATCGTTCCAGCTCATTGCGGTTCAGTTTTAGAGGTTTGTTAAGTTTTTGTAGCAAAGCATAAATATTGGATTGTTCAACAAAATGATCTAATAATTATGTCTGTAGAAAAAAAATCCCTAAAATACTCAATTGGTCGTCTTACATTATCAGATGCATCAAGATGTCCTTACCATTCTGGTATTTCTGTGGCTGAATTTTCATCAGTAATGATCCGCCACAATGGTGCTTCTCCACGCTTTCTTAGCTTGGAAGATTTTGGTTTTGCTGCCGAATTTCCAGGTGCTGGTTCTGCAACAGTTTCCTCACAATCACCAACATCTATCAGTTCTTGCATTTCTTCCAGATCTGCTTTATCAGGGATAAATTCATTTCCTAAAAACATAAATGACTTAGCACTCCTACAACTCATTTACAGGGTAGTCTAAAAGTAACTATCTATATATTTATTATTTGTGAATGAAAAAGTTTAATTTTTCAAAATATACACTCAAAATAAGAGATACTGAAATGAGATGTAACACTTCTTGGCAAAAGGTTGGGTGAATAGATACTAGATAGCCTAACAAAGACTATTATTTTAGCAAATTACAATAAAATTCATCAAAATCAATGACTTCTTCCAATTCTTCATTGTCATCACTAACATCACTCATTTCCAATTCCCTCTCTAAAGTCCTGGATAAGTGGGACCCTCCTCCATAAAAAGATGACGTATTCATTTCTGTCAAACAAGTGAAAAATTTCAGCTCTCAGACGAATGTTAAGATTTCTTTACATTTCAAAAATGGTGAAAAAATGTAGGTTCTAATAATATTTGTAAAACTTTTATATCATAAATACTTTGTTTTGCCTACAAATTATTAGTACAAAAATAATGAATAATGTAACTTACCTATAATTATGTTTATGAAATACATAAAATTGGACACTATAGCTGCATGCATCCACGTCTTATGAATCTCACAGCTTAACTAATAAGTTACCAGCAACCGTCAGATTTTATATTTTCTTGAGCGTAATAATGCTATTGCAACGTAAAGAAATCTTAGAGCTCGTCCAAACGTCAAATTTTTTAATTTTCTTCCATGAGAGCTTCGTATTTGAAGTGTTAAGAATTCTTGGCACCAGACGTTATAAGGCTAAGAGTGGTAAACCACACAATGTAGGCGAAACGTTAATAATATCGTTTTTGCGAGAAGTTATCTCCACAGTAATGCATCAGGATCCAACTGATAATTTGAAAGTTATACCATTACCAATTAGTACTACGTACAACAGTACAGCGGCGGCACATTGATGAAATGGCCAGTGATGTTGAAAAACAGTTTACAACACTACTGCAAACAAGAAAAGTTTCCTTGCAGTTGGACGAATCAACAATTACGGATGAGAACAATATACTGCAAGAAGATATGTTGTTTGCAGAAAAACTTATAACTGATACAAAAGGAGAATCAATTTTTGCTACACTGAAGGCATACTTTGAAAAGAACACTATTTCATTGACAAACATTATTGCTTGTGCAACTGATGGAGAACCAGCTATGGTAGGTCGCTATCGCGGCTTTGTGGCATTTTTTAAAAAAGAAGTTCCCGAAGTTCTAAGCATTCACTGTGTAATTCACAGACAACATCTAGTTGCCAAATATTTAAGCCCAAGCTTACATGCATCACTAGGCATTGTAATAAATACAATAAATAAAATTAAGGCCAATTCCAAAAATGATCGCATGTTTCGACAGCTTTGTCATTGTTAGAAAATCTAGAAGAGGAAGAACCATTGTTGTCCCAAGGCGATATGATGACTAAGCTGATTGATGCAGCATTGCTTGTGTGGTGCCGCGTTTGTTAGCGGGCTAAAGATAAAGTAAAGGCCAATTTGAGGCTTTATTCAACATAAACATAGCATAGATCTGAAACACAGAAAACAATAATTAGTAAAGACTTGTTACACAGAAAACAATAATTAGTAAAGACTCATTACATTCCTCTCTTCTTTTATAATACGTGATCACAGAAAACAATAATTAGTAAAGACTTGTTACACAGAAAACAATAATTAGTAAAGACTCATTACATTCCTCTCTTCTTTTATAATACGTGATACATTGCACGGTAAGAAACAAAACGACAAGTTCAAGATATTTTGGAAGAAAGAAGAGTCTACAAGTTTAGGCGTTGAGCTGGGTATCTGATTCGAGTGCTTCTTCTCAGAGGGGGACTCGTCTCGGAGGTTACTGACACAGGTGGGCCTCTCTCGACTTCGACTGGAGCTGTTGGGACCGTGTGTCGGCGGATCTCAGCGGGTTCTGAGTCGTCCGTTAGCGGGGTGGAATTGATTGGCGGACTGGGTACGGGGGTTCATAGTGATTCGTGTCATCCGTATTGCTACGTCCCGCCGGTGCCAGGTCCCTGATGGATACGGTATCTTCTCTCCCATTCGGATGCCGTATAAACGCGTAGTTGGGGTTTGCCTCAATTAACTCAACTTCCTCGACGAGGGGGTCGTTCTTGGATCGGCGAATGAATTGGCGAAGGAGTACAGTTCCCGGAGAAGACAGCCACGTCGGTAGTGCAGAACCGGTAGAAGTACGCCGCGGGTGCGTGAATAGACGCTCGTGAGGAGTTTCGTTCGTGGCCGTACACAGCAGCGATCTAATCGAGTGCAGCGCGTCTGGTAGGACGGACTCCCATTGCGACATCGGCAACCCGCGATCTTCTATGGCTAGTTTGATGGTGTTCATGATGATTCCATTGTAACGTTCGCATTGCCCGTTTCCTTGGGGGTGATACGGCGTTGTGCGACTAGTCGCGATACCATGTTTAGTTAGGAACAGTTTTAGTTCCGAAGACATAAACGATGTCCCTCGATCTGTGTGGATGTAAGAGGGAGTTCCGAAGGTAGAAATAACTCGGTGAGACGGGCGATAACGGTTGACGTGTTCGTATCACGGCACGGGAAGGCAAAAGGAAAGCGTGAATACTCGTCGATTACTGTTAGGATGTAAGGTCGCGAAGTTGCGCTCGGAAGCGGGCCTTTAAAGTCGATGTTAAGTCGGTCAAACGGGGACATGGCCCGTATTAAGTGACTAACTTCTGGTTTATAGTACTGTGGCTTACATTTAGCGCATGTTTGGCATTCCGACGTAACTCGTTTGATGTCATCCACTGAGAATGGTAGGTTCCTAGCTCTCACAAAATGAGTCATTCGGCGGACTCCTGGGTGTATCAGATTAACATGCAGCTGGGCGAGGGATATTCTTGGAGTAGCAGCGCAAAAGGATCGCGACAATGCGTCTGCGGCTCGGTTCTCGGGGCCCGGTCTGTATTTTATTGTGAATGAGTAGCCGGCTAGTTCTACACGCCAACGGAGAATCTTATCGTTCTTAATACGACCAGTAGCTTTTCCATCGAACATGAAAGATACGCTCCGCTGGTCGGTGACGACAGTAAAGTGTCGATAAGCTAAGAAGTGCTTCCACTTGCGAATGGATTCGATTACAGCGTATGCCTCCTTTTCAACGATGTGATGGCGACGTTCTGTGTTATTCAGAGCGCGAGAAAAGAACGCCACCGGGCGGCCGTTCTGGGTGAGGGTGGCTCCGATTGCTGAAGAGGAAGCGTCCGTCTCCACAGTGAACGGCAGTTCTTCATCGATTGAACCGACGACAGCTTTCGAGATATCATCTTTGAGTGTTTGGATCGTTGATACTTCCTCGCGAGTTAATGGGAATGATGAAACGTTGAGCAGAGGTTTGATCTTGAGGGAATAGTTCTGAATCCATTTAGCATAGTATGCGAATAGTCCGATTACGCGTTGTAGAGACGACTTGTTGCGAGGAGTTTGAAGTTCTTGTAGTGGCCGGAGGCGTTCGGGATCGGGCCGCAATACGCCATGAGAGATAGAATATCCGAGCAGGTGCACTGATGTCATCGAAAGCTTGCATTTTTCCTTGTTTAGACTCAGATTTACTCGTTTAGCGGCTTCCCAGAAATGTCGAAGGTTCTCATCGTGCTCTTCCCAAGTGGTTCCGCAGATGGTGAGATCGTCGAGGTAGGCGTATGTTGATGATAAGTTGTTCGAGGATATGAATTCGTTCATGACGCGCTGGAAGGCCGCGGCTCCGTTAGTTACTCCCATAGGGATCCTTCTGAATTGGTATAGATTTCCGTCAGCCTCGAATGCTGTGAAAGGTCGTTCAGACGGATCGATTTCTACCTGGTAGTATGCGCTTGACAGATCAATTACGCTGTAGTATTTGTGTTGTGAGACTTTGTTGGCTATATCATCGATTCGCGGAAGAGGATATGCATCTAGCATGGTAAATCGGTTGACGGTTTGAGAGAAATCGATTACCATGCGTTTTTTTTTTGTTTCGGTAGATGTGATGACTACTTGAGCACGCCAGGGTGAGTTACTGGGTTCAATTATCTCATCCCTGAGTAGCTTTTCGATTTCTTTCCCAATGAAAATTTTGTCCTCAGAGCAAAATCGTCTGGACTTCGTGGCGATGGGACGACAATCGGCAGTTAAGTTGCCGAATAGTGGTGGGGCTGAAATTCTTGATCGAGTAAGGCCGCATATATGGAGTGCTGGCTCCGGACCTCCGAAATTGATGTTCAATTCCTTGTGTCTGATTAAGAATGGGGTACCGAGTATTATGTCAGCGCACAGATCCGACAAGACGGATAGTTCGAGCTTTTCGTAGTCGCGGTCTCCCATCGTAACCTTCACTGTACATCGACCTGAGATGGCTGCGGATAGATTAGGCGAAGCCATTGATACGACGCCCGAGTGCGGAAGAATGGGCAGCTCTAAGTGTTTGGCTAGATCCTCACGAATGAAGTTGTCCGAGCTGCCAGTATCCAACAAGGCGAGACACGAACGGCCGTTGACGAGGATATCGACTGTTGAGTTGGTAGGCATGGAGGAGCTACACGATAGAGTGGTACTAATGGTCGCTAATGCTGCGGCTGAATGAGACGCTGTGGTTTTATCCTGTTTTTGACGTGCCGAGGAAGTACTTGAGCGGCAGACTTTGGCCCAGTGGCCGGTCTTTTCACATTTCGCACAGATAGAATCCTTTGCCGGACACCTGCTTCGTGGGTGGCGTCGAGACCCGCAGAAGAAGCACAGAGCGGCTTTGTTGTCGAAATTCGTAGCGGCTGAAGAGTTTGGGAGATCGTCTCCTTGGACGCAGGCAGGCCGGGCAGAGTCAGTAGTCGGCGACGGTTCGTGGCGAGAGCCAGTGGCTGCAACAGCACCGTAATGAGTGAGGTACGATTCTGAGTTTTTCTGGGCCTGATCTAATGTTCGAGCCTGGACGATAGCCTTTTCCAGTGAGAGTGTGTCATTTTCGAGTAAGCGGGTGCGGATGGCGCTATCTCTAATTCCTCGGATGAAAGCGTCTCTCACAGATGAACTCCTGTTTTCGTCGGCGGAAACCGATTTGAAGTTGCAGTCATTGGCTAGTTGTTGAAGAATTTGCAAGTACTCATCGAGGGTTTCCTCGGGCTTTTGGTGACGGGTGGACAACAGGTGGCGAGCGCATACCTCGTTTGGCTTCTTGACGTAGGTGGCCTCTAAGGCTGCCATGGCATTCTCATAAGTAGAGCAGTCTTGAATGATATCAGCGACATCGGGGCCGATATGTATGAATAGAACCTCCAATTTATTGGGGTTGTGTTCGGCGATAGTACTCAAGAAATATTTGAATCCGCGCGACCATAATTTCCATAGTTTCCCAGCTTGGGGAGAATTCGGAGAAGTAATAAATTTATCCGGGCGAATCACCTTCTCCATGATATAGTAAGATTACTGGATGAATATTTGCTTGCTGTATCTGAAAGGCCGACTGAATGGCTGATTGAAATGTTGAATAAATTGTGGTGCCGCGTTTGTTAGCGGGCTAAAGATAAAGTAAAGGCCAATTTGAGGCTTTATTCAACATAAACATAGCATAGATCTGAAACACAGAAAACAATAATTAGTAAAGATTGTTACACAGTAAACAATAATTAGTAAAGACTCATTACAGCTTGTATATATTAAGTTAAGGTGTATATATATCCATCTCATAATTGTAAGGGTAGTGAAAAATTCACTTAATTTAGAGCTAGCATTTTTGGGCTCTTATGGTATCATTGTTTGGGCACTCTTGTGGCATCATTTTGGGGCGCTGCGTGTCTTTTCTACTCGTTTGTGGAATGCCGTACTTACAGGGTGTGGTCTTATAGAGAGCTCTCTTGCAATTCAGTTTGGTTGTTTAGATACAAGATTGTTGCATCGTGCAATAGTGCAGGTTTTGTTGTTGTTGCAAGGTTGAGAAAGAAGACCATAAATAGTGCCCCTTTTGTTTTTATCTTAAATTCATGCAACTGAGGCCTAAGGTAGGCCTACATCGAGTCAGCAACCCTGAGGTAGGACTTAATAGGACCTCAAGTCCGTAAGTTTTTAATTTTAGCTTAACTTGGGCTGTAGGTTGAACTGGCCCTTTAGAACTTGGCCGTTCACGGCTCAGTTGGGATTTTGAACCCAACAAATAAATAAATAACATGGTCCTTCAGAACCGGATTCTAGCCCAAGACTGAGTCAGTGACTATTTTTCGGCAAAGTTCTGATCGTGCAAATTGTAGCCCAAGTTAGGCCTAGACGGGTTGAGCATTATTGAGTTAAGGTTCCAGGGTAGAAAGCAAAGCTGCGCACAAACCGTTAATCCGTTAATCGTTAATTAACGAAGTTAACTTTTTCGTTAACGATTTAACTTTTAAGTTAACTTTGAAAATCATTATCGGACTAATTAACTTCCGTTACATTTAACTTCCGTTAACTCAAGTCCGTTAACCCAAAAAATTCATAAATAAACGTTTAAAAGTTTCTATTATTTTCAGTGCTGAGCAGGTGCGCAATTAATCCGCCACTGTTAATAGTGATGAACGAATTTCCATTTCCGCAGTGCAAAATCAGGCGATATATTTGTTTCCGTCGCCACAATTTGTGTCTTACCAAATATGGTAGTTATTTATGGCATTGGTTTGAGCAAAACATGGTCGACTGTAAAATCAGGCGGAAAGATTTGCCATTTGAGTTGAATGTTTCAACTTCTTTCAAGAAATATCACGAGCATTTTAAGGCACTTTCAATAATATATAGTATGTAACAATTACAACAAATAACTACATTCGTTTCATTTGCAGTCTGTCTCTTGCGCAACATGTTTGTGCTAGTGAATATTTAAAAATAATCGTTGTCAAGTAAGTCATGTATATTTATAATATGTCTGTGAGTACCTTATTAGTAGTCTCCTTGATACATTTCAGGAACCATAAAACTGATCAGGTAAGATTTCAATTCTCATGTCACTTTGATGACATAAATTAAGTCAATTGATGTCTTACAATGGGAGCGTTTTCACCTTAACCCTTTATGTCCTGGCGGTACTTCTAGGTACCACATCTTTAAAATCTCCATAATTATTTTTCTACCCGGTTGATCCTGCCGGTACTTTCAAGTCCCAATGTGAATTAGTTTCTTTATGAGATAATAGATGGCGTTGAGAAGTAAATGTGAGCGTGTGGCGCCAGAGGCTGTTTACTCTTTAGTATCTCTGCTGTGAAGACCGAAGAAATTTCAGTGCAATTACTTCCCGAAAACTTTGATATGCTAATTTTCATGAAGGGCAACATGCATCTCATGGACAAAATGGAGAACGAGAAGAAGAGGGAAAATTAAATTATATATATATATATATATTGTGTTTTTAATTTTTTTATAATAAAAGTAACGTTAACGGTTTATCGGTAACTTCCGTTACATGTTTAACGGATTAACGGTTAACGAAGTTAACTTTTTGGTTAACGGATTAGCGGTTAACGAAGTTAACTTTTTGGTTAACGGTGCCCACCACTGATAGAAAGTTTGGTCGCCCAATTGCGAAACTTGGCCACTCCTCTGTCGTTGTTTTTGGCCTACATTTTTACCGGTTTGGTTAATTTTGGTTTATTATTGAATTAAGGTCCCAGGGTAGAAAGTTTGGTCGCCCAATTGCGAAACTTGGCCACTTGTCTGTCGTTGTTTTTGGCCTACATTTTTACCGGTTGGTTAATTTTGGTTTATTATTCGTAGGCGAAGGTTGCAGACTTCGGTGCGCCAGTTACTTGGGTGGAAAATTTGGTATTCCATACTGGTGGTTGGTTAGTACCCCACCCAACAATTCAGTTTATTTGAAAAAAGCAAAATTTGCGTTTGATCAGTTTGGTTAAGTATTTCTGCCAATTCAGCTCATTTGGCATTGAGCCCAATTGTTGTTTGCATTGAAGATGAGTGCATCTGAATTGAACAAGTTTAAAAAAAGGAGAAGCGCCTACAAAGGTCTAATTACAAAGGTCATTGCTACTATAGATTCTGCCATAGAGCAAGAGGATTTAAGCTTAGTGACTGCGCAGCTTTCCATATTAGAAACTAAAAAGGTTGCTCTAAGTGAAGTAAATGTTAAAATTGAGGCTCTTATAGAAGAGGATGAAATAGAAAATAACATAATTTACTATGAAGAGATTATTGATGATATAATTAAAGTAGGCCACCGAGCAAGAGTTTAGCAGCTCAGTACAGTCAGAGACCAGGTCTAATAATGAAACACAACACTCAATAAATGGTGTTTGTGAAGTTAAGGTTAACAGATCTGCAGTTCAATTACCGATGCTTGTACTCAAAACATTTTCTGGGAGTATTCAGGAATGGCAAGGATGGGCAGACAGTTTTCAATCAGCAGTTCATTCTAGTCAAGTGTTAAGTGCGGTGGAGAAGTTTAATTATTTGCAGTCCCTCTTGGAAGGGGAGGCAGCAAAGACAATAGCAGGATTAGCATTAACAGAGGCTAATTATAATGTGGCTTGGGATATATTAAAGAAACGGTTTGGTAAGCCAGGGATCTTAATTAAAAGCCACCTCCGTGAACTTTTAGCTATACCTCCTGTTAATAATCCTAATAGTGTCAAAGAGTTACGGCAGTTATATGATGAATTTGAAGTTAGAACTAGGTCCCTGGACAACTTGGGTGTAGGAATGGAAAGGTATGGTATAATGTTGGTTACTATACTGGAGTCTAAATTGCCTAGCTCAATTTTGCTTGAATTAAGTAGGGGACACTCTACAGAACATGTGTACATTCCCCTTCAGCAGATGTTAAGTCTTTTAGGCACAGAATTAGCAAGACGAGAGGGAATTGAGTTTGCACAGTGGGATGTAAACAAGGGGACAAAGGCAGGCACAGCACCAAAGTTTCTACAAAAAGGAATAGCCCAGGTACAGTGTCAGCTCTACATGCATCCTCTGAGAATAAATTAAAGGGAATCAAGGAATGCATATTTTGCGAAGGCAACCACAAGTCATATAAATGTGAAGTGGCTGAGGCTCTACCTTTTGAGGAGAGAAAGGACAGGGTAACTAAGTCCACAGCATGTTTTAAATGTTTTTTGAAAGGTCACAGAGCAAGGTTTTGTAAGTTTAAAATTTTGTGCAAAAAATGTCATGGCAGGCATCAGCCATTATTGTGTGAAAACACTCCTAGTAGGCCTACCCCAGAAGTAGAGACATCAGTGGCACATGCCACTGCTATAAAAGGGAGTAAAAGCAAAGGGGGATTATTGCAAACAACTGCAGCCTTATTAATTGGGAATGATGGAGAAGCTACTGTAAGAGTGTTGTTTGATAGTGGTAGCCAGTGTAGCTTTATTAAGACCAGAATTTCCAGAAAATTGAAGTTTAAAGAACTTAAGAGGGAAAATTTAAGAATTTCTGGGTTTGGGGGTTCCGTTCAAAACCGAACCAAATTTAAGAAGGTAGAAGTTCTGGTTAAGGGTTGTTACCGCAAAGTCCCACTATCAAGGTCCAAGCTGTAGAAATTGAGGAACTTTGTGCTCCAGTCACTACTTGTTTAGATATGGCATGTGTCCAAGAATTGCAAGTTAAAGGAATTAATTTGGGCAATAATAAGTTTAAAGGAACAGAAGATATTAGTCTTTTGATTGGAGCTGACTATTATTAGGACTTCATCACTGGTAATATTGTCCGCACATCTCGAGGCCCGGTAGCTATTGAAAGTAAGCTAGGCTGGATGCTACATGGTAGCTATTGCAATGAAATGGAAGTTAAGGCTCTTTTTGTTAAGATTGAGGAGAACAGCCATGGTTTGGAAAGGCATTTGAAAGCGTTTTGGGAACTTGAATCCATTGGCATAAAGGACAAACAGGCAAGTACAGTGAACAATGATGTTTTAGAGCAATTTGAAAAAGGGATTGGGTTTAGAGATGGTTGCTATGAAGTTGGCCTACCATGGAAGGATTCTTGCAAACCCGGTTCAAACCTTCAGCTAGCTAATCGGAGGTTGGAGACTTCATTGTACAGGCTAAGAAAAAATGAGGAGTTGTTAATTGAATACAATGAGGCCATCCTAAGCTATGTAAGGGAGGGCTATGCTGAAAGGGTGCAAGGTGAGCTGGTGAGCCAGGAGGCACATTATCTGCCACACCATGCAGTGGTACGGCGAGACAAAACTACCACCAAACTGAGGGTAGTTTTTGATGACTCAGCCAAGGACAAAGGTGATGTGTCCTTGAATGACTGTTTGGATGCTGGGCCAAATTTAAATGCAGATTTATTTCCCTTGTTACTGAGATTCAGGTTTGGTAGAGTAGCATTGACTGCAGATGTGAAGCAAGCCTTTTTGCGGATAAAGTTAAAACCAGAGGACAGAGATGCAGTAAGGTATCTGTGGGTGGATACGAAAGACTTGTTGGAAAATGAACCTAAGGTTCAAGCATATAGAATGAAGTCAGTGTTGTTTGGCCTCAGCTCTAGTCCATTTCTGTTGGCAGCTACTATGCAGTACCATTTTAAGAAATATTCTGAAGTCTATCCTAACATTATTGAACACATAAGGAAAAATTTTTATGTTGATGATTTGCTGTGTTCCGTGGATAATACAGAAATGGCTAAACAGATATTCATGGAAGCTAGAGCTATAATGAGGGAGGCTGGCATGGAGCTTAGAAAATGGCAGACCAATCATTCTCAATTACAAGAGTTTATGAGTCAGTCCTGTGTAGTACCTGATGCAGCAGAAAGTATTGAGGATTCTGGTATCAAGGAGTTGTGGGCAATAGACGCAAAAGTGCTAGGCATTGTTTGGCAGCAAGGAGATGATTTGTTTACCTTCAATGGGAAATCTTTAGTAGAGCTGGCTGAGAATGAGACAAGGTGGACAAAACGTACAGCTCTTAGTTTGGCTTCAAAGGTCTTTGATCCTTTTGGATTCCTGGCTCCATTTGTGATAAAGTAAAAAATTTGGTTTCAGAGCCTCTTGGAAATTGGACTTGGTTGGGACCAAGAGTTACTTGATCATATGGTGGTAAGGTGGAAATATTGGTTCAAAGAATTGGCACATCTTGGAGACATTGAAATCCCAAGGTGGTACTTTGGAGAGTTGAACAATAATCCAGACAATTTGGAGCTGCACATCTTTTGTGATGCAAGTGAGGAAGCCTATGCAACTTGTATTTATATAAGAGGCGCATTGCAAGAGGAAGTAAGTTGAAGGTTGGTTGCTACAAAGAGCAGAGTAGCACCTTTGAAAAGTGTGATAGCGTGGGGTAGACATCCCAGTTAGGTTACTTAGGTTCTAGCAAACAATCAAAAGCACTTACCGGTGCGTTGAATTAGATATTCCTTTGGAAGTCTACCATTAGATTTCTGTGTCCCACAAACGACCTACCTAACTCTCTCTTCCATTACCAACTTAGAAGCTATAGACATTACCCCTAACTATACTTAAGTACTGACAACTTTCTACCCCATTTGTCACCTTAGAAACACCACCTAATTACACAGCACCAATGATTAGGTCAGATCGGAAAAAACATCTCTAGGCTAGCCCAAAACAATACGAACAGCCGCGTTGGTTCGTTTATGACTTGCTCTTGCCATTCAGCTTAGATTTAGTGATATTTCCCCTTTAGTGACTTTTAGACTATATACATATATATACACACACGTCACCTCACTCCTCCCCTACAAGTTTAGTCTGTCAGGGGGATGAGGGACCCTAGACGACCTGCGGAGCGGGGTTGATGTAGTAGGGTTAGGTGCAACCTGTATAGGCGTGCGAGTTGAACCATTTTCCGGAGGATCAGTTCTCTCTTCCGGAAGACTCTGGTCCTTCTGCAATTCACGTTCCCATATCTGGTCCTGATGGCGTTTAATAGAACGACCATCTTCTAGTTGGCACTTGAAGGAAACAGGGCCCGTTCTCTCCTGGACAGTTGCAGGAACCCATTTTGGTCCAGCCCCATAGTTGCGAATCATAACTGGATCATTAGGTTGCGCCTCTATAACTCTCCCTCTTTTAGTGTCATGGTACAGCTTCTGTTTTTCCTGATGGCGTAAAACTCGTTGTTGTAACGTTTCGTTTGGACGTAACAAATCGAAAACTGAACGAATTCCGCGGCCAATCATAAGTTTAGAGGGAGACACCCCCGTCGTGGTGTGAGGTGTTATTCGATATTTAAACAAAAATTTACCCAACACCACTTGCATTTCCTCCCCACGAGAATGACGCAAGGCCGACTTGAAAGTACGGACCATGTTTTCCGCGAGACCGTTAGTAGACGGGTGGAAAACATTAGACCGGACATGTCTAATGCCATTTAGGTGGACGAAGGAATGAAATTCCTCACTGGTAAAACAAGTACCATTGTCGGAAACCAGGACTACGGGTAAACCCCATCGAGCGAAAACCGAACGGAGTAAGCGAATAGTAACACCCGAAGTCGTGGAAGTGGTTGGAAAAATTTCCACCCACTTAGAGTAGGCGTCCACAATGACTAGGAAATAAGTATTATTTATAGGACCTGCATAGTCAACATGGATCCTATGCCACGGTATAGTAGGCCATTCCCAAGGATGAAGTGGACTTTTCCTTGGGAGATCTCTGTTCGCTAGGCAGCTTTGACAGGAACGAACCAATGATTCGAGTTCTCCATCTAAACCAGGCCACCAGAAATAAGCTCTCGCCAGCTCTTTCATTTTTGTTGCGCCCATGTGTTCAGCGTGAAGTTCCTTCACTAAATTCGACCTGCCTTTATTTGGAATAATCACTCTGTGGCCCCATAAGAGACAGCCATTTTGAATGGAGAGGCCAGACTGACGTTGATAAAAAGGCTGTAATTCACTTTCAACCTTAGTAGGCCAACCAACTGAGCAGAAATGGATGACCCTAGACAGAATGCGTCTAGTACGACTCATCGCCGCCGACTCATCGCCGCCGATTCATCGCCGCCAACTCATCGCCGCCAACTCATCGCCGCCAACTCATCGCCGCCAACTCATCGCCGCCAACTCAACTCCAAATGCACCGTTGCCAAATAATGTTTTGTATAATTTATTAATCTTTCTTTAGTGCGATGATAGGTACTGAAGGAAATTAAAAACACTTGGAAGAACCATTGAAAACATAACTAATTATATTTATATAATATTTTATATTAATATAACCTAACCTAACCTAACCCAACCTAACCTAACCTAACCTAACCTTCACCAATTAACATTATAGATGCCTTATACAAAATACAGAAGAGTCGAGATATGTATCTCGAACAACTTGTAGGAGGTCATGCTCCACCTTCAAAGTTAAAAAAATATCGTGATGCTGATGACCGTATATTAAAACTAGTTTTAAGCTTTGAGCAACGATCACCATTAGAATATTTACGTGGGATTGCCTACAATTACCACTAATTAAAATCTGAACCTTTTAATCTTTTTTTAACGTAGTAGAATAAAGAGTTTCTAACGATTTTTAATTTTTTAAAGCTCTAACCTTCAAAAATAAATTTAATTTATTTTTTGAAAAAATGGATTTGAGTTGGCGGCGATGAGTTGGCTGGAGTTGAGTCGGCGGAGTTGAGTCGGCGGAGTTGAGTTGGCGGCGATGAGTTGGCGGCGATAAGTTGGCTGGAGTTGAGTCGGCGGAGTTGAGTTGGCGGCGATGAGTTGGCGGTGATGGATCGTCCCATCCCGAGACAGAATAGGGTCTGATTTTGTCCACTGCTCTATTTGTACCGCAGATACTGGAGTGGATTCCAAAAACTCCACCAAGTGAACCCATTCTGTAGGTATAGGTACACAATCATTTGGATTTTCTAAGGGCAACCTACTTAGCGCATCAGCCGTACCTAGAAGTTTACCTGACCGATGTACTAAGTCAAATTTATAGGCTTGTAGAATTAGTGCCCATCGTTGAATCCTACCTGAGGCCATAACTGGAATATTTTTATTAGGTGAAAATAAACCTAAGAGAGGCTTATGGTCAGTAATTAGTTTAAATTCATGACCCCATAGATAGAAATGAAATTTTTTTTACTGCAAATACTAAGGCTAATGCTTCACGTTCCACTTGTGCATATCATCTTTCAGTCTCAGTTAGTGTTCTAGAAGCAAAACAGATAGGCCTATCTACACCATCAATGTGGTGAGATAACACTGCCCCAATGCCATAAGAACTGCTGTCTGCTGAAACTACGAGAGGAAGTTTAGGATCATAATGCACTAGGAGAGTGGACTTTAGTAGTACGTCCTTGGAAGCCTCAAATGCTTCCTTTTGAGTTTTCTCCCATCTCCACTGTTCCCCAGATCGTAATAGCTTATTTAGGGGTTCAAGGAAAGTCGATGCATTAGGCAAAAATTTCCTATAAAAGTTTAGGAGACCTAAATAAGCTTGTAACTGTGTGATGTTTTGTGGAGGTGGTGCATTTTTTATTGCTTCAAGTTTATCCATCGTTGGATGAATGCCTGAGGGTAGTACCTTTGAAAAGGCTTTCTGTTCCAAGGTTGGAATTGATGGGTGCAGTTATTGCTAGTCGGCTTGCAGTTTCAGTGCAAAAGTCTTTGGCCCTCTATGAAATTCCAAGCTATTATTGGACAGACTCCACTATAGTTTGGCACTGGTTAAGAAACCAGGCAAGGAAATGGAAACCATTCGTTGCCAATAGGGTGGAGGAAATTCAAGCGCACACAGATCCCAAGCAATGGAAGCATTGTCCAGGCACCCAAAACCCTGCTGATTTACCAACACGAGGAATTTCAGTGAAAGATCTTGCACAGTCAAGTTTATGGTGGAATGGGCCAGAGTGTCTAAAACTTGGAAGTGAATACTGGCCTTCTAATCAGCCTATTGTAGGAGAATGCCAGGCTAAAGAAGCATGGGTGAGTGAAGTGAGAAAATGCACTGTGAACAGTTGTCAAGTTATGCAGCAGGACCCATATTGAGGCTTGAGGACATTAGCAGTCTGAAAAGGTTGTTAAGAGTGACAGCATGGGTATATAGATTTACCAACAATATTAAGGGAGAAACAAGAAGGGAAGGAATTCTGAACAGTAAGGAGATTCAGCAAGCCAGGAAATACTGGGTGGTATATGTGCAGAAGGAAAAATTTGGTGAAGAGAGGGAATTGCTCACCAGCCGTCCATTACAGGTTCTACCAACACATTCTGCTCTCAAGGGTTTGGATGTGTTTTTGGATCAGGATTTATTGAGAGTAGGAGGTAGACTACAGTTTTCTGGGCTTCCAGAGGAGAAAAGACATCCAATTTTGTTACCTTCTGGGGGCACTTTGTGGACCTTTTGATCCTGGATACTCATCATAAGCTGTTACATGCTGGAGTTAGAGAAGTGATAATAGAGATCAGACAACAGTTTTGGATTCCCAAAATTAGACATTTAAAGAAACTTTTAGCTAATGCTCATTTGAGCAAAGAAGAATTCTGCACTGTTTTATGTGAAGTAGAAGCAATGGTGAACAGTAGGCCTATCACTTTTGATTATAACAGTATGCAGGATGCAGAGCCATTGACACCAAATCATTTTCTTTGTAGTAAACGATTGACATCAAGCCCCAGAGTTAACCAGAAGGTTCAGGTACCTTGAAGAGCTACAAAATCAGTTATGAAAGAGGTGGCAGATGGAATACTTGCCAGAACTCAATTATTACCCATCAGGCAAGGTAAAGGGCTCCAATGCAAATTGTATCAAGGTGGGAGAAGTGGTAATGATTGGGGATGAAAGACCAAGGCAATGCTGGAAGCTTGGCATAATTGAAGAGTTGTTTGTTGGCAAAGACAATTTAGTTAGGTCTGCACTAGTAAAGACTTCAGGAGGAAAGTTAAAGAGACCTATACAAAAACTCTATGCTTTAGAAATCAGCAAAAACACAGATAGTCAAGATGAAACATTTGAGTTACAGCCTCATGGAGAAGGCTTGGCTAACCTTGCAGAAGGTAATGACAACAATGCCTCTTCGGTGGGGAGTGTTAGAAAATCTAGAAGAGGAAGAACCATTGTTGTCCCAAGGCGATATGATGACTAAGCTGATTGATGCAGCATTGCTTGTATATATTAAGTTAAGGTGTATATATATCCATCTCATAATTGTAAGGTTAGTGAAAAATTCATTTAATTTAGAGCTAGCATTTTTGGGCTCTTGTGGCATCATTGTTTTGGCACTCTTGTGGCATCATTTTGGGGCGCTGCGCGTCTTTTCTACTCGTTTGTGGAATGCCGTACTTACAGGGTGTGGTCTTATAGAGAGCTCTCTTGCAATTCAGTTTGGTTGTTTAGATACAAGATTGTTGCATCGTGCAATAGTGCAGGTTGTGTTGTTGTTGCAAGGTTGAGAAAGAAGACCATAAATAGTGCCCCTTTTGTTTTTATCTTAAATTCATGCAATTGAGGCCTAAGGTAGGCCCACATCGAGTCAGCAACCCTGAGGTAGGACCTAATAGGACCTCAAGTCCGTAAGTTTTTAATTTTAGCTTAACTTGGGCTGTAGGTTGAACTGACCCTTTAGAACTTGGCCATTCACGGCTCAGCTG
This sequence comes from Bathynomus jamesi, assembly GCA_023014485.1. NCBI lineage: Eukaryota > Metazoa > Arthropoda > Malacostraca > Isopoda > Cirolanidae > Bathynomus > Bathynomus jamesi. The sequence goes on along the minus strand of JAJOZX010000398.1, from coordinate 800,686 downwards.
GGATTTTGAACCCAACAAATAAATAAATAACAGTCATGACAATGATGAACAATTTGTTCGTTTGTTGCTACATACCAAAATTCGTTGGCTATCAAAAGCCAATTGTATGACACGTTTTGTAAAATTATATGAAAGTGTGTTGCAGTTTTTCCATAATGAAATAAAAATTGGTTTTGAAAATGAGCCTATGGAATTGTCAAATAAGGATGAAGAATATCGACAAACTCAAGAAAAAGAGCCTCACTTGATAACTCAACCTGGGCTTGATGATCTGGTTCGAGATTTGAATTTATCGAAAAATCATGCAGAACTTTTAGGGTCTAGATTACAAGGATGGTGTAATAGCTTGAGGTTAGTGACCTCGCTAAGTTACTAGGTTTCTAAACAACAAAACAAAGGCACTTACCGGTGCGTTGAATTAGATATTCTTTAGGGCCTACCATAGATTTCCTGCGTCCCACAAAGCAGTCTACCTAAACTCTCTAACTTTACTAATTTAGAAGCTATAGACATTACTCTTAACTATTATTATTTACTGACAACTTTCTACCCCATTTGTCACCTTAGAAACATCACCAACTTAAACTTAGCACCGACGATTTAGTCAGATATGAATAACCACGCTCTAGTCCAGCCAAAAACCAACGAACAGCCGGCGTTGCTCTGTTTATCGCTTCGTGTTGCCATTCAGCTTTCTTTTAGTGATTTTTCCCTTTAGTGACTTTAGACTATATAATATATATAATATATATATATATATATATATATATATATATATATATATATATATATATTATATACACAAAGATCAGCAGAAAAATCAGCGATGTACATGACGTGGAGGCCTTGCAGAGGGACACGAACAAAATATACAAATGGTCAGAAGACAACAACATGTCATTCAACGCCGAGAAATTTCGACTCTTGAGATATGGTAGAAAAGAACTTAAACAGACTGCATATTATGCTCCAGATAGACAGGAAATTCAGAGACGCATGAAAGCGATTGATCTCGGGATAATAATGACAGATGATGCGAAATTCGAAACACAAAATCAGATAGCGATAAATAAAGCAAAAAGAGTCGCCGGACAGGTTCTAAGAACGTTCAAGAGAAGGGACAGGACAGTAATGATTCCCCTGCTAAAAACACTGATTATACCAAAACTTGAATACTGCTCAGTTTTGACGTCCCCATATAAAAAGGAAGAAACTAATAAACTAGAAGAAACGCAAAGGCATTTCACAGCCAAGATTGATGGCTGCAAAGAACTCAACTACTGGGAAAGACTACGTAAACTAAATCTGTACTCACTGGAAAGAAGAAGAGAGAGGTACATCATAATCTACATATGGAAAATGATCGAAAAACTGGTACCAAACCTAAAACTAAACCCAATTACCATTCAAACAACACTGGAAAATAGGAAAGGCAGAATGTGTAGTGTTCCCAAATTAAAAGCACGACAAGGGACCTCCTCAACCCTGAAGGAAAATAGCTTGGTTGTCAGGGGGCCAAGACTTTTCAACCAGCTTCCTAAGGACCTCAGAAACGTAACGGGGGTCAAAGTTGAAGTCTTCAAGAAAAGACTGGATGCCTGGCTCAGGACAGTACCAGATGAGCCGGGCGTGCCTGGCTATGTACGGTGGAGAGCGCAAGAAAGTAACTCGCTCCTCCACCAGGCCAGACCTAGAGGCGGGGCCACCAGCTTGACCTCCGTGTGAAGAGAGACCAACACACGAAACAACATAAGGTAAGGTACACGTCACCTCACTCCTCCCCTACAAGTTTAGTTTGTCAGGGGGGTGAGAGACCCTAGACGACCTGCGGAGCAGGGTTGATGTAGTAGGAATAGGTGCAACATGCATAGGTGGGCGAATTGAACCATTTTCCAGAGGATCGGTTCTCTCCTCCGGAAGACCCCGGTCATTCTGCAATTCACGTTCCCATATCTGGTCCTGATGGCGTTTAATAGAAGGACCATCTTCTAGTTGGCACTTGAAGGAAACAGGGCCCGTTCTCTCCTGCACAGTTGCAGGATCCATTTTGGTCCAGCCCCATAGTTGCGAATCATAACTGGATCATTATGTTGCGCTTCTATAACTCTCCCTTTTTTTTAGTGTCGTGGTACAACTTCTGTTTTTCCTGATGGCGTAAAACTCGTCGTTGTAACGTTTCGTTTGGACGTAAATCGAAAACTGAACGAATTCCCCGGCCAATCATAAGTTTAGAAGGAGACACCCCCGTCGTTGTGTGAGGTGTTAGTCGCTATTTAAACAAAAATTTATCCAACACTACTTGCATTTCCTCCCCACGAGAATGACGCAAGGCCGACTTGAAAGTACGGACCATGTTTTCCGCGAGACCGTTAGTAGACGGGTGAAAAACACTAGACCGGACATGTCTAATGCCATTTAGGTGGACAAAAGAATGAAATTCCTCACTGGTAAAACAAGTACCATTGTCGGAAACCAGGACTACGGGTAAACCCCATAGAGCGAAACACGAACAGAGTAAGCGAATAGTAACACCCGAAGTCGTGGAAGTGGTTGGAAAAATTTCCACCCACTTAGAGTAGGCGTCCACAATGACTAGGAAATAAATATTATTTATAGGATCTGCATAGTCAACATGGATCCTAAGCCAAGGTATAGTAGGCCATTCCCAAGGATGAAGTGGACTTTTCCTTGGGAGATCTCTGTTCTCTTGGCAGCTTTGACAGGAACGAACCAATGATTCGAGTTCTCCATCTAAACCAGGCCACCAGAAATAAGCTCTCGCCAGCTCTTTCATTTTTGTTGCCCCCATGTGTTCAGCGTGAAGTTCCTTCACTAAATTCGACCTGCCTTCATTCGGAATTATCACTCTGTGGCCCCATAAGAGACAGCCATTTTTGATCGAGAGTCCAGACTGACGTTGATGAAAAGGCTGTAGTTCACTCTCAACCTTAGTAGGCCAATCAACTGAGCAGTAATGGATGACCCTAGACAGAATAGGGTCTGATTTTGTCCACTGCTCTATTTGTACCGCAGATACTGGAGTGAATTCCAAAAACTCCACCAAGTGAACCCATTCTGTAGGTGTAGATACACATTGATTTGGATTTTCTAAAGGCAACCTACTTAGAGCATCAGCCGTACCTAGAAGTTTGCCTGACCGACGTACTAAGTTAAATTTATAGGCTTGTAGAATTAGTGCCCATCGTTGAATCCTACCTGAGGCCATAACTGGAATATTTTTATTAGGTGAAAATAAACCTAAAAGAGGCTTATGGTCAGTAATTAGTTTAAATTCATGACCCCATAGATAGAAATGAAATTATTTTACTGCAAATACTAAGGCTAAGGCTTCACGTTCAAGTTATGCATATCGTCGTTCAGTCTCAGTTAGTGTTCTAGAAGCAAAACAGATAGACCTATCTACACCATCAATGTGGTGAGATAACACTGCCCCAATTCCATAAGAACTGCTATCTGCTGAAACTACGAGAGGAAGTTTAGGATCGTAATGCACTAGGAGAGTGGACTTTAGTAGTACGTCCTTGGAAGCCTGAATTTGCTTCCTTTTGGGTTTTCTCCCATCTCCACTGTCCCCCAGATCGTAATAGCTTATTTAGGGGTTCAAGGAAAGTCGATGCATTAGGCAAAAATTTCCTATAAAAGTTTGGGAGACCTAAATAAGCTTGTAACTGTGTGATGTTTTGTGGAGGTGGTGTATTTTTTATTGCTTCTAGTTTATCCACCTTTGGATGAATGCCTGAGGCATCTATGCGGAACCCTAAATATGAAACCTCGTTAGTGACCCAAGAACACTTTTCTTTCTTTAGCTTAAGTCCGGCATCCCGGAGTGTTTTTAGAACTGTGGTTAATCTAATTAGGTGTTCTTTTTTAGACGAACCTGAAATGAGGACATCATCTAGAAAACAAAGTACCCCCGGAATGTGACCTTGAACTTGGTCCATTGTCCTCTGAAAAATACCCGGAACCGATGCTCTTCCATAGCATAGCCTATTGTACTTATATAGGCCTTGGTGCGTATTTATGATAGTTAGTTTTTTAGAATTTTCATCTAAACTTAGTTGAGCATAGGCTTGGAACATATCTAGTTTTGTGATATATTTACCCCCAGCAAGAGAGCTAAATAATTCATCGGGCTTGGGCATAGGGTAGCAATCTAGAAGGACTGCTCTATTTGCTGTTAAACGGTAATCCCCACATAACCGCACGGACTTGTCAGGTTTTAGTACAGGAACTACTGGGGCAGCCCACTTAGTGTGTGTGACTGGTTCGATAATTTTATCTTTTAGCAGCCTGTCAATTTCTAAATCTACCTTCTCCCGCAGTGCATACGCAATTGAACGAGCCTTACAAAATTTCGGAGTTACATTAGGATCTACTTCTATACAGACCTGATGGCCTGTTAGGTTGCCTACTTCAGGCCTTCAGAAGAAAACTCCGTTAACAATGAGTCTATGTCAGACGGATATGAGAGTGTATGCACATCTGCCTGACCCTTTGGCAAAATTTTGTCAATCGGCATTTTCAAAGCATTAATCCAATCACGGCCTAGTAGAGTAGGCCCTTGCTCATCCACCACTAAACGAGTTAAGGGATGAGACAAAGTTTTCTTGTTGAGTGTAACTGTGGTAGATGCTTCTCCACAAATAGGTATTTGTATGTCCTCATATTTTTTTAGTATTGTTTTAGATGCATGTAGTTTAGATGTATTTTTTAAAGTTTTGTCAAAAACTATTTTGGACATGACAGTTCGGGCAGCACCTGTATCTAGTTCTAGAGGAACTGTAATTCCTACTCCTACCCTAACTCTAATACTAATTCCTTCTCAGCCCTAACTCTAATACAATTTACTATTCAGCCCTAACTCGGGAGTAACTAGATCAAATTTAAACCAAATCTAACCTACTTCACGTTATTTGGCCTAAATCGGTTTTGTTGTTTTTCGAGGCAAATCCCATCCTCGTCGCCAAATGTAATAGCTTGGGGTTAGTGACCCCGCTAAGTTACTAGGTTTCTAAACAACAAACAAAGGCACTTACCGGTGCGTTGAATTAGATATTCTTTAGGGCCTACCATAGATTTCCTGCGTCCCACAAAGCAGTCTACCTAAACTCTCTAACTTTACTAATTTAGAAGCTATAGACATTACCCCTAACTATTATTATTTACTGACAACTTTCTACCCCATTTGTCACCTTAGAAACATCACCAAATTAAACTTAGCACCAACGATTTAGTCAGATATGAATAACCACTCTCTAGTCCAGCCAAAAACCAACGAACAGCCCGTGTTGCTCTGTTTATCCCTTCGTGTTGCCATTCAGCTTTCTTTTAGTGATTTTTCCCTTTAGTGACTTTAGACTATATACATATATACACACACACGTCACCTCAGATGGAATTTGCTTGCAAACAATACCAGCACATCCGTTTTTCGGCAACGCCAAAAAATATATCAAAATTCTTTTCTATGACTGGTGATCTTTCTTTTTGTAATGACATTGACAGTTTGATGATGGCCCTAGGACACGAGCATAAACCTTTAGAATGACGAGTTTTGATCGATTCGTCAAAACTTAGTTTGAAGGCTGTCCTGTTGCATACCAGAAATATCTATCCTTCAGTTCCTATTGGACATGCTGTCCATATGAAAGAGTCGTATGAAAATATGGAATTTCTCCTGAATAAAATAAATTACAAAAGATACAACTGGCATATCTGTGGTGATCTTAACGTCATTGGGTTGCTTCTTGGTTTACAGCTTAGATATAGAAAATATTTCTGCTTTCTTTGTGAATGGGACAGCAGAACAAAGAATTCTCATTTTTCTGTTAAGAACTGGCAACCTCGTCAATCTTTCACTCTTGGACAAAAAATGTTGCGTGCCACAAATTGGTGGACCCTGAAAAAGTTTACTTTCCACCTTCACACATCAAACTAGAATTGATGAAAAATTTTGTTAAATCAATGGACAGAGCAGGAGATAGATTCCAGTACTTGAAACAAAAATTTCATCTGATTAGTGATGCCAAAATAAAAGCGGGAATTTTTGTTGGTCCAAAAAATAAATGAGTTAATAAAAGATGGTGCCTTTAATGACGTCCTGCATAAATCTGAAAAAAAAACAGCTTGGAATACTTTTAAAGCAATGACCCAGAAATTCTTAGGCAACAAAAAAATCGCCTAACTATGCAGAATTGGTTGATGAACTTCTCCGCGCTTACAGATCATTGGGAAGTAATATAAGTTTAAAAATTAATTTTTCACATTCGCACTTGGATTTTTTCCCGCCAAACCTGGAAGATGTCAACGATGAACACGGATTACTGCTGGACGCTAATAAGGGAAACCTCAGATGTCACTTACAAGGGAAACTCATCAAGAAAAATATTTTAAGTAAAAAACCACTTTAATATTGTACTTGTGTATAGATTGCTCTATTATATTCGAATATGAAAGAGTTATTTTCTAAAAAACCTGACATGATAGCAAAATTTCGTGGTCATTTTCTTAATCAGCGTGCAAAAATCTATAGGAATCATTAGATTTCATTTGAGAAAAAAGGGAAAAGTTCAAATTTCTTGAACAGAGTTATTATTATTGTAGTTGAACCAAAGCATACCATTATCTAATGGGACCATGCTTCAACCAAATTGCATATGTTTGTTGAATCGAGAAAAGGGTAAATGTACAGTATTACACCAGTCTCCCTTTCGAGGTGAAATTTATGTTTTTCCTATGGTTTTTGATGTGTTTTGAACGAATCTGACCTTCAAAACCGTCGGAAATGACTCGTTTTTGAGATAACCCCCCTCCCCCCAGCCGGCAATCGAAAACGAGTCATTTCCGACGGTTTTGAAGGTCAGATTCGTTTAAACACATCAAAAACCATAGGAAAAACATAAATTTCACCTTCAAAATTGACCTAACCTATCCTAACCTAAATCACTTATAGTCTTGTAGGCAGCCCAGGAATCTATATTATAATAAGAGAGCTGTCCGTCTGTCTGTCTGTCCGTCTGTCCGTCACACTTTCAGAAATTGTGAGAAAAAAATTCAGAAATTGTAAAAAAAATTCAGAAATTGTACCGTGTGACCACAAAAATTGTCCCTGTTTTTAATCGCTTATTACTCAGTCATTATTGCAGCTTCACAAATGAAATAAAAAGCATTCGAAAGAGAACATTTTAAAGTTTTAATTTATTCTACATGTGTTCAAAGTGACGTCTCTGGACATTCTTACATTTCACACAACGGGAAAGGAAGTTATTTATTACATTTTCCAAAACGCTGCATTCAATGGACTGTACACTCTCTACCACCGCTTGCTTTAATTCTTCGATAGAGGATGGCTCTTGCCTGAATACTTTGTCCTTGACAAATCCCCAGAGAAAAAAGTCCATAGGTGATAGATCGGGAGATCTTGCGGGCCAGGGAAACTGCGAGCGATGAGAAATGAATCTTTGTTCAAAAAATCTTGTTAAACATTCCAGTGATTGCCTAGTTGTGTGGGCTGTTGCTCCGTCTTGCTGAAACCACTTGTTACTGCAGTTTTCTTGTTCAAAAACAGTGTTCAGCATTTCTACATATCTTTCTGAAGTTACTGAAAGCGGTCTCCTTGTCTCTGGGTCCTCAAAAAAGTAAGGACCATAAACCTTGCTGCTACTCAAACCACACCAGACAGTAACTTTTGGTGAATGCAGAGGTTTCTCCAAGTGTATATTTGGCTTGTTTTGTGACCAACACCGGTAATTCTGTCTGTTGATGAACCCATTGAGATAGATGTGGCATTCATCACTGAATATTATGTCACTTAATCTTATCTGGTTTTGTTCAATTATTGTTTCAATGCGTTCACAAAACATCAAACGACGCTGGTAGTCTTGTTCGCTAAGCTGTTGCAAACACATAATTTTGAATGACTTCATTCTCAAATCCAACGTAATTATTTTCCGAATGCTCTCCCGTTTGATTCCTGTCACAGCTGATAGTCGTCTCACAGATTTCTTGTTGTCCGTTTCAAGCTGATTTGCGACTGAATCAATGTTTTCAGCGGTTCGCACACCTTTGCTGCGCCCAGAGTTGCCTTTATGCATGTTCTTGATTGAGCCGTGATGTTTCCATTTTGCGAAAATCCTGCGAATCGTTTTAGGATCTATGGTCCTTTGCTGACCGTATTGTCGTCTGAAAGACCGTTGGGTGGCAACTACCGAGCCATGTTTGATCATCTCTTCTGCGATGAAAACACGTTGCATGTCCGACAAATAACCCATGATTGTGGTGGATAAAACTGTCATTTTTTTATAAGTACTGATTTCGTATCCAGGATATCGAAAAAATTAAATAAAACTTTTAAATATTCTTTTTCGAAAGCTTTTTATTTCATTTGTGAAGCTGCAATAATGACTGAGTAATAAGCGATTAAAAACAGGGACAATTTTTGTGGTCACACGGTATTACGGGCGGCAATGTGAAGCTCAAGATTTTCATGACTGTGTACTTTTCTGTAGTTTAGCAATGGGGGAAGGGTGGGGGTGGGGGTAATGGGGAGGGTGGGGGTGGGGGTAATGGGGGAGGGGGTTAGCCCCCAAGTTGTATGAATGGGGGTGAGGAGGTTTTGGGAGATACCAGATTCAGAAATGTTGACACAATGTGAAGCTCAAAATTTTCACGGCTGGGTTCTTTTTTTGTAGTTTAGCCTGTCTAACCGTCAGCGAAGCGGCGGGAACTGTACTAGTCACTATAAATCACAGAGCCAGGCCTAATGTACTTCTGAATGAGTGGAATGAGTGTTCCATTCCGGTACGAAAGTAATTCAAATTCGAAATGGATGGAGCGCAGTGATTGGGCAGATATGTAACGAACACACAAACGAACGTACGAACACACACTAGATACACATCAAAAAAATTTTTATATCTCGAAAACGAAGCATTTGCGACGGAAGCGCTAGAGAAGGAAAGTGTCAGAATTAAAAAATCTACTTAATGAACATATAATAATTGCTGGACGTTAGACGGGTGTAATAGTAGAATAATACCGAGAAAAGTTCGCCGGCCAGTTAATTTAAAAAAATAACAACCATCAAATTTTTGAGTTTCACAACCATAGCCATAATCATAGTTTGTGGAGTTACATTTAAAAGCTAAGGTAAATTTATAGTATTACACCCGTCTCCCTTTCGAGGTGAAATTTATGTTTTTCCTATGGTTTTTGATGTGTTTTGAACGAATCTGACCTTCAAAACCGTCGGAAATGACTCGTTTTTGAGATAACTCCCCTCCCCCCAGCCGGCAATCAAAAACGAGTCATTTCCGACGGTTTTGAAGGTCAGATTCGTTCAAAACACACAAAAAACCATAGGAAAACAAATTTCACCTTCAAAATTGACCTGACCTAACCTATCCTAACCTAACCTAACCTATCCTAACCTAACCTATCCTAACCTAAAAGAAAAACAGGAATTACCTTATTCACGTGCAGGGGCAGGCTGAGGCTCTTCCTGGAGTAGATTTCGCTTGTCTTTAACTGAAGAAATGAATAAATACTTTGCCAGGTATTGGTATAGATATTTTGACCGAATACCTGGCCTCTTAACCCATTCCTTTAAATCCCGCCAAAATCTTTCGATATTGTGTGTGAATTTCGATATTCTCGTTATCCACAAAATTTTTAGACTGATTAATAACAAATGCTTGTAACCTAAATCACTTATAGTCTTGTAGGCAGCCCAGGAATCACTATAAATCACAGAGCCAGGCCTAATGTACTTCTGAATGAGTGGAATGAGTGTTCCATTCCGGTAGCAAAGTAATTCAAATTCGAAATGGATGGAGCGCAATGATTGGGCAGACATGTAACGGTCACACAAACGAACACACAAACGAACGTACGAACACACAAACGAACGTATGAACACAAACGAACGTATGAACATACACTACTGTAGATACACACCAAAAAAATGTTTATATCTCGAAAATGAAGCATTTGCGACGGAAACGCTATAGAAGGAAAGTGTCTTAGAATTAAAAAATCTACTTAATGAATATATAATAATTGCTGGACGTTAGACGGGTGTAATACTATAATAATACCAAATCTAAGTGCCTCGCGACCTTAAATTGCATACATGTTATAATGAGAGCGTGGACCGACTAGATACTGGTACGCTTTGATTGAATATTTGTTTAAACTGTATCCAATTTTAACTAAAGTAAGAAAACGACACGGGATTGTTTTCAATGATTTAATCTTCTTTTTTTTATTTCTTTTTCCACGCGGAATAATATCTGCATTGGAAAATGAAGAGTAAACCCCAATTAGGCTTTTCTAAGAAAGTAAGAAGGTTTTTGATGTTTATTAATTTAAATGAGACTAGTGTGATTGCCAGTAGTTGCTTTTAAATGGGGAAATATATTTTAAAATTATTTGGTTAGGAAGTAACTAGTATTGGTAATCGCAAGCCTAAGTTAGGTCCTTGGCTTAACTTAGTCTTAGACTAACACGATTACATCACTATGAAAAAACTATATGGGGTTATGGATGAATTGCCGTCACCTCATCCGTTGGAAATTTCCAGCAGATATTGGTGGAGAGCTGATTTAAAAATCCGTACGTCTTTTCATTAAAAAGTCGTTTGTGGAGGTGTTCTGTTCAGATCTGCTGTTCATTTGTTGTGGAAATGACCCAATTAAAAGTTACAAGTCATTGAAGTTTAAGTAAATATAGGGAATTTTGGGCATAAGCATGGGTCATTTCCACAACAAATGAATAGCAAATTGGAACAAAACACGGTTAGGTTAATATTTGTTTTAATGCTTTGTTCATTTTCGATAGAAGGAAATATTCTATGACAATTTAATATATAAATTCATATTCAGGACACCTTGAAACCTCAGGGAAACTGATAAAAATCAAGGAAATGTAATATTCTTTATGGAAAAAAAAATAAATTTAGATGTAAAAAGTAGTTATTATGGGCCATTGACAGTGTTTATTACTTTCCACTATTAAAATTTTGTTGGTCCTCGTCCTCTCTAGTTTTATGGGGAGACATCTCGTGGCAAAATTAGGAAACCTAGGTCAAATCAGCTAATTAAATCTGGTTTTTGTTTCATGTTACCTTATCTGACCAATCAGAGATGTGCATTTTGAAACTCATTCCAAAATCCTTATTTAGTTTGGTTTTTGCTATGGTTTGTCTAGGGCATGGGTCAGGGAACTTTTTTGGCTATTACCCAAAAATCTATTTGAGTAAAATGAAATTACCCCTAGACTTCAAAGTAAATAAAAATAAGCCAATTGCTCTTAAAATTATTGCATATGGTATACAAAAAATTCAAATTCAAAAAATGTTTATTGGATCCATTATTATAGAGAAATAAAAAAAAGCCACACATGCTGGTATAAGAATAGCGCACAAATAAAATTAGTAAAAAGGATTGAAGAACTAAAGAATTTCATTCAAAATATATCTACTTCAGGTTTTGGAAAAATGATTGCGTTTCATTTTTGATACATCATCATCAAAATCAGGACGTAAATTCGTAATATTCTAAAATTTAGAATAATGCCACATTTATGTAACAAAATAAAATAAAAATATACGAAAAAAATATCAGTACAAAGTGTCAAGCACTAAAAGCACCTCTTCGTTTCATGATACCATACACACGACTGAGGCTCTGAGAGAAGTCTCTCTCATACCGCATGCATTACCCCCAAAATTTTTTAATTTACCTCATTTGGAGTAATTTACCCTTGTTCCCCGACCATTGGGCTAGGGTGTGATTTGGATTACTTATAAAAAAGAAGACAGTGCTGAAGCTTTCTTGGTATTATTATAGTATTATACCCGTCTAACATCCAGCAATAATTATATGTTCATTAAGTAGATTTTTTAATTCTAAGACACTTTCCTTCTATAGCATTTCCGTCGCAAATGCTTTGTTTTTGAGATATAAATATTTTTTTAGTGTATCTAGTGTGTGTTCGTATGTTCGTTTGTGTGACCATTACATGTCTGCCCAATCACTGTGCTCCATCCATTTTGAATTTGAATTACTTTGTTACTGGAATGGCTTCGTGTGACGCGTGCTCATTCGATTATTATAGCTGTATTATCGCTTTCTACGAAAATTTAGAAAAGTGTTGTTTCTGCGTGCTCACGGTATTCTACCGACAGTAGTGAAGTGTCCACATTGTAGAATGGAGTGTACATATCGTCAAGACCAGAAACTGTGGCGTTGTAGATAGGATAGGTTTGGTCAATTTTGAAGGTGAAATTTGTTTTTCCTATGGTTTTTGATGTATTTTGAACGAATCTGACCTTCAAAACTGTTGGAAATGACTCGTTTTCTATGATTGCCGGCTGAGGGGAGGGGGGTTATCTCAAAAACGAGTTGTTTCTGACAGTTTTGAAGGTCAAATTCGTTCAAAACACATCAAAAACCATAGGAAAAACATAAATTTCACCTCTAAAGGGAGATGGGTGTAATACTATAAATTTATCATTTTCTTTACAGTCAGTGTTTTACCTACTTGTGTTATTTGTCCGCAGTGTGGTCATGAGTGTAATTATAGAGAAGTTGCTGACCAATATTATTGCAGAAGATTCACTCAGGATGAGTGTGGTAGAAAAAAGTATTCCTTCTCTGTTTCTTGTTGAAAGGGCATGTGGGTTGAAAAATCCCACAAACTGTGGCAAAACTTATTGTACGTTGGGTTATTCTTGACAAAGCGTTTGACACAGCTAGATGCATAGCTCTATTTAGCATTGGCTTCCGAGAGAGTGGTTAATTGGAGTTTTTGCTTCAGTGTCTATGAGCATTGGCTAGGCCAGGGGTCCCCAACCCTGTGCCCTCGAGCACCATGGTGCCTGCTGACCCTTTTGCGTGTGCCCGCCACTGACTGACTACAATTTATAAGTTTTTATTTAAATTTTTAATAAAATGTTAAGTATGTTACATATTTTAAATATTTAGTTACTAAATATTTAAAGTATGTAACAATATTTTATTAAATTTTAGTAATTACAGAAACATGCTCATTTATTTGAAAATACAGTGGAACCTCGACTTACGAATTTAATTAGTTCCGAGACCCTGTTCGCACCTCGAATTGGTCGTAAATCGAATCCATTTTTTCCATTGAAATTAATGTAAATTTAATTAATCCGTTCCAGCGCCCCAGATAATTGTACTTTTAATGCTTTGTAAGAGTTTATAAAGAGAAAATATAAGAGAAAAATTATACTAAATTTAATAAGCTGTATAATTTTACTGTACCTTTGTGGAGGATAATTGCTGGCATGAGTGGATGATGGTAAGGAAGGGGGAGGGAAGTTACTGTTTGGAAGGAGAGTGCCCTTCCATAAGAACACTGGGCACCTCTCCTTCAGGGGTTTTGTCTCTTTTCTATCTCTTTAATTCAATGGTTATTTTAAGTTTTCTTTTTTCACTGCCACTATCACACTTCACTTTCTTGGGAGCCATAATGAAGGGCTTATTAAAGCAATAAACAAAAAATCATGGAGCAAATATGCGAGAAAGCAATAAACGAAAAATCACGGAGCAAATATGTTCGTATGTTGATTTGGTTGTAAATAGAGGCGTTCGTAAGTCGAGGTTCCACTGTAATTATTAATACTATAAACACCCAGGAATGTCTGTCAGTCTGTCACGCTCAAAAAGAGAAGAAGATTCTTGATATATATGGGTGGTGATTGTATTTTAATGCATTAGAAAAAGGTGTATAATAATAATAATATACATATTTTCAGATTGGCTCTTTGTCTTAAATAATGCATTTATATATTTCCCATAGCATTTATATCGTTGCTTAGGCATGAAATAACACACACGCAAAATTTTATGACTAGGCTAGGGTTTAAAAATATGTTTTTGACCACTAAAATATGATTTTCATCGCTCTGCCGGGGGCAGAAGATGATTACCTATTAAGCTAAGATTTTGCAGAAGCTATTTTCTCATGCATGCGCAAGTTTTTGTCTCTATTAGAATATGGAAATCGAAAAAAATGTAAAATCGATCCACCCTACTGAATAATTGACTCCCCGGTAACTGGGGGGGCCTGCGGCTCCCCAATTACTGAGGCCAAAGGCCCTAGCACCACGGGCGTAGCTAAATGGGCCCGTAGGGCCCACTTTAGCTAGTTTCTTTATAAATAAATGAAGTTATCATTTTGATAATTTTTCTAAGATTCTTAGTTAGCCTATCTTTATTTTTTTTTTGTCTATTATGTTCATTATTAAGTCCAACTATAAATTTGCCTTAAAAAAGTAAATGGTGCCCACCGCACTACTGGTAGTCTTGAATGTGCTCTTCAGCACAAAAAGGTTGGGGACCCCTGGGCTAGGCCAACAAGTTCAAATTGGTGGGCCTGGTGAAATTGTCTATTTATTCCTATTGGTTGCTGCTGATTTGTACAAACATCCCAATGTTGCTATTTAAGGTAAGAAATTACGGAAAAATGGGGGTTAGGTTAGGTTAGGTCTGAACCAAAACATATTTTTCTGGTGTTTTTTGGTGTGATTTGTTCAAATCTGGACTTCATTTTTTTGGGAAATGAGCTGTTTTTGAGAAATTTTCAATTTTAAAATTTCTCAAAGAAATGAAGTTCAGATTTGAACAAATCATACCAAAAAACAGCAGAAAAATGTGTTTTGGTTCAGAAAGGAGAGAGAGCACTAAAACGAATACTGGTAATTACCCAAAACATACCAAAAACTACTGAAAAATGTATTTTGCAAAAATCTAACCTAATGGTATTAGTTATTTTTCAGCCCAGAATGTTTCCTGACAATTTTGAGGGGTTCTACATTGTCTCAACAGGTACAAAACATTTATCAATAACATTTCCGTCGCAAATGTTTAGTTTACGAGGTAGTTATTTTATTAAAAAAAAATTTTTTTTGAAGGGGCATTCTATCGCTGCCATAACAGGAGGTGGCACCATCTAGCAACGAACTATGTAAACATTTTTGAGGTAGGCAATCACAGGCCTCTATTTTGTCATGTGACCTAATCCAGCAAATTGCCAACTGATCTGCTTCCTCCTCCTCCATCTGCTTTCAGTTCAAGTTCAGAATCGACATAGCTGTTCAGTGTCATGACTCCAGATTTGAAAAAATTTACTGGAGCATAGCTCTGAATTTACTTTTTTTCCCCTTACACCACTAGATAGGTTAATGATAGTAAACTCTTGAATTGACGACATACCAATTACATTGTTTTAGCTAAACATAATAATACAATAATGTACAGTTTATAACTCACTTTAAGTTTATTTATTCATTGCAGCAGCAACAGTGGACGATGTTAGACCTTGCATGTAGTGATGTGAGTCATTTTTTATTATCATTTTTTTTGTCTTTTTTTGTTTAAAATGAAGATAGTCTGTTTTTTTTGTTCTTTATTGTTTTAAACTTATTCCATATTTTTCTTCCTTTAATCTAATAAGTATATTAGTATTACCTATAATTTACTATACTACCATGCTTATACAGTTATACCTAGTATATATAGTCATCTTTTAGAAAAACTGAATCACGCAAAAAGTATATAATAGAAAGGAAAAACAAACCCTCATTTTTTATATGTATATATATTTTTTAACTAGAATATAAAACATTCTTCCTTGTTTCAAACAATATACATAATTGTGATTGGCAAGAGTACCAGTATATATATTCCAGATAGAAAAAAAAATATTCACCTTTTTTGAACCTTTTTGTTAACCTAATGTTGTTTAACCTTCATTTCCATGGAAGAATCATTACTAGATTGGGTAGAGCATATATGCTAGTTTCAATATCACAGGTACTGGTATAATATACATAATAAAAAATACATAATACTGGTATAAAACAATATATATAATTGTGATCGGCAAGAATACCAGTGTCTGTGTGTGTGTGTGTGTATATATATATATATATATATATATATATATATTCCAAATAAAAAAAAAAAAAATATTCATCTTTCTTTAACCTTTGTGTTAACCTAATGCTGTTTAACTTTCATTATCTGATTCTATTTCCATTGAAGAATCATTATCACTAGATTGATTAGAGCATATAGTTTCAATATCACAGGTACTGGTACTTATTGCAGATTTGGATGTTGACGAAGCCAATGTAGCACCATGTTTTACTTCACTTTCTTGGAATTTTGCATTTTGGGATATAAATACTAGATTGGTTACCTGATGATTATCATAAATTGTCCAATATCTTGCAACAATACCGAAAAGAACTAAATACTCTGGAAAATCACTAGAACAGAGACCCATCTGCAATAGCTATACCAAGGAGCAACCAATATTTGGGTCATTCTCTGTCAGATCAACCAAAAAAAATTGAAATTAACACCCTCATCTCTCATATTTTGCTGAAATTTGGTTTATAGGGAGTTTGTGAGCCCTGAATCCATTTCTGAAATTATAAGGTCAATCCGACCAACGGTTCAAGAGATATGACCTCGGGCAATTTGAGGTCACTCGCGAGGTTACTAACATTTGGCGAGCCATAACTTGGGTAATAATTGTCATAATTATATAAAAGTATATATATTTAGAATCAGAAATATCCAAATATGCAAGTTTTAGAACTCTAGGTTGAAAAAAAAAAAGTTACACTGTAACCAAAATTTGAGGTCACGATTTGACCTCTGGGGTATCAAATGAGAATTTTTTTTTTAAATGTAAAAAATGAAGGCATAGGCATTGGCTATTAGAATCAGCAAAAAAAAGTTTGTTAGTATTTTTCATGTAACTAACATATAAGTGAACACCATATTCATAAGTTGTGCGTCAATTCTACCTATTTTTTCATACTTAAGCTCATAATTTGACCCATAGAAATTAAAATTACATTTTTTATAGATATAAAAAACAAAGTCAGAGTTCTTGACTAATAGAAACAATCATAAAAAGTTTGTTTATGTTGGTACTTTTCATGTCACTAACTTATAAGTGAACACCATATTTATAAATTGCTTGTCATTTCAAGGAATTTTTATATCTTAGCTATCAATTTGACCTCAAGCTCCAAGAATTTAATAAAAATTGTATTTCACTGCTAATCTACACTGGCAATAATAGTTATAATAGTGAAAGGGGAAGACTAGCTCACATGTAGCCTAAACAAACCTGTTGAAACATGTTGCTACTTGTCTAAGTGCAGAATCAACACAGATAGTTGCAAAATTCCTTGTCTATAGGTTAGTACAGTTCCAGCCAGCACTGTGGGTGGCTGGTGGGTATGGTGTTTTAATGAGCCTCAGAGACTATCAAGGCCTAAAATATTAAGTGTGTATAGCTATATTTTCTAAAAAATATATATTACCTAATTGTAAATCCTATATCTTTACAGATCAAAATACAATGGTTCGGCACTTGAAATACTGCCAGGACCCTATTCAAAAACACAAGAAACGCATAACAATCAATCTTAGAAAAGTGACTGATGTACTTGTTGAAAAATGTGCTGGAAGAGTGAAAAAAGACTCATTGTTGTGTGTGAACTGCTGGACACTGATAATGAAAAACCCCACTATACTTAGTACCACTGAAAACAACGAGTCTGAGCAGGATTCAAATGAATCATCTACTATCAGTGGCTTGAGTAACATCTCTTCAATTCAAGATCTGGACAATGACAGTGATTGCTTGATAAAGGAAAATCCTTCAACTTCAGTTGAACCAGTTCTAGCATTTCTGGACCAAACACCAGTTAAAAAAAGTAAGTAATAAATTAATATAATAACTTATACTTTACTACAAGGTCTGTTTGATCTACTATATAGCCAATTATATAGCATTTAAGGTACTATAATTAATATTTAATTACTAATATTCAGGTGTGTGAAACCTTTTTTTCTGTTCTTTTCAGAAGGGCTATCATTAAGCCAGAAAAAGCGCAAGGCTCGTGGTAAGCTATCATCTGCTCAGAAACACCTGAAGGAGAGGCTAGAACTCAGTTATGGTGTTCAAATTACCGAGGAGGTAAGTGATACTTCAAAACCTGAAACTAAATCTGAAAAACATCGACAAATTAATGAATGAATTGAAAGTCATTCTTGGAGAGCAAATGTCACCATCACAAACTACAAATATTGACACTCACCATACACAATTGAAAAAACAGCTAGTTTCTTTCAAACTACAATATACATGGTGAAAAGAAGCCGTTCACTTAAATCAGAACATGGAATCCTTCCGAAGATTCCACTAATGAGCAAAGGAAAAGTGATATCTGAAGAACACACAGATATAGTTAGAAGATTCTATGAGTCAGAAGAGGTTAGTCGTATGTGTCCTGGCCAAAAGGATTGCGTGAAAGTTATCAGTGCTGAAGGTGCAATGAAGGTGCAAAAATGATTGGTCCTCGGGAATTTAAGAGAGATGTTTGAACTATATAAAAATGATGAAAAGAATCCCAAAATAGGATTTTCCACATTTGCAAAATTACGGCCATCATATTGTGTGCTTGCCGGTAGTGGTGGGACTCATTCTGTCTGTGTCTGCACATACCATCAAAATCCAAAATTGCAGCTGGCTGCATTGGGAGAAAGAGGTCTTTCATACAAGGATCTTATTATAGGATTACAGTGTCTGCAGTACAGAGAGACATTTGCATGATGCAACTTTGCAATGATTGCCCAAGAGAAGAGGGTGTCCTGGATTTTCTTGAGTTACTTGACAGTGTGAAATCAGCTCCAAATGAAATATCTTACAAGCAATGGGTGACTGTTGACCGTTGTACAATGGTTGATAAGGTGGAGCCACTTCATGAATACTTATCATCCCTAAGCATGAAAATATCCCGCATGGTTCGTCATCACTTTGTTGCTCAGCAACAATCACAGTACTTCAAGCAGTTGAAAGAAACACTACCACCTCAGAGCGAGGTAGTTATAGTAGGTGATTTCTCTGAGAATTATTCTTTCATTGTCCAGGATGCTGCCCAAGGGTTTGACTGGGACAATTCACAGTGTATAGTTCACCCTTTTGTCATCTATTATAGATCATCTGCAGACCAGGAACTTAGCCATTTTAGTGTCTGTTTCTTATCTGCATCACTAAAACACAACACTATAATGGTTTACTCATTCATATTGAAGCTTATGACATATGTTAAATTCAGATGCCCACAATTGAAGAAGGTGCACTATTTCCAGATGGATGTGTGGCCAATATAAGAACAGATACAACTTCACAAATCTGTTACCATGAAGAGGATTTTGGTCTGTCTTGTGAATGGCACTTCTTTGCTACATCCCATGGCAAAAATGCATGTGATGGATTGGAGGAACAGTGAAAAGAGCTACTGCTCGTGCCAGTTTGCAGAGAACTACAGAGAGGCAAATTCTTACACCAGAACACACGTTTCAGTTTTGTGAAGAAAAAAAAACTTGAGCAAGAAGATAAATTTTTTCTTTGTAACTACAGCTGATTTGAAAGATGCAGAAGAATGGTTGGAACATCGATTCAAGGATAGTAGGGCTATTCCTGGAACTCAGAAATATCATAGATTTGTTCCCCTAAACAAGGAAGAACTGATGGTGTATCCCATTTCAAGTGGCATTGGAGAAAAGAAAAGAATAAGGAAAAGTCATTTTACTAATGAACCTGCAATGCTTGGTAACCTAAAATGTGTCAAACCAGGAGAGTATGTTGGCTGCATTTATGACATGCAAGTTTGGTATGGAATTGTGGAGGAATATTGTGAAGAGTTTGATGATTTCACTGTGAACTTTCTACGTCTCTCTGGGTCATCAGGATCAAGTGCATTTATTATTATCCATCAAACAAGGATTCATGTGCAGTGCCAGGACATCATATATTAACTGTAATGAGTTGTCTTACCCTAAGAGGAGGCAGCAGAATTCAATACATTTTTCCACAAAAAGAAATTGATGAGAGCATCGAGCATGCAAAAATTGTATTAGGCTAGCACATGAATCCTCTAAGTAGGTCTTCCCCTTTCACTATTATAACTATTATTGCCAGTGTAGATTAGCAGTGAAATACAATTTTACATTTTTTGCATTTGTTTTTATATCTATAAAAAATGTAATTTTAATTTCTATAGGTCAAATTATGAGCTTGTGTGAAAAAATAGGTAGAATTGACGCACAACTTATGAATATGGTGTTCACTTATATGTTAGTTACATGAAAATACTAACATAAACAAACTTTTTTTGCTGATTCTAATAGCCAATGCCTATGCCTTCATTTTTTACATTTAAAAAAAAAAATTCTCATTTGATACCCCAGAGGTCAAATCGTGACCTCAAATTTTGGTTACAGTGTAACTTTTTTTTTTTTTAACCTAGAGTTCTAAAACTTGCATATTTGGATTCCTTGTCATTTTCTGATTCTAAATATATATACTTTTATATAATTGTGACCATTATTACCCAAGTTATGGGTCGCCAAATGTTAGTGACCTCGCAAGTGACCTCAAATTTCCCGAGGTCATATCTCTTGAACCGTTGGTTGGATTGACCTTATAATTTCAGAAATGGATTCAGGGCCCACAAACTCCCTATAAACCAAATTTCAGCAAAATCTGAGAGATGAGGGTGTTAGGCACTGGTTGATCTGACAGAGAATGACCCATTTATTATTTTATTAATTTTTTCTTTTTTATTTTGGGGTGGTTTTTTCAAAATATATTGAAAAAACTGTTATTTTCATGAGGTTATAAACATGAGGTTATAAAAATGTCATAACCCTAAATTGTGTATATATATGGATGGTCTCGGGGGGAAAATATGTCATCGCGGGTCTAAAAGATAGTTAAGTGGGAGATTCAAAATCCGAGGCATGGATGGGAGAGTCCTGGAAAGGTTGGACAATGGGCAGTCAGCTCCCAGCCAGTGTTCTCGCAAGTTTAACAGATCTAAGATACAAGACTTTCAGTGCAAGAAAGAAGCCAGTTTTTTTCTGTAAATAGGCTGAAAAGGACATTCTATACTGGTACCATATGGCCTATTTTATTTATTTATTTATTTATTTATTTATTTATTTTTATAATATATATCATTGCAAAAGTATACCTTATAATTAAATTGGCAATATCTATATTAATTATTAAAAAACAAAAAAAACAAAAAAAATAAAAAATAAAATGACAAAAAAAACATGGACATAAAAAAACCCATTTTTTTTAACATCACTACTTGCATGTAGGCATTTGTTGTGAATTTACCGCCATGTATGCTTGGCCACTGATCAATGGCTTTCTGTGTGATCATTACAGCAGATCTAGTGCCTGGAGCTGGACCCTCCTTCACAATTCTGCACAGCTTAGTCAAATGAGATGGCTTAATGGATCCTTTGTGTTCAACAATGTAACCAAGAATGGAGAATGTCCCTTCAGCTGGTGCTTCACTCCAGGCAGTTGATCCATCTTTATCAAAATGCTTTAATCTCTCTGTGATTCCTTTCCACAGCTGTTCTATATATTCTGTCAGCCAATTTATCACTGAGTCTTTTGTAAAACTACTTTCAGATCTGGTTCTGGATGGTCTAGCAACTTCAGCAACCTGGTAGTAATCAGAACGTTTCATGATGTATTTGTAAACTTCATTTAGGATGTAATCCTCAGCTGTTAGTTCCTTTTGCTGCCCTGTGGTATCGTGCTTAAATTCAGAAACTACATCATTTGCATTTCCTCCATTAGCTAATTTGGAAATTGTTTCCATCACTCTTAACATAACACTTTTCCCTCCTTCTTTATAAAATATATTTTCTACAAATTCTGTACTAACTGTAGTTTTTTGAGCTACTTGCAACATAATCTTTGTTACATAGGAAATCAATACATAGAACTTGGCACTAATTTCTTTCTCTTGTGGATGATAAAAAAAAACACAATTTTCCACATCTGTCAAATTGATCAAATTCGTAATTAACCATGCGAGTATCAGATTTGAGTTTTGGTCTCTTAAAACCAGTGATATTGTCAAGAACCATATTGGTATAGTCAAGGCCTGATCTCAGATTTGAAGTGATTCTGAATAAAGTCTAAAAGCTCACTTAGTTTACAAATTTTCTTCAATGCATCAACATGGGCTCTGTTCACAAGATGCATTAAGTCCCATCGAAATTTGAAATTTTCTCCAAACAACTTTTTCATTTCGTTTTTAAATGGCTCGTTGTCCTTACAAAATGCCCCATCTCCAACCATTCCAGATACCTTGGATTTAATTGCTTCTTCAGATAGTTTCAAGTGATTAGGAGACTTCAACACATCAAAAATTTCATTGGCCAAATAAACTCCTGATTTGCTGCGTACTAAATTTATCCCAGCAAGTTTTACAGTCTTATCTTCTTCACTCATAACTAATACAACTGGCATGCTTAATCCCAAAATTGTTCCAATGTCAGCTGTTATTGTTACTGAAGTTTGTTCGAAGAACCACTTTACAGTTTGTTCTTTAAGTTGATTATCTAATAGCTCACAAATTGTCTCGCACGCATGTGTGCTATGATTCAAATTTCCAACCTCACAACCTGACCTATGTAATATAGCTAGAAGTACTGGATATAGAGCCCATGCAGTGTTTGTTTTCATTATGTAGTATAAGATGTTGCCACATAAGTCTTCTATGCGTTTAGTAGTGTTCCGAGAAGATGTTTTCATCACTTCATAAACAGCAGCTCTTTGATGATGCTGAAGTTTAATTAAATGTCTCTTCAGGTGGGTTTTCAGATTTCTAAACCATCTCTTGATTTTCTCCTTGTTTGCATACATAGGTTAAATCTTTAACATTGAAGTAACCTTTTATGTTAGAATGTTTGTCTGAAGCACATGCTTTGGGGTCTGTGCAAGCTATGCAATATAATGTAAACATTTTATCATCAGAAGCATCATCAATATCATGATTATCATCATCTTCATCCTCAACAGCTATATCTACATCAGGCATATTAGTGTCACTATTTGCAATGTTTTCCATTATATCACTTGGTACTGAAAATAAATCATCAGCATGCCCTAGATCCTCTTTTTCCACCAATTTGAATGTAGATTTGATCAAATCATTGTTCAGGATTTCTTGTATTGATTTACTTGCTTAAATGGGCTATGGAAATGTCAAATTTGTTGCTTTTTGCTTTATTAGATTTGGATGCAACACTTGAACTTGAAGGCATATTTTGACTTCTCTTTATTAACCACAACAGCTTGGTGAGTTTCTTTTGTTAGGCGCAAAATTGCATTCAATGTCTTCTGGATTTGGGAATTTTCAAATTCCTCTAAAGCAGTTTTGTTAGTCTGATGCGCAGATTCCTCACTTACCTTTTGCTTCTTAGGTGGAGGAGAAGCACTTTCCTCAGTCTGTGAAACATCTAGTGAAAAAGTTTCATTTTCTAGATTAGCAGTTGATGAAGTGGTTCATTTTTCTGAGGTCTAGCACTAGCACATTTTGTGAACAAACTAAATGACTGCTTTGTCGTATCTCTTTGCTGCACTTTATCCTGGTATTTCTTTACTGCAATATCTAAGCTCTGGGACCTCTTGTATTGTAACAAATATTTTTTTTGGAATTAAAATGTTCTTGCCAGTTTTGCTTCTTTGAATATTTGTTCTTGCATTGACCACAAAAGTAACCCCTTTTAACACCCTCACTTTTCTCTCCAACTTCATCAATATTAGGATCTATTATTGATTATTGACTACCTGAAAAAATATAAAATAAGTAAAAGTTAGTAAATATAGTATAGTAAAAGTGAGTAAAAGTAAGTAAATATAGTACAATGGAAGTAAGTAAAAGTGAGTAAAAGTAAGTAAATATAGTACAATGGAAGTAAGTAAAAGTAAGTGCTTTAAACTTAGTAAAAGTAAGGAAGAGTAAGTTAAAGTAAGTTTAAACTTAACTAAACTTTTCAATTCTAGTCATGGTGGATTACTTAAAACTGCACAAGTAATTATCTGGCCAATTTATCAAACCTGGCCGAGATCAATGGAACATAGTCTAATCCTGATAATTTTATATTAAAAAAATATACGTTTTAATAATTTTAACTATCAAAACATTGAAGCTTAACAAAAAATAAAAATAATTGTTAAATATGGAATTACCAACTAAACTTAAAATAACTAAATTTGTAATTTAAAAAAATTGGTTTGTACAAGAACATATACGCAAAAAAATTGCATAATGTCTAGCGGATGAACAAAACCCAAACCCAAATTTACTTTTTCTCATGGTCAAATTTACTGGAGCAATGCTCCCAGGAATCTGGAGTCATGTCCAGTGTAACCAGTGCCCTCCCATTCCAGCTCGCATTTTCACACTTTTTAAAAATAACTAAGCAAGCCTTGATTTTCTTCGCTCACATGGTGTTCTCCCTCTAAATGTAGTGTCCAACCTATGGCTGCAAGTATATTTTGTGAAAAGACAGACATCAGTGGCAGTGTACCAGTAGCTACGTTATCCCAAAGACTAAGAAATACTTTAATTAGGTAGGTAGGTTAGGTTTTAGGTTAGGTTTTCTATGAAACAGGTTTTTCTCATGGTTTTTGATGTTTCACGACATTCTTACCTTCATTTTCTTTGGAAATGACAAGTTTTTCACCCCTTAAAAAAAAGATTCCCCATAAGTTCCCGAATATTGATGGGGTATATCTTAACAACTGGTCATTTCTGATGGAAATGAAGGTCAGATTTGCATGAACCACATCAAAAACCATGAGAAAAATGTAGGTTTCATGGGAAATAGCAGTCTGAGCTGAAAAGTAACAATTACCAACCTAACTTACCTATACCTAACCTTCTCATTGCTTGTATTACATTAAAAAAAAAAATGTAGTTTACTGTAGCAAGCATTTACTTACTGTAACATTCAATCAGACATACGAGGATAAAGCTATGCATTGAAGCAGGAGGAGGATAAAGCTGTGAAGTTGCATGAAGAAACTGACATAGAGTATTATTAGTATTGGTGTGACATGCACATAATAGGTAGTCCACTGCTTCATATCCTTCCAAAGTCTTTCAGTAGTTTGTGTGTGGACATTGGAATTTTCTGGGTCTACAAAGTTCTTGGAGTGGTTAACTGTCTTATGGATATAAATCTGTGGTAGCTGCGCTAGTCCAAGGTATGCTTTCCACCGATCTGAATAAATCATGTTACCAGGTAATATATATTTTTGAATTAATGGAATGAGTGTTTCTGTTTTACGGTCTTGGACACTTAAAATAAATATTTTTCGGGAACCACGTTCTATCCCACCGAAAACCCCCCCACCATCGAGAACATGGCTGTGTTGATATTTTTGCCTACCAAATTTTGACTCATCAATTTCTACAATTACACCGCTACTGCCAATTGGTTTTTGATATTCAACCCAATATTCACACGCTTCACAGCAAAATGATTTCCAATTGACTATTGTCTTTTAGGAGAGATGTAAATTATCTCTCTTGTCAGGAATATGTTCATAAAATATAATATTACATCAGGCTGTAAATTATGTCTTTTGTCAGGAATATGTTCATAAAATGTAATATTACATTAGGCTTTACATTCACTTTAGTCATTCCAGCTCAACTGGTACAGATTTCAGAAAGTTGGTTGGGTGACCATCTCCGATTTTCTTCAAATTTTCAGGGTTGATTCATAAACCATTCAATAGCTTAAATCTAAAATTTTAGCTTCCTCAGTCAAAAACGTTTAATTTTATGGTCGCTTAAATGGCCCCCACCTTCGACAAAAAATGCCCATTTTGGGCTTGATTGGCCAATGCCTTCATTTTGAGAGGCCTTGAAAAGTGTGTTCTAATAGGAGTAGAAGCTTCAAATTTGTCGTGCCAATATAACTTCTGGTGGGCTTTTCAATTTTGCAAGTTAAAAGGCTGTGGAACAAATAGTTTCTGAGTTACAAGGGCTTAAACATGGCTCCATTTTGAAGCTTGCATCAATTCCTCCTACTTTTACGACTACTATTTTCAAAAGTTTTAGTTCCACATCAATCACAGCTGTTTTAATACTCCTAATAGTCTCTATGGGTTGTAAATTTATGAGTGAAATAAAAAAATAACCAAAAAAGGATTTATTTTTAAAAATTTCCAAAAGTTTAGATTCACAAAATTTTCAAAATTAATATCAACTTTGGGGCTTAATATAAAGGTGTCCAAAATTATTCAGGGAGTTGATACTTCTAGTAAAGAAAGATACATATGTGTACAAAAACATATATTAAGGAATAGATATTAACTCAACTCCTTCATATAGTTTTGGCTATTCAAAGAAAAGTACTTTTTGTGAAAAAATGCAAAATTTTTTCAATTTTGAAATGTTTAAATTTCTTTTTACAACATTGAATTGTAATTTTACTTCCATTTTATTACTTGGTAAGTTAATTCACAAATGTTAAATTATCTAAATAAGTTTTACTCATAAAAAAGGCATAATATACACCTAGATTATTACTACATTTGCAGTTAACACAACAGATGGACCAGCTTGTAGGCTTGTAAGCAAATCATGTAGAACCGTGTTCTACTGCTCTTTAAGCACTTCCTAGTAATTTAAATTATGCAGTTAGTACAAATAAACTAGCAGTAACCACCATTTTCAGTACAAAACCTTAAATTTAAGTAGCTTTGTTGTATTAGCCTACTTCCCTTAATACAAGTGTACAGTACTTAGCTATATACAATAATGAATTCCTGAGTTTTTAAGCATGTGAATTATTGGCTATAAGTTCATATTCTTTTTTTAATATGTGTCATTTTATGTAAATTCGTATGTAAACTTATATATAGCTAATAGCTTATGTTTAGACACTGACTCAGGAATTTATTATTGTACTCAGGCTTTAAGTCTGATTGTCTTCAACACTCCATGGCCTCAGCCATAAATTGGGAATTTATTATTCAGCTTGATACAAGTCTGTAGTTACTTAGTTTTTTTTTAAAATACTCCTCAATTTTAGACAGTACAAGTTATCAAATGATTGTTTGTTTCCCCATTTTCCCAGTAACTGTAGGTGGTTCAATTGAACACAAAACATGTTGGAATGGAATCCAGCAAACATCCTCTTGTTCAGGCCATTTAAAATGATTATTTTTCATGAAATTTACTAATAGATCCTTCTCAGTATTCACACACTTCAACTATGTTTCCAACAAACCAGTCACCTTCATAGAAACAGGCCACATATGTACCAGGTTTATATTGGTAAGCCACATTTTCTTGTATAGCATTGAGGAAGGAAAGTTGTACGTTAAAGAAATTTTCATCACTAGAAATTTTGTACAGTTTAATTCCTCAATTTTAGCTGAATCAATGTACCTGAAATTGTATACCATTAATATTAGATTTGCACCAATCGAACATCTCTCTTGGATTGGTGATGTGACCTTTTTACTTGTTGCTTGTAGACTTGCCCGGGCAACTAACCTTTTGACGGTGCCACCAACACCATCACAGGGGCTCTTTCCGTGAGAGGTGGCAAAAAAGTTCCATTCACATGTTAGTTGGAAATCTTTTTCATGTAACACTGAATTAATGATGTTTTTATAGTTTTTATATTGACTTGCTGCGCCATTGCTAAAGTAACAAATATGTTTTAGTTTAGGATTCTGACTTTTAAGTAATTTCAAGGCTTCACATAAAAAAGAATGAACTGCAGTTGTATTGTGTGTAAGTGAATTTGATATTACACAAAAATTTGTAACTTTTAGTTCACCATCAACTTCTTGATAGCAGACTACTGGATGCAAGGTAGCCTGGGTATTGTCCCAGTGATGCCTTTGTACGGCATCCTGAATTATAAAACTAGTTTTCAGAGAAGTCAACAAGCACTAATGCTGTAAAATCATTGAGGTTTTCTTTACAGTCGGACAAATATTTTGATTGGGCTTTTGCTATGAAATGGTGTACTTCCAACTTTTTTGCACTTTCACATATGTCTTCTACTACATTCGAAACACTTTTTGTCATTGTGACCAGTTGGGTATGGTCTGTCATCATAATCATTGTTTTCGAAAATGGTAAGAAGCCAATCCCGTAATTCATTTAAACCAGGACATGTTTTGCAGTTATTATTCATGCAGTTTCTGGTTTCAGTGTTGCAGACTATTTTCTCTAGTAACACACTTAATTCTACTTTGATGGGGAGTGATTCACATAAAAGTTTAAAGTTCTGGTGTATTTCACAAATGCATATATTGTGCGATCCTTTACTCCCCACACCCATACACCATTTTGGTCTCAGTTCAAAAAACTTTGATTTGGAGATTTTGTCATTTGGATATTTGTTTTTGTAAAGCGTATATAATTCTCTGATATTTGTCAACAGTAGTATTTTCTGCTTGTGAACCTTCCCTTGTGGTGTTTTTATTGATTTGTAGTCTTTTTTACCAGGGCATTCTCTAGTATATTCATTGTTTTGGAAAAATTCTATCACACTTTCCTTTATTTCATCGCTTATACCCTTGCTACTTTTTATTTCTCATTATAGGAAGGATACCTTCTTTTCTCTTTAAGGCCCTCACAGCATTAACCATTCTGGCTGACACTTCAAATTCTTTCATAATTTTTTCTCTGGACCAGGTTTTACCAATTGGAAGGAGTGTTAGAATTTGTATCTTTTCTTGTCTGGTACTAGTTTTACACTTCTTTCAGTTCCTCTATCATATGCTGATAACACTTTTCTTCCTCACTCTCTATAGGTTTGTCCGCTTCCTCATCCAAAATGCTAGGCTTCATATGAAGTACTTTTGACAGCTTTCATTTTGTTGCTTTCAAATTGCTTTAGTTTCCTTTTCGCGTAAAACTTTTGATCTCTTGGTCTTACATACTTAATGGGTGAGCATTCTAGTGAACCTAACGTTTCGTCAAATGTGTCCTTAACTATTTCTACTGGAACATATTCATCACTACCCGAGTCTTTTTCATCTTCAATCATCTTGGCTCTAGAGAAGCATGTTGAGCAAAGTTTCTGTCCTGGTATCAGATTCAGTCTAGTTGCTATGTCTCTGTCAATAATTTGTAGTGATTCTGCAAATAAAGTAGGTAATGTAAACTCTAAACACATTGGAAAAAAAATAATTTTAAAACCTCAACATTTGGTTATAGGCTATTTGTATAAAATATTCAAAACATATGCATTCAGTAGCACAGTATATAGCCCACCCTATTAAAATTAAATAGCTAATTTAGGTTACAATTTACAATATAAACTTTATGAAATATAAATATATTAGTACCTATATTTACTTATCTTCTTTCGATGATTTCTCCATGGATCTTGGCAGCTACGTTGCATTTGTTGGTAATGCATTCCAAACATTTTTTCATGGTGGTAGCATACAGTAGCACTATTTGGGTTGATTACAGTTGCTTTTGTTCTCCACAATAGCAGTTTCCTTGTTTCATCTGTCAGCTCATGTAAGGTATACATTAGGGTGCATCAGCCTATAAGGGATGAAATTTCGAACTTCGGATATTGATTCGGCCCTATGATATTATGGTTACAATCCCCAACAAACCTTCAGTGTCCACGTTTCAAGCTGTTTCTGACAATATTTAGTGGGTCCACCTCGAAGATGAAAATTTGACAATTGTGGAATTTTATGGTTTTACTAGAAAATCTTGTGTAAGTGTTGTAGATTTTTTTTGAAAAAGAAATTGTAAATATAGTTAGTTTTAGGCAAGTTTTAGCCTCAATTCATGAAATTGTGTCTTTTTAGACTCTCTTTTTGTATTATTCTGAGAATCATGAAGTGAGTTACCAGGATGTGGGATGAGGACCCAACTTGCCAAGCATCCCACTGACCACCTCCACCTATTAAAAATGGTATTTCATGATAAAATACTTGTAAAAATTGATTTATTGCTTATTGATATCTTCTTTATTATTCTTTGTCCTTTTTTCTTTTAAAACAGATGATAAAGAAGCTTGTCTCTTTCTCAGATTAGGAGTGGCTTTTCTGTCAGCTTCTACAACTTGGAGAACATTTTGAAGATGTTCTTCTGTCCTTGCAGCCTCATAAAAGTCACTGCATAGTTTTACTGCCCTCTCAGAGCCATCATTTATGACATTTATAGCCAAAAGTTTTTCTTTGGAAGATATAAATGATGCTGTTGTTTTCCATTCAACAATCTCAACCATTAAAAAATCATAGTCTAACTGTAGTGAAGAGAATATGAACCATGAGTTTTTGTCAACTAAGTCAGCTAGTGTGGTTTCCAATCGTAGATTGGTAGGGTAATTAGGCTTTCCAAGCCTAGATCCATGTCTACCTTCTGGAACCACTGTCTCAATCTTGTGTGGTTTATAGGAAAGTAGATGGTTTGTTATAGCAAGAAGTTCATTTTTTGGAACCAAATTGCTGAATAATACTAGAGGAATCATCTCTGATGAAAGGTACCAGAGATGACCGTTTCAAAGATGTTAGAGCACTTTTTGCTATTTGCTTGTTTACTTCCTCGTATCTAAGAAGCTTTTTGTAAAGCTGCAAATCGTGCCATGGTGCATCAAAAACTGAAGAGCAGGTCATCCACCATGGGTAGTAAATCAGTGAAATGAAGGTTGCAAAGTCTCTTAGTTTCAGAATTTGTTGCTTGTTTGTGATTGTTACTGAAAGTAGTTTCAAGATATCTAGTAATGCAATTTTTAGAGCATATATTGCTTTACTCATCCATCTGGCTCTATGTATAGCACCAGGTCGCTGAAGGGTTATATCCTTATCACTAGGTCCTGCATTTAAGTATAACACAACTAAGTCAGAAAATTGTTTGTAGTCATATCGTGTATGTTGCTTTCCTATATTACTTATTTGAATTGCATAATCAGTCCATTCCTGAAGAATCTCTTGGACAGCTTTGGAGTACTGATTGAAGTCAATTTTTTTTTAATTTTTCATCCTTGGAAATCCACTGAAACTTTTCTCGAAATATGTTAGACATTAATTTCTGGTCCACTCGAAGTTTCTACTTTCATGTCCTGAAACACATGACTCATAATAACTTCACCAACATGATGCCTGCATGCAGACCATAATAAAGGCCATCCAATAGGGTGACAATAAAAATCGAAAGTTGGAGTTTTTTATTGGCCATTTGTTCAATGCTGCTACTACATGAGAAAACAATGTACTGTAAATATTAGGTCATTCAGATAATATTTAAGGGTGTCTCAAGTGAGGTTAATAATTCTCCTTATTCATTAATATTTTTTTTAATTACTTATTACGATTGGAGTACGCCTGCACTTAAACTTTATGAACTAAAACATGTTTATTTACATTAATTAAAAAAATATTAATTTATTTTTACTAGGTAATGAACAATTAATTTGTGTTATAAGAAGAATTATTTACCTCACTTGAGACACCCTTAAATATTATCTGAATGACCTAATATTTACAGTACATTGTTTTCTCATGTAGTAGCAGCATTGAACAAATGGCCAATAAAAAACTCCAACTTTCGATTTTTATTGTCACCCTACGGCGTCCAATCTCTTGTTGGATAGTTATGCATGCAGCGCTTGCATGTCCCTTGTTGGTTGCTGTAGTGTCGAAAACCAAGTTCACTATTGAATCGGAGCAGTTCCACAATTTCAGTAGCTTCATAACTTCTTCAGTCAAGTTTTTCCCAGATTGGCTACTGCCACCAGCACTAGGATGATATGATGGAATACCAAGTAGTTTGAGATCCATTGAATTTCCAACTGATACGGCTAATCGTTCTTCTGTAACATATTTATCCTGCAGAGTAGAAATTATTTTCGAATCCCAATGAAGAGAGGCCAATTTAGGAGGATTCCAGGATTTTTTAATGGAACTTGAAATTTTTTGGGCTACTTCGCGTCTTGCTCTATCAGCTGTAGCATATGAAGTTGCCACTGCCTTAGTGTTACCACCACATTCTTCAACAAAAGCTTTTGTGAATGTAGCCTGTTGTGCCGGAGTCATTTTCATTCTTGATGCCAAAGAAACAAGTTTCGGTCTTTTCAGAATGTCATGAGGAATGATAGCTTGAGTACCTAAACAGACTGTTGACTCTGTGGATTTTCCATCTTTTTCAGCTCCATCATTAGCTTCTGACTCACTCTCAATGGTAGTTGTATCGCTTGTGCTACTGCTTTCTAATTCAACATAACTGCAAGAAGCTTCAGTGTGTGTCAATTCCTTTTCTCGCATTTTCTTCACATTTTCGAAAATTAATGAGCTTCATTTTGGATGCTAAAGTTTGATCATGAGCTCCAAAAGAAGCAATTCTATCCCCTTGCATAGATTGAAGAAATTGTATATCTTCTGGATTACTCATAATTTTTTTGGCATTTTTAATCCACAGTGGAAAAGCCATTTTAAGTTGCATTTCCATATCTTCTTATCTTTGTACTTTGTAGCTCTTCTTTTCAATGGAATTTCTCTGTTTCGCATTCTTTTCTGACAATGAAATTATTTTCTCACATGCTTTTTTTCTCAGTAATCATTGGTATGTTGGCTTTATTGTAGAATGGTTGAATTTCTGTTAAAACAATTTTAGCTATATCTCGCTTAGTTCTTCTCTCTCTTAGACCCTGTTGCTGGTGAAATAAGAAACATCTAAGAACTTGTTCACTTGTTGGCAAGTGACATCCTACAATCTTTGCATCATTATTTGTGATGCCAGGACCTAATCCAAATATACAGGTTTTTTTTCGTGTTTTTACATCAACTTTATCTGCACCACTTGAACAAGTTTTACCACGAAGTGGCTTCACTGGCTTTACCACCATTATCCATTATATCATATATCAACTATTATCACCAACATATATCAAAAATTGACCTGTAATAGAAACAGATTAATATTAAAGTAGTCTACATGCCTGAAAATAAGAAAAAATAGCTATAGGTATTTCATGATGGCAAATGATGTTTATTAATAGTAGCTATGGCTTAAACACAAGCAAACTAAACATACTAGGCCTATAGTACCTTAAGGATCATTCAATTCAATAAAATAAAGGTATATGTGAAAAAAATAATTTAAGGCAATTTATCCCAAAAATTGTCATTTTTGTAAAAGTTTAGGAGCTAGGTGGACCCAGTAGATATTAATCAATTGACCTGAAATTTTGCATGAATTTTTTTTAGGGAATGTAACCATAATAACGCAGGACCAAATCAATTTTTGAAAGTTGCCATTTTTGATGCACCTTAGTATACAGTGCCCGCGAAAAGTATCCGATCACCCTTGAAATTTGTATTTTTTACATAAAAAACAATGTTTAAATGTATACTAACCTTATATTAGTATTTTGTCATCTGTCCTTTGGTTTGGATGACTTGTTCTAGACGTTTTGGCATGGATTTAATCAAGTTTTGACAAACTTCCACTGATATTTCCTTGCACCATACCTTTTTGATGGCCTCTTGTAATTTTTCGACTGAGCCAGTGTCGTGGCATTCAACCTTATTTTTTATTATTAGCCACAGATTTTCTATCGGATTGAGATCTGGACTATTACCAGGCCAATCCAAAATATCAAATTTATTGTCAGTAATCCATTTTGTCACTATTTTGGCCCTGTGACATGGTGCACCATCATGCATGTATGTTTTTGTCCTTTGGATTGCCATTGCCATTGGAAGTTTATCCTGTAGCATTGCTAAATACCGTGCACCATTCATAGTTGTGTTCTTCGGAAGAAAATATAAGTTTCCACGCCCATAGTAACCGAAACAACCCCAAACCATCACACTTGGAGGGTGTTTCATTGTCTTTAGGGTGTATTTAGGGTCCATCCTATTTGAGCCAATAGGCCGGCGAACCTTTTTTGGACAACTTCTGAATGTCAAAAATGTCGACTCATCGCTAAATAAAACCTCCTTCCAGTCATCAACAGTCCAACGAATGTATTTTTTACAAAATGCGACACGTTTTTTACGCATTTTTTCATTAATGAACGGTTTCTTAGCAGCATGGCGAGATGGTAATCCGAGTTCTTTTTGGAGCTGCTCCTGGATAGTTCGTTCAGAAACACCAGATAACAAATTATTCATATTAAATTTTATTTCTTTCGCAGTTATTGTTGGGTTTTTCAATACTAAACGTTTCATAAGTTTGTCTGTTCGCGAATTTGTTTTTCTCGGTCTGCCAGATCGTTTTTAGGGACTGGCGTGGTTAGGCCACCATTGTTCTTAGCCCATGAAACCCATAAATTAACGGTACTTTGGGATATGTTTAATTCCTTAGCTATCTGTCTCTGTGATTTCCCACATGCATGCAAAGCAACAATAGCACCTCGACAATCACTCTTAAGTTGTTTTTTAGCACACATTATATATAAATTTTATTTACACCACTTTCTGTAAAAAAAAAAAAAATATCAAGAAATTTACACAAACAGTGAAATCTGACAAATTTGAGACACAGCCACCCGCAACGAAGGCTACCAGAACACTAATTTGAGAATGCGTTGGATAGCTCTCATATCAGCGAGCAACCTCAAAGTTACCAGATGTCGCTAGAACAAATAGAAAGTGAATTACGTGTCTCTGAATATCAAGGGAAAATATTATATTTTCTTGAGTGATCGGATACTTTTCGCGGGCACTGTACATACCCACCTTCCTGGTGAGTCTGTGTTCATGACATGGATCATCCAAGTACATACCAAAGCTGCACTTTGATTACAGGCAGTAAAATTAAGTTAATTGCTCGTTAAATTTTCTGAAAATAAAAGATCATGATCTATAAACTAGGCCTGGACATTAATGATTAACCATCATGTTTTATATTTATAAGAATATACAAAGTGAAATGAGCTACCCAGAGCCCTTCGAGTCGCTGGTTGTTTTGACAGACATATTAAATTTCTTGTATGTTTTAGACTTATTTACATATTAAGTTGATCTACAATTGTAATAAGTAATAAAATGGAAGTAAAATTACAATTCAATGTCATAAATAGAAATTTTAAAATTTACAAATTTTGCAAAAATTTGAGATTTTTCACAAAAAGCACTTTTCTTTGAATCACCAAAACTATATGAAGGAGTTGAGATCTATTCCTTAATATATGTTTTTTTACACATATGTATCTTTCTTTACTAGAAGTATCAATGACTAATTTCGGACACCTTTATATTAAGCCCCAAAGTTGATGTTAATTTTGTGAAAATATCAACTTTTGGAAATTTTTAAAAATAGAAATAAATCCTTTTTTGGTTTTTTTTATTTCACTCATAAATTTACAACCCATAGAGACTACCGTATTAGGAGTATTAAAACAGTTGATTGATGTAGAACTAAAACTTTTGAAAATGATAGTCATAAAAGTTGGAGGAATTGATGCAAGCTTCAAAATGGAGCCATATTTAAGCCCTTGTAACTTAGCAACTCTTTGTTCCACAGCCTTTTTGCTTACAAAATTGAAAAGCCCACCAGAAGTTATATTGGCATGACAAATTTGAAGCTTCTACTCCTATTAGAAGACACTTTTCAAGGCCTCTCAAAATGAAGGCATTGGCCGATGAAGCCCAACATGGGTATTTTTTATCGAAGGTGGGGGCCATTTAAGCGACCATAAAATTAAAAGTTTGTGACTGAGGAAGCTAAAATTTTAGATTTAAGCTATTGAATGGTGTATGAATCAACCCTGAAAATTTGAAGAAAATTGGAGATGGTCACCCAACCACCCCTGTACCAATTGAGCTGGAATGACCCTCTCTAGCCATGCAGGGTTGGTAAAAAACATTAAAAAAAAAAACCAAAAACCATTAGTTTTTTATAAAAACCAAAAAAAAGTTATTTTTAATATACAGCCTGTAGGCTTATATATATATTGAGGAAATTGAAAACTTTGTTTCTCATATAATTTAATTGCTGACAATTAGAAAGAGAAATCAATAGTTTAACCATAAACTAAATAAAATAAACATTTAACTGACTTTGTGCATATAGCTAAACAAATATTAAAAAAATAAAAATCCTTTAATGTATGGTACAGTACTCAATAGAAAAATAAACAAAAGAAAAATATATTGTTCTTTGGCCTTTAAGTTTATAGATATAGCCTCTAAATTTATTTCACATTAGCTATTTGTTAAAACATTTATAAATAAATAAAAGTTTAGAAGCTTTATAACTCCTAATTTATTCCTTAATTTGGACTGTACAAGTCCAAAAGCAGATTATTATTCTTTCAACTGCAGCACTAGATGATATTGCAGTCATGAACACAGAGACATTGTTCTGAACATTGTCAGACAGTTCCCTGATGGATCTCCATCATGCAAGTGGGGTTATGTTTAGATTAATGGAAGTACATGTATGCACAAAATATAAATGCAAGGTTGCCTATATTCTTTTATTTCTTCATATACTTTTTTTTTTTTTTTTTTTTTTTTAAACCATGGTTTAAACCAGGGGTTCTTAACATGTTGCTCTTCAAATGGGCAAATGTTACTCACGAACAAAGCCTGCTTTCCTAATGCAAAGCAAAAAGGATATTTTTCCTGAAATTTTTACTGCTTACTTCAAGATAACATTTTCATTCATGGTCGACATTTTTAGCCATTTAAAAGACTTAAATCTGAGGTTGCGAGGAAAAAATAATTTTGTTGCCTTATATGAGGAAATTACAGGATTAAAAAAAAAAAAAAAAAACTTTTTCAGAGCCAAGTTTCTAAGGAGAATCTTAATCATTTTCCTGAACTTAAAAAATGTTTGGCTGAAACTGCTAGCAACTGTCCATCACTCGTAGTAAAAGCACTTTAAAACATTAGTGACGAGTTCGAAGAGAGGTTCAAACGCTTAAAAGAGCATCTACCAAACTTTCAATTATTGACAAACTACATAAATTTTGAGATTGATAATCTGACAAAAATTTTGGTGCTTTTGCATTATCCTCCCAACACTAATTTTTTTGTATAATGGAAGGAAAATAAAGTATGTTAGCAAAACATGTTTAATTTTTTTGAAATTAATCATTAGTTATATGAATAAGTATTCTTAACCTAACCTAACTTGAAGCCAGCTAACTACGGCTAATGCCTGCGACAAGCTGTTTTTAACCTAACCTAATCCCAACACTAATTTTTTTTATAATGGAAGGAAAATAAAGTACCATAACCAAAACCAAACCAACATTATATAAAAAAATTAGTGTTGGGAGGATAATGCAAAAGAACCAAAATTTTCAGAGAGGAAATAGCAGCTGCAGAATTAGAACTTATTGATGTTTTTCAATGTACCTAAAAATTTTAATTAAGCATTATGAAGTTTGCACGCATTTAAAGAAATATTTAAATAGTTAAATATTTATCTAATTTAAACTTCAAGTTTAAGTTAAAGGCTTTTTTTTATATATGTTGCTCACTCTGTAATTAAGTGCCAAAAATTTGCTCACTTAAGAAAAAAGGTTAAGAACCCCTGGTTTAAACCAAACAACCCTGTCTAAGCCATGTATCCTTGAACTGGGATATGGAGAATCTGCATGTGTTTACACACTTATTTCTTTTGTTAGTCTTTTTTGATGTACACTGGAATATACAGTATGCTGGTCCTCTCTACGTACACTGTTTATCACACAATAGACACTTCCTTGATGGTAAAATGTTATGCGCAATGAAAATCTCTATAGAGGCTTTATCATTATTATAAACGCGCACTATCAGTTCTTCGAAATCGTAATTACAGCCTTCACATGCCATATCTAAATTTAAAGGAAAATGGCATCAATCACTAGACTAGATGAAAATCAAAACAAATGTTATAAATGTACATTTGACATGACATCACGTCAAATGGATATTGTTAATTAAAATTTCAGAAGCAAATATCTTTGTAAATACAAATTTCCCCAAATAAAGACACACACCATTTTTCTTAGTAAATTATGATGTACTACTGGAAATATTTAATTTTACTTGGGGGTGCAGCTGGTGTTATAGTGAACATTAACTTTTTTTTTTTTTTTTTTTTTTTTTAAATCTATATGCCTTAAGTATTTAACGCTGTGTAATAGTGAAGAAGAAAATTATCATACCTTGTTACTCTGTTGGGCCTTGCTTCTGGTTGTAGGGCGTGTGGCTCTTTTGATGTAGGTGATGGGGTTAGGCAACAAGTTTATTTGGTTTAATTAATATAGGCAACACTATACTTAAATACCTGGAGAATAGGCCTAGCCTTGTGTATTAGTTTTATATTAGGCATTTGCTCAGAACTTCTAGGAAGATTGGTATTTTTTTTACAAGGGTATGTTATAGGGATGCTGGCTGTGCTTTAATGAATTGACTTTTACGCTTTTGTATTAATATTACTATATTTACCTTGTATATTTATTGCTGTTTAGCTTTTGGTTATTATCTAAAAGCATTTATTTACAAGTTTTAAAGGTTTTTGTTAAATTTTAGCTGTTGTTGCTATTTAAGGCTGATAATTTAAGTTCTGATTTAAGGTGAAATGTGACTTCAAAGTATACTAAAAATGCAGCTGAAATTCTTGACTTTAAAAATGGAAATATGACTGAACTAGTTAATGAGTTAAACTATATAAATTGGGTGGAGATTTTTTAGCTTCAACCAAAGTAAATCTGTGCACTATGTATGGGAAAAGTTAAAAAATAAAATAAAATGTTCAAAGTAAATATATTCCTCAGAGTAACATAAGAATTGGAAATAACAGAGAACCCTGGATAAATCTGTCTCTTAAGAAAGGAATAAGAGAGAGGCCTTCAGCAAATTTAAGAGAACTTGAAATGGACCTTGAAATCTATAAAAATAAGAGATAAGAAAGCAAGAAACTTACAAGAGATAGTAAATGCAATTTAGAGAGGAACTTGGCCAAAAATTGTAAAGGAAATCCCAAAAAGTTCTTTAGTCATTTCAACCTGAAGAATAAATCTAATCAAAAATTGGACTCCTTCATGCTGATGACAAAATTGTTGAAGAGCTAAATAGATATTTCTGTTCAGTATTTACAAAAGAAACTAAATAAAATTCTAGATTTTACATAATTAGTAACACGAGAGAGCTTTATAAATCATATATTTTGAGAAAGTGGATATTTTGAGAGCAATTGACAGGCTAAACATAGATAAGTCACCAGGACCTGATGAAATTTATCCTAAAATAGTAAAGGAAGGAAAATATAGCACAGCCCAAGCACTTAAAATAATTTTCAACCTTTCAAAAAAGGAAACAAACACCTAGCTAAAAACTATAGACCAATTAGTTTAACTTATTATTTGTAAATTATTTGAAAGTGTCATCAGAGACAAAATTACAATATTCCTAGGAGGAGGATTAATTAGCAATAGCCAACATGGCTTTTGAAATGGCAGGTCATGTTTGACAAACTTAATTGAGTTTTATGATAGTATGTTAAAGCATTTGGATAAAAAAGAATATGTAGATATTGGGTAGTTGGATTTTGCCAAAGCTTTTGATACAGTTCCTCATAAGTAGTTGCTTGTTAAAGTTAGAGCTTGTGGAATAAAAGGGACAGTAGCAAATTGGATTGAAGAATAGCTTAGAGAACAGAGTCCAGTTAAATGGGACTAGGTCTACATGGAACCCTGTTCTGACTGGAGTCCTACAGGGGTCAGTACTTGGACCTCTACTTTTTATTATTTATATTAATGACTTGGAAAGGGGTCTAAATAGTAAAACCTCAATATTTGCAGATGATACAAAATTGGGACAAAATGTAATATCTTTTAACAGGTGCCATGAAAATGAAAAAGGACGTTGATAAAATAGTTGCTTGGGCAGATAGATGGGAGGTGAAATTTAATGTGGAAAAGTGTAAAGTTATGTATGTTAGTCATAACAATCGAGAATTTGAGTATAACATGGATGGAAGCTGGATAAATAAAGGAAAAAAAAGGATATATATTTAGGTGTCATTGTGAATCATGATCTTAAACCTACAACTCATTGTATTGAAATTAGAAATAAGGCTAATGCTAGATTGAACCTAATGCAGAAACATATATGGGTCATTCCATGTCAAGTGGACCTGTGGTCCCCACCTCACCATGTCAGATTTTGTTCTAACTTTGCTCACAGATTCCTTTAAGCCTTAAAGGAAGTTCTGCAATGTTTTAGTTCCATATCTCTTGTGGTTCTGTCACTAGGGCTCCAAGAGCATGGGCTACTTTGCATTCCATAGTAACAAATCCTTTTGCTCTGAAAACTTGCTCCTAGGGTCAAAATTTACTGTAGATTTCAGAACTAACATTACTAGAGCTCTAGGAAGTATAGATTTTCCATAAAATATCCACAAAGTAGGCTTCAAATTACATTTTGATTCCTGGGAAGCCACTTTTAGAAAATTATAGCTGGATCTACTTGACTCTGTGAGCCTTTATTAGAAACCAAGAAAGTACTGCCCATGTGCTACAAAATGTTTCAATCTGGCTCTTCTTACCTGTTCTAGTTGCTGAGATATAAGGCATAAAAAATGGCTGAAATTAATGCGACAAAAACGTCTTCTTTAAAGCTCAAAATGATCATGTGGGACAGCTCGCACCATACTCTAACAAAAACCAATGAAAAGAGCATGTCCTGAAATACTAGGGCCTAGTTTTTTATTTTGGTGTCTTGCTTTTTGGTAGGTCTAGTAGAGCTTTGAAATTTTGTTGTGTAATGTTTCTAGCATTGTATTTAATTTATTTGCACTACTGCGCTGGTCCATGGTGGCTAAGCCACTGCCAATTTCTCTAATTGATAACTATTAAAGAGAAAGATAATTTATTAATACAAAGGAGTCTGTTTCAGTTTTTTGAGAAATTGGCAACCACATCGCCAAGGGGCCACGCCTGATAGCCGTGCAGGTCCAGTCACAGGTCCTACTCACCCACCCACCAACTCGTCTTTCCTTGACTTTCTAACTGGATCCAGAACTGTGCAACTCCTTTTCAAAGCTTTCAAGCAAATTTTCTATAGTAGACAAGGTATTCCCTGGCAGCATGTATCCTCTTCCCATGGCACTCAGTGTAGGAGCAGGAATAGTTGTCAAGATATGCTGCTCTAGAATCCAACAAGTGTCTTTTCTAGATGGCCACTGAAACTGTCGTGCTGGCCCATGAGGGTGCATAAATGTAATTAATGCATCTTTTTCTTCCTCACAGACTTCATAAATGTTTCCAAGCCGCCACAAATCATCATCAAATGCATGCCACATATTGGCCTGGTTGCAGTTTCAACTGTCATTGATCAATGTCACTGTATATTCCAACATTGGCCACAAAATAACATGTACGGTAGATCTTGAAACTTGGCTAACTTGAATATGTTTATCATTTACTGGAACAAAATGATGATTTTCTCAAGTTCCAGCTACTGTATGCCCATGATTAAATCTTATTTCCTGTGCTTCTCTCTCTGCTTCTATTTCATCAGTTGAAACAAAAAAATGTAATTCTGTGCACATCTTTTTGGCAAAATTCAGAGATTGGTAGGTGTGAGAATCTGACCAGTTACTGGTCTTTGCAAACTGGCCCAAGTTGCCAATCTTTTCACAGTGCCCCCTACACCATCACATGCTGATTTTCCATGGCTGGTAGTAAGAAAGTTCCATTCTACTGTTATCCCACCAAAATCTTTGTCGTGGAGTCCCCTTAATTTCTAAATCCTAAATACTAACATTTAGGTTATTTAGTGTTTTTGGTCAATAAACCTTATTCATTGATAGCCCCTAGATTAAGTTTTTTTAATATTTTTTTTTTTACATTCAGAATATACAATTAATATTTATTTAAATATAAAATATAAAATTTCACACTTAGTGTGGTGGTGATGAAATGTCTTATGATAATTATAGAGTGAAACACTAGAGGAGTTCGAGTTGTATATTTAAAATGTGAGGAGTCGGAGTCAGATTTTTAGATTTTTTACAATGTGTGGAGTCGGAGTCGGAAAATTTTGGACCGACTCCACAACCCTGGTGCCAACAAAGGTTCATGAAATTTTTGTAGTTTTTGTACTGGCCTGCAGCACCATCACTGAAGTAATGAATGTGCTTGATTACTTCAAAATTTTCTTTCAGAAATCCAATCAACTTCAGAAAGACATGTACTGCAACAGTATCATGCTTCAGACTCACTGATGACAAAACCATTCACTTCTAATTTCATCTGAAATTTTGTGATACATTACAAAAGGATGCAGTGTTGCTTGGCTTTTGTCCCAGTGAAAATATTGCGCTGCATCTTGTACCACAAAAGAATAGTTCTCTGCAAAATCCATTAAGATTATTGCTTCTTCAGGTTTTATTTCCTCCTTTAGGGACTTCAGGTGAGCACTTTGGTGATTTGAAACATAATGATGACCACAAAGGAAGATAATTTTTGAAGTCAGTTCTGTGATAAAATCCTCTACTGCAGTGGTTGGGGAACAGGGGTAAATTACCCAAATGGGGTAAATTTAAAATTTTTTTGGGGTAATGCGTGTGGTATGAGAGACACTTTGTGCTGATATTTTTTTCGTATATTTTTATTTTATTGTTACATAAATGTGGTGTTATTCTAAATTTTAGAATATTACGAATTTACGTCCTGAGTATGTCCTCAAATATATTTTGGGGTAATACCCAAAAAAGTTCGCTGACCACTGCTCTACTGACAACTGTTTCATAATCAAGGTGTCCCTGTCAGTGTGAACCCATTGTTTATATTCAATCATTTCTTGTGGATTCATTTCTGCTTCTGTAAAAATAGCTGAAAGGTGATCTTTTAGTACTGGTGCTCCAGGATGCAGTTCATACCATTGTAGCATACAGTCTTTTGACTCCAAATTGCAAACACATTTTTGCATCAGCATTTTGTAATCCTCATGAATATCAGCTCCAGCCAACATCAGTTTCACATTTTGGTGAATTATACATACACAAACACTGTGTACCCCTGCTACACCAACTGTCACACCACTTTGGTCGAAGTTCACAGAACTTAGAGAAGCCAATTTCAGGGCCATTTCAATCTTTGTAAGCAATGTACATTTCTTTCAAATTGCTGAGTAGCAGTCTTGTTTTTGAAGCTTTTTTCCATCAATCCTGACACGCGCCCAATAGGGTGTGACAGTTGCCCCAACTTTGTCCTACAATGCTGTTCAAAATTTTGGTGTTGCATATTGACATAAAAAATACCCACGTGCAATTTTTTGAAGATTCATGCATATTTGAGTGAGCACCAGCAATTTGAAAAATAGCAATTTTGTTTATACGGCATACGCGCCTATATATGAGATTACACAACCATCATAAGGGATATTAACACAAATCATTTGCCTGTCTTAATTAAAAGCTGTTATCACTAACACAAAAAAGTTAATCATTCTTATTCTCTCATGGTACATTAAGGGGTTTTATCATATATTCACAAGGTATTATTTCTCTAGAGCAGTGGTTCTTAACCTTTTTACTACCATGCCCCCTCTAGGAATTGGTCCTTCCCTCCACGCCCCACTTCAATCAAAATAACATTCTCAATAACTTCTCAATATTAGCCCATGCTCTCATTAAGAGAATAACAAATACAATTAGAGAAATTCCTGTTTCTAGGGGGGTGCGCCCCCCCGGTTAAGAACCACTGCTCTAGAGCAAGAAACCATGATTTCTGTTCGGAAACAGATGATCGTTTGCGCTGATTAGGAACGCGGAGTCTGTCATTTTCAACTACTTGAAGGACTTCTTGAAAGCACTACTCATCCCTGGCAACATTAAGAAAGTCATGGCAAAGTTTTACACCACGCTCTGCAGCCTCATTGATGACCTGAAGCTTGTCCACAACCCGTTTCATGTTCAGGTAGTCGTCATGATCCGCCCATTCACTGGCTGGACTGTGGAGAAACTGATAGGGCATGCCTAAAATGGTGAAGAACCGCTTGAGTCAGGCCCAATTAGGTCCACCAGGGCAGTGCCACTTTCTGGGACGGGGGGAAGATATGGCTTTCCATAGCCCCCATGATTGAGCCCCACTCTCTTAGTAACTTCAGTGCCTTCATGGCAAAGAAGGGCCTTCCTCATCTCCTCTTTTGTCTTTTCTTGTACTTGGGATGAGAACAAAGCCAGTGGGGCCAACTCCTCAGTTAGGTACCAAGTGTGTCTACCGAGTGCCACACGTGCTTTGTCAACTATTGTGGCATCATATAGGGCAAATTCAGCCAAGGTTTTGACCAAATTCAAGTCATTCAGTGGTGCACTTGCTGGAACAGGGCAAACAATCCACCATGGGACATAAACAGCGACTGTGAACACAGCAAACTGTTCTAACTTGCTGATTTGACTTTGTCACAACCTCGGCTTTGGGAAACTGCTCTTTGATCTGGCCTGACAAAAGAACAATCTTGAGGGTATAGAGCAGTTTAGCCATCCACCTTGCTTTGTGAAGTGTGCCGGGGTAGACCATTGTGAAGTTCACTAGCTCGGATCCTTTAGTTACAAGCAGCAGACAAAGCTCTACCAGCTCCTTGTAGTTGCCACGTGTAAATGGTTGGGCTAGAGATTCACGGAAGAAGTCAGCCATCTCCTGCTGGCGCTCCTCAAACACTCCAGGCATTGTGGGGTAGTAGTATTTCTTTTTTTCATTGTACGCCAGTTGAGAGAAATGGTTCTTGAACCTAGAAATGCAATTATTGGGATTATTGTATTTCGTACTAATCTATAATATTGTTTTAGGGGTATTAAGATTGA
The DNA here is from genome assembly GCA_023014485.1 of Bathynomus jamesi. Taxonomy (NCBI): domain Eukaryota; kingdom Metazoa; phylum Arthropoda; class Malacostraca; order Isopoda; family Cirolanidae; genus Bathynomus; species Bathynomus jamesi. Next base: position 755,985 of record JAJOZX010000398.1, on the reverse strand, counting down.
TATGATCGATCATTTGCTTGGTGTTAGTATATCTTATAAGTCTAATAAAAGAAATTCCACTAAATTTGTTCATTAAATGATAATATTCCTTGTTATTTTGTAAAGCTTATGACTCACCTCTGGAAAACAATTATGTTTGGACTTGAAGAGCCCTTCACTTTCAAGCAAACACCTAGGATGACTTCGCCCACATGCCTGCGACAGGCACACCAGAATACGGCATGCTCTAATTCCTTTTGGAGGGAGACGCAAGCAGCTGTTTTTTGTCCTGAAAAAAAAATGTAATTGTAGTTTAAGGCCACCATTTCAGGCACGTGCTTTTTGCAGATGTCTGTTAAATCATTCACTGTATATTGGTATTAATGTTGTGATAAATTCACGCTAATGTTTGAAATAGGTTTACCTGTATTGGATGTTGTGTCAAAAACCATACCAACGACATTCTGTTCACACACCCAATCGACCAGAAGTTGTTTGGTTGCTGTTGATATAAAGTCTCCTTGAACCAGGCCAGCTTTTTGAGTCAAATGCGGAAGAGGTGGGACTCCAAGAAGCTTTGTGCCATTGACACCAGACACAAGAATGGGCAGGCGGTCATCAGTGCCTTTGGAATCTAGCGTGTCCATAAGTTTACCATCCCAGTGCACCAGTACTTTGTCTGATGGTTGCCCATTCATCCATGATTTTTAAACTTATTTCTGACACGATGGAAGCTCGGTATCGGTGGGGCGTCCTTGCATTTAGACTCAGCTTTGATGTATCTCCACCACATGCAGATACAAGGTAGTACACAATTGCACTCAGCTGGGTCGGCGAGATGTTGTTTCGAACACTGCATGAAACAAGTTCTGCCGACTTCAGAATATCATGGGGCACAAAAATTGAAACTCCCTCTTTCACTGTTCTCCGATGTTTTCTCTTTGGTTCAGCAGTGCTGGCCTCATCAATGTCATCGTCCTCATCAGAGCTAATAGGTGAATCAATATCAGCCTGTACATTCTCAGCATGATCACATTGCTCTCTCTCTTGTCGCTTCTCTTCTCGCATCTGCCTTTTCTGTCGCTTCTGAATCTTTTCTGAGTACTTTGTTTACCCCAGAGTAGGTAGCTACTCTGTCACTTAGCATGCTTTTCATAAAGAGTATGTCAGTATCGATGGCATCTTGTTCGGCCTGAGTTTTCCCCTTTTTCGCAGCTGCCATGTCTTTCAACACAGTGTTCTTATAAAATTTCATCGTCAGGCTCAATTCTGATTTAAACTTCATAATTCCAGGATCATCAGCCCGTCTTCTATCCTCATTCTTTTTCATAAGCATCATGTAGTCTTTGTCATAGTAAGTTTTAATCACTCAGCCAATATTGTTCCTGCCTGTAATGGTCGGGACATTCGCATTCTGGTAATGCAAAAGCACATTGTCAATGGTGGCAGATAAAGCCTGGTCCCAATGCATATCCCGAAGGTTTGCTAACAGACATAGTAAGACCTGCCTATTAGTTGGCAGTTTGCAGCCCTTTATTTCCTTTTCTTCTTCTCGGGGTACGGTGCCCAATAACATTCTGACATACTCATCATCTTGCCGTGTATCCATGATTAAATTCTCTATTTACAACATCAAATCACTGTCAAGGGAAAAGAAAAGAGCAGCATTAAAATTAAATGCAATAAAATAATACGTGGAAAATTTGTGGGTCAGTGTTCCAGACCCAGAAATGAAAATCTGATAAAATGTGCCATTTTCACACTTATTTATGAAGTTCATAAGCTGAAATAGCAATACTTGCTGGTACGACGGTGCTAGCTCAAACATGCACCGATCTCCAAGAAAATTTACAGGGGTGTTTCCTAGATAAATACATAACACTAAAACTTTGAACAGCATTGTAGGACCATTTTTTGATTTTTGAAGGGCCCAATCTTTCTTCCCTGGGCACATCTGGCTGAATTCATCTTCATAAAACTTTTTGAACTTTTATACTATTTCCTCAGGCAATTTTTCTTTTTTTTTCCTGGTATTGCAAGAATACCTGACTCTGCTTTCAACTTTCTGGCTGTTTTAACCATTTGAAGAGAAACCCAAATTCTTCTGCTGTTTGTTGTATAGACCAGCTGTTAGGCTCCAGAGTTAGAATCTGCAGTTTCCTTTCTGTCTGATAATTCCATTTGGCTTTTTAATTCTTCCAACACTATTTCATAATCTTCACAATTTCTGCACCTCTGCTGACTTGTGCTAGCTTCCATTTCACCCACATTAATCCCTGTAAGAGTTGCCATTTTCTGACCAATAGCTTCTTGTGCTGCTTTCTTTTGACATATCCTGGTAAATATCTCTCGTTCACTTTTTGTGGCTTTACAGGGGAAATGTCAAGTGCTGAACAGCTGGTGTCTAGTTTCTGCTTTTGTGCTTCTGGTGGATCAAATGATTCACTTGATGTTGAACTGATTCTTTGTATTTCAGCCCTCTGTTTCCTGCAATCAGGACAAAGTTTCTGTCCAGGCTTGATGTCTTTGCCAGTCTCTTCCTTCAACAGTTGAGCTGTTGCAATGTCAATTGCCTGAAGTGATTTTTTGGGTGATGTTGATTTATGATATTCAAATGGGTTGCAACAGTGCTTCTGCAGACTCATATCTGGTCAAAAGAATTGGACTTCTTCTATTCCTGTTTGAAGAAAAAGTAGTAGTCTTTCCTGAACTGTCACCTCTGTGAACAGTTTCAAATGACATTTTCTGGAATATGTTTTCAGGTGACACTGTTCCCTCTTTATTTCCAATAGTACAAGCTTCCAGTTTTCTTTGTTTCCATGGGTTCTCCCACATGAACACTAGTATCTGATGATTCAGCCATTTTCAGTTTTGATCTGAAAACAATAATAGTCATGTATTACATATTGTTGAACATAAATAAAAATATTATGTATAGCCTAGCACATAGCACCTAGTCCTGCACTATATAATCAGTAATAAGAATAAAAGAAAAATAAAACATTGTGCCAATGAAATAATTATAACGCTAGAAACATCACATGGAACAATTTCAAAGCTCTACTAGACCTACGAAAAAGCAAGACACCAAAATAAAAAACTAGGCCTTAGTATTTCAGGACATGCTCCTTTTCATTGGTTTTTGTTAGAGTATGGTGCTAGCTGTCCCACATGATCATTTTGAGCTTTAAAGATGGGATGTTTTTGTCACACATTAATTTTGGCCATTTTTTATGCCTTATAACTCAGCAACTAGAACAGGTAGGAAGATCCAGATTGAAACATTTTGTAGCACATGGGCAGTACTTTCTTGGTTTCTAACAAAAGCTCAGAGTCAAGTAGATCCAGAGCTATAATTTTCTAAAAGTGGCTTCCCAGGAATCAAAATGTAATTTGAAGCCTACTTGGGAATATTTTATGAAAAATCTATACCTCCTAGAGCTCTAGTAATGCGAGTTTTGAAATCTACACTAAATTTTGACCCTAGGAGCAGAAGGATTTGTTGCTGTGGAATGCTGACTAGCTAAAAATGGCACAAATAATTCAGCACTTGATGTGATGGACAAAGTAGCCCATGCTCTTGGAGCCCTAGTGACAGAAACACAAGAGATATGGAACTAAAACATTGCAGAACTTGCTTAAAGGAATCTGTGAGCAAAGTTAGAACAAAATCTAACATGGTGAGGTGGGTTACTTTTCTGAAATTGGTCCACTTGACATGGAATGACCCCACATAATATTAGACTCTTGACATATATAATTTCGGGTGTCTTAAATTTCAATAGCCTAACTTCTTTTCAATATCATTCTCACACACAGAACAATATCACACCATTTTAACAGTCTTAAAAATATCCATGGAAGGTAGATATTCTTATTTTTTCTATTTAGGTCCTGATCTTACGTAGAGTACATTAAATTAATTATTTCAATTTAAAAAAATTTTGATATCCCCCTACCTTTTATTTATCTAATAGGTACAAAACTATGATGAGGGAGCTTGCTGAAGCATTTGATTGTACTACTTCCTACTAAAGAAGGTTGCAGATTCTTACTCTATCCCCATTAGGGTTATGACATTTTTATAACCATGTTCCTGTATCATAAATCGATGAACTTTGGCCCCCTAACAATGAAAATAACAGTTTTTTCGATATATTTTGAAAAAACTTCACCCCAAAATGAGAAAGAAAAAATTAATAAAATAATAAATAGAAATTTGCATGTTTATTTCACAATTATTATACATAAACATATATTATATTATACAACATTATACCTAATACAATACATATTAATTATACAAATACAATATTATACATTTACTCTATTATTGTTTTAATTGTTTTACTTATTGCTTAAAATAAACCTGTGATTAAGGTTCTTTATTTTTACAGTTTACGTAAAGTTCTTGCATCACCTTAATGGCACGTTCCGCACATTGGTTGCTCCTTGGTATAGCTATTGCAGATGGGTCTCTGTTCCAGTGATTTTCCAGAGTATTTAGTGCTTTTTGGTATATTCTGGAATATTCAAGAAAATACTAGGTGGCCCTTTTTTATTGTTTTCAAGCAAAAGTTCATCAATTGATGATACAGGAAACAATATTTATGACAAAATTAAAGTGTCATAACCCTAATCCCCATACACGATCTCAAAAACTGAAGAGTTCTTTGGGGCTAGTAGATATCTTGTTGATAAAGCCAGGAGCATGAAGCAACAGTGGAATATTGTGAAATGTTCCTAAATACAGTAAAGGGAAAAATATAAGTGATGAAACTATTTCTAATGTGACAGCTTTTTATGTGGACCCAGAATTTAGTTGGGTGTATCCAGGAAAAAAGGACTGTTAGTGTCAGAGACAAAGGTGGAAACAAAATTTACAAACAATAGCATCTCTTAGTAATTTGAAAGAACTGCATCTTAGGTATAAAGAAACTAACTCAAGTATAAGTTTTTCAACATTTGCAGCTCTTAGATTCAAATGGTGTGTTATTGCTGGAGGTACAGGTACACACTCAGTTTATATTTGTACCTATCACCAGAACCCCAAATTAATGGTTTCAGCAATTGATGACAAGGACTTGACTTATCATTCATTGATTCAAAAGTGTCTGTGATGTGGACAACATTAAATGTATGTTACAGCAGTGTAGAGAATGTCCTGGTGTAGATAACTATTTGAACACATTAAATGTACCAGTACTGACTTCCAGGGATTCAATTTTATATGACCAGTGGACCAGCAGTGACAGGGCAACTTTGTCAAATGTAACTATTAGTGTAGGACTTCATTGAAAAACTTTCAGAATCAATTTATTCTTTCTTGTCATCATTATATAGCCAAGAGTCAAAACCTCTACATGAAGACCCTTAAGCAAAATCTCAGTGAAGATGAAGTTTTAGTACTAGGAGGCTTTTCTGAGAACTATTCTTTCATCACTCAAGATGTACCACAGAGGTTACATTACACCCAATGGTTGTATATAAAGTGGAAGATGGTAAATTGAGCCACACCAGCTATTGTATCATTAGTGATAGTTTAGATCAGTGGTTCTCAACCTTTTTTTAACCATCGCCCCCTTGAAAAATTTTTTGCCCACTCTATTTTCAAATTGCCCCCCTACACACACAAAAAAAAGTGAAATAAAATTTAAAAGGCACTAGTTTGGCAGCTAAAAAGCACTAAAAGCGCGCTAAAAATAATACACGTTATCATTTTAGTAGCGCAAGCCTAATTTTAAGTTCAAGTAGCCTCATTCCCGAGAAGTAGGCCAAACTGGCATCCTCTGCCTTAAACCTTGCAACGTTTTCAAAGGAAAATCACATTTATACATGTGTTAGCACTCCTTATTTAGGAATTTTTATCAGATAAGAAAGCGAACATTCAAAACTATTTTATTCTTGGGTCATTCTCTGTCAGATCAACCAAAAAAAATTGAAATTAACACCCTCATCTCTCATATTTTGCTGAAATTTGGTTTATAGGGAGTTTGAGAGCCCTGAATCCATTTCTGAAATTATAAGGTCAATCCGACCAATGGTTCAAGAGATATGACCTCGGGCAATTTGAGGTCACTCGTGAGGTTACTAACTTTTGGCGAGCCATAACTTGGGTAATAATTGTCATAATTATATAAAAGTATATATATTTAGAATCAGAAAATGACAAGGAATCCAAATATGCAAGTTTTAGAACTTTAGGTTGAAAAAAAAAAAAGTTACACTGTAACCAAAATTTGAGGTCACGATTTGACCTCTGGGGTATCAAATGAGAATTTTTTTTTTAAATGTAAAAAATGAAGGCATAGGCATTGGCTATTAGAATCAGCAAAAAAAAAGTTTGTTTGTTAGTATTTTTCATGTAACTAACATATAAGTGAACACCATATTCATAAGTTGTGCGTCAATTCTACCTATTTTTTCACACTTAAGCTCATAATTTGACCTATAGAAATTAAAATTACATTTTTTATAGATATAAAAAACAGTCAGAGTTCTTGACTAATAGAAACAATCATAAAAAGTTTGTTTATGTTGGTACTTTTCGTGTAACTAACTTATAAGTGAACACCATATTTATAAATTGCTTGTCATTTCAAGGAATTTTTATATCTTAGCTATCAATTTAACCTCAAGCTCCAAGAATTTAATAAAAATTGTATTTCACTGCTAATCTACACTGGCAATAATAGTTATAATAGTGAAAGGGGAAGACTCAGCTCACATGTAGCCTAAACAAACCTGTTGAAACATGTTGCTACTTGTCTAAGTGCAGAATCAACACAGTTGCAAAATTCCTTGTCTACAGGTTAGTACAGTTCCAGCCAGCACTGTGGGTGGCTGGTGGGTATGGTGTTTTAATGAGCCTCAGAGACTATCAAGGCCTAAAATATTAAGTGTGTATAGCTATATTTTCTAAAAAATATATATTACCTAATTGTAAATCCTATATCTTTACAGATCAAAATACAATGGTTCGGCACTTGAAATACTGCCAGGACCCTATTCAAAAACACAAGAAACGCATAACAATCAATCTTAGAAAAGTGACTGATGTACTTGTTGAAAAATGTGCTGGAAGAGTGAAAAAAGACTCATTGTTGTGTGTGAACTGCTGGACACTGATAATGGAAAAACCCCACTATACTTAGTACCACTGAAAACAACGAGTCTGAGCAGGATTCAAATGAATCATCTACTATCAGTGGCTTGAGTAACATCTCTTCAATTCAAGATCTGGACAATGACAGTGATTGCTTGATAAAGGAAAATCCTTCAACTTCAGTTGAACCAGTTCTAGCATTTCTGGACCAAACACCAGTTAAAAAAGTAAGTAATAAATTAATATAATAACTTATACTTTACTACAAGGTCTGTTTGATCTACTATATAGCCAATTATATAGCATTTAAGGTACTATAATTAATATTTAATTACTAATATTCAGGTGTGTGAAACCTTTTTTTCTGTTCTTTTCAGAAGGGCTGTCATTAAGCCAGAAAAAGCGCAAGGCTCGTGGTAAGCTATCATCTGCTTAGAAACACCTGAAGGAGAGGCTAGAACTCAGTTATGGTGTTCAAATTACTGAGGAGGTAAGTGATACTTCAAAACCTGAAACTAAATCTGAAAAACATCTAGACAAATTAATGAATGAATTGAAACAGTCATTCCTGGAGAGCAAATGTCACCATCACAAACTACAAATATTGACACTCACCATACACAATTGAAAAAACAGCTAGTTTCTTTCAAACTACAACATACATGGTGAAAAGAAGCCATTCACTTAAATCAGAACATGGAATCCTTCCGAAGATTCCACTCATGAGCAAAGGAAAAGTGATATCTGAAGAACACAAAGATATAGTTAGAAGATTCTATGAGTCAGAAGAGGTTAGTCGTATGTGTCCTGGCCAAAAGGATTGCGTGAAAGTTATCAGTGCTGAAGGTGCAAAAACGATTGGTCCTCGGGAATTTAAGAGAGATGTTTGAACTATATAAAAATGATGAAAAGAATCCCAAAATAGGATTTTCCACATTTGCAAAATTACGGCCATCATATTGTGTGCTTGCCAGTAGTGGTGGGACTCATTCTGTCTGTGTCTGCACATACCATCAAAATCCAAATTGCAGCTGGCTGCATTGGGAGAAAGAGGTCTTTCATACAAGGATCTTATGGATTACAGTGTCTGCAGTACAGAAAGAGAGACTTGCATGATGCAACTTTGCAATGATTGCCCAAGAGAAGAGGGTGTCCTGGATTTTCTTGAGTTACTTGACAGTGTGAAATCAGCTCCAAATGAAATATCTTACAAGCAATGGGTGACTGGTTGACCGTTGTACAATGGTTGATAAGGTGGAGCCACTTCATGAATACTTATCATCCCTAAGCATGAAAATATCCCACATGGTTCGTCATCACTTTGTTGCTCAGCAACAATCACAGTACTTCAAGCAGTTGAAAGAAACACTACCACCTCAGAGTGAGGTAGTTATAGTAGGTGATTTCTTTGAGAATTATTCTTTCATTGTCCAGGATGCTGCCCAAGGGTTTCACTGGGACAATTCACAGTGTACAGTTCACCCTTTTGTCATCTATTATAGATCATCTGCAGACCAGGAACTTAGCCATTTTAGTGTCTGTTTCTTATCTGCATCACTAAAACACAACACTATAATGGTTTACTCATTCATATTGAAGCTTATGACATATGTTAAATTCAGATGCCCACAATTGAAGAAGGTGCACTATTTCTCAGATGGATGTGCTGGCCAATATAAGAACAGATACAACTTCACAAATCTCTGTTACCATGAAGAGGATTTTGGTCTGTCTTGTGAATGGCACTTCTTTGCTACATCCCATGGCAAAAATGCATGTGATGGGATTGGAGGAACAGTGAAAAGAGCTACTGCTCGTGCCAGTTTGCAGAGAACTACAGAGAGGCAAATTCTTACACCAGAAACACATGTTTCAGTTTTGTGAAGAAAATTTGAGCAAGAAGATAAATTTTTTCTTTGTAACTACAGCTGATTTGAAAGATGCAGAAGAATGGTTGGAACATCGATTCAAGGATAGTAGGGCTATTCCTGGAACTCAGAAATATCATAGATTTGTTCCCCTAAACAAGGAAGAACTGATGGTGTATCCCATTTCAAGTGGCATTGGAGAAAGAAAAGAATAAGGAAAAGTCATTTTACTAATGAACCTGCAATGCTTGGTAACCTAAAATGTGTCAAACCAGGAGAGTATGTTGGCTGCATTTATGACATGCAAGTTTGGTATGGAATTGTGGAGGAATATTGTGAAGAGTTTGATGATTTCACTGTGAACTTTCTACATCCCTCTGGGTCATCAGGATCAAGTGCATATTATTATCCATCAAACAAGGATTCATGTGCAGTGCCAGGACATCATATATTAACTGTAATGAGTTGTCCTACCCTAAGAGGAGGCAGCAGAATTCAATACATTTTTCCACAAAAAGAAATTGATGAGAGCATCAAGCATGCAAAAATTGTATTAGGCTAGCACATGAATCCTCTAAGTAGGTCTTCCCCTTTCACTATTATAACTATTATTGCCAGTGTAGATTAGCAGTGAAATACAATTTTACATTTTTTGCCTTTGTTTTTATATCTATAAAAAAATGTAATTTTAATTTCTATAGGTCAAATTATGAGCTTGTGTGAAAAAATAGGTAGAATTGACGCCCAACTTATGAATATGGTGTTCACTTATATGTTAGTTACATGAAAAATACTAACATAAACAAACTTTTTTTTGCTGATTCTAATAGCCAATGCCTATGCCTTCATTTTTTACATTTAAAAAAAAAATTCTCATTTGATACCCCCAGACGTCAAATCGTGACCTCAAATTTTGGTTACAGTGTAACTTTTTTATTTTTCAACCTAGAGTTCTAAAACTTGCATATTTGGATTCCTTGTCGTTTTCTGATTCTAAATATATATACTTTTATATAATTGTGACCATTATTACCCAAGTTATGGGTCGCCAAATGTTAGTGACCTCGCAAGTGACCTCAAATTTCCCGAGGTCATATCTCTTGAACCGTTGGTCGGATTGACCTTATAATTTCAGAAATGGATTCAGGGCCTACAAACTCCCTATAAACCAAATTTCAGCAAAATCTGAGAGATGAGGGTGTTAGGCACTGGTTGATCTGACAGAGAATGACCCTCTTAAGAAGCACTAATTGAGTGATTAAATTGACTAGAAACGTGACAATGAGGTCATTGTCTCCGTACTCGAAACAAGGGACAAACGCGAAAATTAAGAAGCACTAAAAGAAAAATCAATGATAATAGCACAAAAAATAACACCCACCCACGGCCCCACGCTTCTAATTAGGTAAGAACTGACGCACCGTATGCGTAACTGTCACTAAGCTGCTATAGAATGCTTTGAATGTTAACCCGCCCCACTGCACTTCTCATTGGTCAATTCCCTTTAAAATCATTGATGGCACAATACATACTTCGAATAGTGTTTCAAAACCATTGATGAGCAATTCAAAAATAATTTAATTTTAATCGTTGCCTAAATAAATTTTTGCCCTTCTTCAGTCAAATTTTTGCCCACTTTCACCCCCCAAGAATTTCATTTTTGCCCCCGTTGAGAAACCCTGGTTTAGATCATAACACCACAGCAATTTTTAGTTAGACATTAAAGTGAGATTCCCTAATGTGAAAACAATGAAATATTTTTCTGATGGTTGTGCTGGATAATACAAAAACTACTTTAATTTTAGCAATTTATGCCTGCCATCATGAAACAGATTTTGGTATAAAGGCAGCTCTGGAACTTTTTTGCCACTAGTCATGGCAAAAATGCCTATGATGGCATTGGAGGAAGTGTGAAGAGAGCAGCAGCTAAAGCTAGTTTGTAAAGAACAGCAGGAGGAACATCTTGTCTCCACAGAGTTTCTATGACTTTTGTACTCAATTTTGAGTCCAAGTTTAAATTCATTACAAAAGATCAAATAAATCAATAAAATGGAACTCGGTAGTAGGTTTGAAAAAGCAATGACAGTGAAGGGCACACGAGGTTTTCATGGAATTGTGCCAATGTCTTAGTCACATTAAAGCTTTTTAGTTTGACTACATTGTTGTTAGGATTATAATCTCTGAATGAGGTGACTCAAACATGAGTCCAGATTTATCAAATGAGCAAAAATTTCCTGTGGGAAAGTATGTTGCATGTATATATGAGGGGTCGTGCGTCTTACGGTACCTAAGTGCCACCACAGGCAAAAATGTGTTTTTGATGTGTATCATTATTTTCACCCTTCCTCTATCGTGTGGTTTGGGTTATAATGACCTTACAACACGAAGTATTGTTGAAAACCTTATGAAGTGAACCACTTTTTTCACCTCTATCAATAGCCAAAAGTTCACCCAAAGTTTGGCATAAGAAAATTTAAAAATATATATAAAATATGGAAATCTATTCCAAAAACTCATCTTCATCATTAGCATACTTAGAACTGTAATTTAGCCAAAAATGGACGTTCTAGCTCAATTAATAAGATACTATTGCCAGAATATTGCTGAACTTTGGAGGTGATTTATGGCAAATTTTAATTTTGGCACTTAGGTACCGTAAGACGCGGGCCCCCGCATACGATGGTAGAAAATATCTAGGAATCATTTTAGATTATTCAGAAGAATTCCAAGATTATAAAATAGTTTCTAACTCCTCCTATTTCCAACAAAAACAATCTATATTATTTCCCAACTAATAAAGATGTTTGTTGGGTAGAAGCCAAAAACATCCTTCATGAAATGTCAACTCCTAATATTCAATCTGGCACTAGTTATGTATATCTTTGAAATACATGATACTGAGAATTAGGCTAAGTACCAAAAATGTTTCAGATGTAATGTATTGTATAGCAATTATTTTTAAGCAATTTCTTAATTTGTTCAATAGAATGTAACTATACTAGCAGTATTTTTTTTTTGCCTTTGAAGATTGACAAAGTTGAGAGATGGTTATTTATTATTTATTATTTATTATTTATTATTATTTATTATTTATTATTTATTTATTATTTATTATTTATTATTTATTATTTATTATTTATTATTTATTATTTTATTTATTTATTTATTTATTATTTATTTATTTATTTATTTATTTTTATTTATTTTTTATTTATTTTTTATTTATTATTGAGTCTTAGGAAAACACTAAGTTTCTTATAGCTATACTTAATCCACTTGTAAGTCAAGGAAAATCTCTTATAAGAGCTTGATAAGTAAAATAGGCATAATGGTGTAAGTTCAAAGTCCAGCAAATAGAATGTGTTTTTAACCTCCACCACCATCTAATGAAGGGGAAAAACAGACAGTCATTGACTAAGTCATATAGAAGAGTAATTGAGGTACAAAATGATGAAAAAAAATCCTGAATATCTGTATCATCAGGGGTGGGGGCTCCCCCAAACTATTTAAACTGATATAACTTTTTAACTCTGATTAAATGCATTTTATTACTTAGTCGATTATTGTTTAGGATTTGAGTTTTCAAATGGTTAAATTTTTTCCCAGCTCAATTAGGGACTGAGTTATAGACTTTTAAAAATTAAGGGGCCAAAATTGGGGGCCCATAACTTTTGAACTGTTACTCTGATTGCTCTGAAACTTAAAATTTCGTGTTTTTCAGCATAAACAACCCTGTATAGCAATTTTAAGCAAAATTGAAGTGGGTGTGGTTTCAGGCAATGCCTGATTTGTCCTGGAATGACCCTTCTCCCAAAGTTTCATATTTTTGAATGTTGTGAACAGTCATAAATATGCACCAAATTGGATAAAATTTGTACATGATGCATGTTTCATCAGGTGTCAAAATGAAAATCTATGCAACTTTGAACAAATATTTTTTTTAACATTACTGTACAACTTGGGACAGTCTAGAGCACATTTGTGCCTGCGAGTAGCCCCTAGATAAGGTTTTAGAGACTGGTTAATAGAAAAAATATTTTGATTAAAACCAGATTTTTTATTTTTTTTTTATTTTTTTTTTTAAATCATATTTTATGTGCCTACCTGTAAAGAAGTTTGAGCACCCCTGGGCTAGAGATATGAAATTTGGTCCAAAGCAGTATTTGTGTAAGTAGGTACTATAAGATGGGGTGGGGGGATATCTTAATTGGGGACCAAGATATGACTCCTTAAAATTTTTTGGGACTTGGCAGGGTTGCCACTAGGGCTTTAAAAAGCTTTAAATTTCAGATTTTACAAAAAAGGCTTTTAAAAGGGTTTTAATTGGTCATTGTGAGCTTTAAAAGGGCTTTATTGAGATCTTACTGTTAAGGTTTAACAATAAATTTGGAAATACTATGCATTTTATTATTCTATTTACAGTGTTTAGTATGAGAAATAAGTTGTGGTTACAATAGGCCTACGATCAGTAATTCTGTTGTCACATTGTCTCTAGATTCAAAATTTTGAAATTGAAGTTATAAGATGACAATGTGGATCATTGCATTTATAATTAATTTTGAAATTTAATTTTTTATCTAAAGAGTATAAGGAATAAGTTAGCTTCAATTTCATCCAGCCTGTTGGTAGGGGTTTATAAAAAATATCAAAAAATGATACAATATATTAATATTTTTGCATATATACATGTTTTAATATAGGTATATATTGAATGAAACTAGTCTTCAAAAAGGTTTATTTTTGTGAGAATTTTGGCTTTATTTCAAAATTTTAGTGGCAACCCTGGAGCTTGGGTCAGACCCAAAACCATTGAACTGATTGAGCTGTAATTTAAAAATTCCCATTTTTTTGGTTAAAGCTACCAGTACCCTATAAACAAAAACTAATGAAATCAGAGGTTGTGTGTCACCCATTGCATGATTTGTCCTGGAATGCATCTTCACTGATTTAAATAAAGCTACTGTTATGAGGCTAAAGATAATTTTTAAGACCATAAAACTTCTGAAGGTCCATTTCATCCTTTTCATATTAATCTACAATCTCTCTAATATTATTTTTACAGGCAATTATCATTGATGGCCACCACCATATGGTTGGCCGTTTGGCTTCTGTTGTGGCTAAAATGCTTCTAGATGGACAGAGGGTAGTAGTTTTAAGGTAGGTTATAGCTAGTTGTTTTAAAATGTGTTATATCGTAACTGGAACTATGACTAGTGTATCCTAACTTTTCAAACTGATAGTACTCTACTCTTAATTATGAAAAGGGGTGAAATTCTTTATTTTTCTGCTGAAATGCATAATTCTTAAAAATTAAATTTACTATTCATTTCAAATAAATTTTCTGTTTAGCTGTAACTTGTTTGCTTATTAATTGTGATGAGAAACATTATATTTGTGTTTGGAGCATTAATTGTTTTCATATCCCTTAGTATCATCAATAACCCTTTAACCAATTTTAATGATGCAGGTGTGAAGATATGAATTACTCAGGGTGCTTCTTCAGAAATCGTCTTAAGTATCTGAGTTTTCTTCATAAAAGATGTAATGTAAACCCAAAAAGAGGTCCATTTCATCACCGAGCACCTGCTAGAATATTCCAGAGGACAGTTAGAGGTATGTATAATGTAGTCCTGTATGTATTTTATTTGCTTGGGAAGAGTAAACTTTGTAAGAAATTACTAACTGCTAAATAGGAAAGCCCAAGTTAATGGGCCACTTTACCATTTAATTGGTAATGTCTTGTTTACCAATTTGTTTTCCTAAATTCAAGATGGCAAAATAGGTTTATCAGTTGTCTTTACTGCCAAAATGTTTTATGAATGAAAGTGTGAAGATAAATTATGCAAGTTACATAAATTGTCATAAAAGTTTCTTTTAAGGAATTATGACGATTTTTTCATGGAGGCTTACCTATAAAACATGCCTACGTGCGATTTATTATTGGAAGGGAAGTGAAAATATCTAAAATTTGGGAATAACCATTTTATGTAATAAAAAAGTAACTCTTCCAAAATAGAGCTTGAAATTGAGTAGTATATTGCTGGTGGATGAAAAGCATTGTCAATTTTGAACTTGCCTGTTTTAGAGAATGCTATGTTCTATGGGACAGTGCATGAAAAGTTCTCTACAAATTAAACTTGGTACTGAAATAATGAGTACCGGTATACATAAAATTTCATAATCAACATGATGAAAAAGTTTACATAGTATGCTGAAGGATTCCTCCTCACTAATGTTCCCTCTAAGGTGTGCGCGTGTGCGCGCGCACACGCGTTGTGAAACCCGCGCGCACAGGCTCAAGCGTATCATGAGTCACGACAGTAAATGAAGTAATTTCAAAAATATACCGTCACACAAGGTCTGACCATTTGCATCAACATACTCTATAGTTTCCTGAAAATGAAGTAAAAGAATGGTCTGCCTTTGATTGTTCGGCTATTTTACAGAAAGACACTGACTTTGGCATTGAGCATGTTAAAGCTTTGTGCAAAATGTGCAGATTTTCTTGGTGAAAGTTCTACCATAATAGAATAGTACAATGATTTTAAATTTGTTGTATGCGAGAAAATAAAAAGTAAGCTGGTTAAAAACTTTGATGATATGGTAACATTCATCCTCCAAAATGAACAATTTTGTGACCTTGCTAAGTTGATGGATATTGGGGAAACTTTCCTAGCATCTAGTGTGGACTGTGAGTATGGCTTCAGTTTAATGAATTCTATAAAGAACAAATTAAGAAACCGCTTGAAAGAAAATCATTTGGACATGCTCATGCGAATTAAAAGTTACCTGAATGATGACGGATGTATTAATCTTCATAGAGTTTATTTGGAATGGGCAAATGCTAAAGATCGTAGGGAGAAATCATAATCACACTTAAGTGAAAGGCACTTTCATTTAATGTCATTTTGATTATATTTTATTTTATTGAATTTTATTATTTTTTTTTATTCCTATTTTGTGAATGGATAAAATCATGTATTAATCTTGATAGTCTGTTTTAAATTGCTAAATGCTAAAAATTGTTTTGAGAAATAACTAAAATAGTCATTTTCAATTAGTTATTTTTATTTTATTTCTTTATTTTGTTGAATTTTATTTTACTATTTTTTATTTTATTCATATTTTTAGAATGGATAAAATGTTTTCTTTTTTAAGAATATATAATATGGTAAACTTTTTTAATATCCATTTAATAGTACCGTAATGATGAAGCTATCACCTTATGGAAATAATATTTATTAAGTATTTAATATTTATATATATTTCATTTTGAAGATAATAGCGCTCAGAAAAGTTTGCACAGTTTTTCACCATGAATCTAAATGTATGCACAACGAAAATTTCTTGCGCACACGGACTAAGAAAAATTAGAGGGAACATTGCTCCTCACCTGCAATATTTGTAAGTTCTGTAGATGCTGCAGGGAGGGTTTAGCTGGTTAAATAGTTTTTCCATTAATGGTTAAATTTAATTGATACTCATTTCCTCTTGGTTCAATGGCATACAAAGGATTAAATTTCCTTTTTCTATTTTTGAATGCTGTCTATTCCACTCTCCTTTTGCTGAAATTGCCATTTTATGAGATTTCACTGTTTGCCACCACCTTTGGCTTTCCTCCCATTTCACGGACATCCCTCATGAACTAGCTAACAACTTCTCTATCTTGAGTGACCTAGAGCAGATTGTTCAGCACCCTACTCTTATCCCCAATCCCCTAGGAGATAGGCCCAAACTTCTCATTTTATTTCTAACAATTCCTTTTTCTTGCCCTGTCAAACGTTTTTCTCCATTGAGCTCCTGCAAACAATTGTACAATGTTTCCTGACCTGTTGCTCCAGTTTGGCCTTTGGCACTTTGGCGCCGCTGATTTGGGGAACCCTTAGGCAGTTATTACCAATTTTCCATGGAATGACTACTGCTTCTGTGGCTTGAGCCACTCAGTGTGAGCAGAGTGCATCACAAAGGTGATTCTCTTGGGCATGGAAGCGTACGTTCCATGTTTTCCTACTGATGCAAAAAAAACCTCTGGTTTAACTTTGCTTGTTTTAATGCTATCTGCGGAGAAGAGACTTTCAGAAGGTACTGTCACCATATCCAACTTCTGATTTGCTCTGGTTATATTTCTGCTCAGAATTGTGCAAAGTCCATTCTTCAACATGCCAAAAATTCCTTCATTAGATAATGTGAAAACCTATCAAAATCCAATTCTTTCCTCTCTGACACCTAGCCAAAACCTCTCCAACAACTTCTCTACTACTATCTCTCCTCTTTTCCATTCTGATGGCTGTTGCCATCCCTTTTCCTGATGATAATGTTGAACTTTTTGCCCAATCTTTTGCCTTCAACTCAACTCTGGGTGATTCTAGTTCTGTTCCTTCATCTCTCCTCCACTGACTTAATTATGTATAAAATTAGAATCTCTTCCAGAAGTTTTTTCTGTCCTATCTGGGCTCATCTCTAGGAAGGCTTTATGGTGCTGGGGGCTACTGCTGATGTTCTTGAGAAATTGTGCTTCTGAGCTAACATCTACTAGCCATCTTTGTGCATATATCTCTGATTCTTACTGACCCTTGCTCTAGACAAATCAAATGCTTTTGATAAAAGTCTGGCAAAAATCTTTACTTTCCAAACTGCCCTCCTTCATTTTTGATCCTTCTATCTGTGCTGTCATCTCTGATTTCTTTTCTGGCCTATTTATAGCTGTGGTTGTAGATTGCTACTGTTTTTCTAAAGTTGTTAATAGTGGCGTTCCTCAGGGCTCTGTCCTCCCACCAGGGTTGGCACCCAAATTTCAACCCAAAACCCAGTGGAATTTTCAGTGGGCTTTTGGGTTTTTGTTCAGAGATGTTTATTTTAAAATAATTGAAATTTTTCTGATTGCTACATTGTTCAATTGTAACTAATTAGAATGATTTGGCATGTTGATTATTTCAAGTAAGCTGACTTATAAAACAATTCTTAAGTTATGCAATGTGTAAATAAAGATTATGAAAAATTGAAAAGTTAAGAAGGATTTGCACCCATTGTGAACACTGGGCAATTATTGGATCATTTGACATACTGCTCCAACAATCTTGAATTAAAGTTACAGTAGAATTGATTAAGTCTTTTTTCATTGAATCCAGTACCTACTTCATTATTCACTTTGATTAGTGAGTCATCAGATAATTTTTTCTGCTTGGAGGACAATAGCCTGGTCTTAAATTTTGGACCCATTTAATAAATTCTTCATTCTCTACAACTACAAATGGAATATTTGCTGAAAAAAAAAATCTTTCCATTTGCAAACCTGTTCTTTTTTATCTACAGTTGTTCTAACCACATATGGCATTATCTGACCCTGTCTTTTCTTGGCTGGAGTAGAATGGAAAAATGATATGGAAGATTCAGAAGTGGTTGAAGTGAATGAAGTCTCACTACTGTGAATTGTAGTCTCATCATGAACCAGGCTTTCATATGATTTGCTTGAAGAGGGTCTACTCTCAAAACTGCTGTCTCTGTGTAGGAGGAAGAGTTGTTGATGTAGCTGTATTTGTAAGCTCATCTGTTTCATTACGAGCCTGTACCCATTTTTTATTGTAATGTCTCAGAAACCCAGTTCCTTCATCTATTTACTTGTCACAACCTTCCACACAACTATCCCTTTAACTTCAGTACACAACTTAATCCTCCTACTTCTATTAATATTCTTGGTGTTTCATTTTCTCATGATCTTTCCTAGGAAGATCACATACTTTCTAAAACAGCTTCTAAGAGGTTAGGTGTACTGTAATGGCTCTGCAGTTTCTTCACCACCACTCAGTTGGTCTCTGTACATCAGTACTATATTGTCTGCCCCTGTATAGAGTATGCTTCTCATATGTGGGGTGGTTCAACTGACGGCGCTTTACTTAACTGGATGAAATGGAAGTCTTTTCGTCTCATCAGTTGAAGCCCTCTTTAAGTGATGTGGGTCCAGGAAACATTGGCCTGATGTAATACACTGAGCACCAGAAAAATTGGCCCACTTGGAATATCACAAAGCAAAAAAAAAAAAAGTGAGCAAGTTTGTTTATAAGTTTTAAAATTCGAAAATTTAGGACATTAAAAAATCTGCAAACACCTGCTTAATACAATTTATCAAAAAAAAAAAAAAAAAAAAAAAAAAGTCAAACAAAAAAAATTTTGACCCCCCCCCCCCCCCCCCCCCCCCCCCCCCCCCCCCCCCCCCCCCCCCCCCCCCCCCCCCCCCCCCCCCCCCCCCAAATTTGTGATTCAAGGTTAATAAGAGGTGTTGCCTCTCCTAGCTTGAATGACTGCAGCCATTCATTGGTTCATCCCATGAATGAGATTGGTGATCACAACCTGTGGGGTCTAATTTTATGCTGTAGAAGGAAGTCTTTGCCAAAGAAAGGATCAAAAGGGACCACATGCTCCAGCAAGATCTCTTCCACGCATCTTGCAGATGTCAATGACCCACCGATGATGAGCTTTGTGCGCAAGTTTGAAGTGATACCACCCCAGACCATGACTGAGCCTCCTCCAAAAGCAACCCTCTCTGTAAAAGTGCTTGGGGTGAATCTTTCTCCTGGTCTTCTCCACACATTCCTGTTCATTGGATGTTTGAAGATCAAATCTTGATTTGTTCATGAACAATACTCATCCCCATTGGACCATGGTCCAATTGATATGGTCGTGAGCGAAAGCAAGATGAGCATTGTGGTTGTGTGGGAGCAATTCTGGCCCCATTGCTGGATGTCTAGCATGTAAGCCACTTTCCATAAGTCTCTTAATGATTTGCTCCAATGCACTGACATCTTGAGACCTTTCCAGCTCATTTCAGATGTTTATGGCAATTGAGCGACGATCTCTCAAAACACTCAAGATGATTAAACTATTGTCATGTGCAGCGTGATCTTCCAGATCCTGGTCTTCTGGTGTACTCTTTTGTCTCCACAATGTTGGTAGACATGTTGAACCGTTGTTTTTGGAACTCCTAGCGCATCAGGGATGTGTAACGCTGGCTCCAACCATCTTCAATTAGGGCAACAACTCTTGCGATGTTCACAACACTCAAATCCATTGTAAATGTCCAATTCTGAAACCCAAAAGAATTAGAAGTCTACCTGTTACTAAAGGCAAATGCCTAATCCCACTAGTGAAAGAAAAAAGTGGCACTAGCAGCCTAAGAGCAACTGAATATCAGTCTGTTGAATTCTTAAAATAAGTTGAAAATTTATTACAGCTAGTGTTCACAGCTGACTTTTTCTCATTACTTGGTTGCCTCATAGACTATATTTTCGAATTTTTAAAACTTTTATAAACAGAAGCTTGCCCACTTTTTTGCTTTTCACGATATTCCAAGTGGGCCAATTTTTCTACTGCTCAGTAGTTTAAAATGCCGATCCGTGGTAAAAATAATTTAAGTCTTTTGTAAGTCTTTGTAACACGCATAGTATTAGAAATAAATTGAACAAATTTAAGGTGATAATTTACTCTAGGAACTATGATATAGTTGCTATAACCAAAATGTGGTTAAATACCGTGACTCGGAACTTATTGGGGGAACTTCATATAGTGGGTTTTAAACTTTCTACTAATGATAGGTGACCATAGGATTGGTGGGGGTGTTTTGTTGTACGTTCATAATTCCCTTAGAGCTATCGAGGTTAAGATAGATTTTCCAGCAACAATTAATGTGATAATCATTGAAGTTAGGGCTTGTAGTATTAGCTTTAATTACGTTGTTTATAGACCTCCCATTCAACTGCACGATACGAATACTAGATTTTACACGCTTGTAACTTTAAATTAATAATTGGGATAGTATAATTGTCGGAGACTTTAACTGCCCTAATGTTAATTATGAGGCTTTTACTGGTAATGATGAGTGTTTGAGACTGAGTTCATGGAAGATAATTTTTTATGACAGATGGTTACTGAACCAATGCGCGGTGACAATATTTTTGACCTGATGACGAATGACAAAAATATAGCTGAAGGTTTGGAAGTTGGTGAGAGAGTGGGTTGTAGTGATCACCAAATTATTAGGTTTAAGCTATTGATAGAAAACAGTAAGGATAGTAACATAATAGAAGTCCCTGATTTTCATAGGGCTAATTTTGAGTCTTGCTGGCAGGATGAGAGTAGTGGACTGGGATAATTTATTTATGGGTAATGATGGGAATTTTCATTGGGAGGTGTTTAGAAAGTTTTTTTTTTAATATTGAAAGCAGGGTTGTGGAGTCGGTGATAAAATTTGCTGACTCCAACTCCAAAAATTTTAACACTCCAACTCCAGAAATCTGACTTGTATAATTACGACTCCGACTCTGATGGAATGTTAAGGCCAAATTGATTATGATTAGCTTTATTAGGCCAATGGAGATTCATAAACAAGGCATTTCATCACCACCACATGACTCATCAGTTACTTAGTGGCTGTAACTATGCCTTAATGGCTTTTTTTCTCTATTCAAAAATTACAATAAATCCCAAAATACAAACTGATTGAAGCTTAAACAAAATAAGATTATTATTGGTTTAGCAAATTAGTAAGATGCTTTTGTATTATTATAAACATCCGTAATATGTAATATTTTCCATCAGCAGTGAGTGAAAAATATTCAAAAACAGCAGATTTATACTTTTGATGTGACATTACGCTGTTATCATTACTTATCAAATTGAAATCTAAAAATCTGAAAGATTTCGGGTTGCTAGTACAAAATTTTTTAATTTCCTTTTATTAATTATGTTAATTAATTAATTATAATCCTTATTAATTATAAGCAACTATATTTATATATTATTTATATTTATATATTTATATATTATATGGTATATTATTTATATATTAAAACATTAGGTTAAATCTATTTTATTCATAAAATTGAGCTAGGCCTAGGCTGCTATGGTTATAGTTGAAGGATTTGCACTGACTCCGAATCCATCCAACTATGCACTTCCGACTCCATGACTCTGACTCCACAGCCCTGATTGAAAGGGAGTTTATTCTGCGTAAGCTCAAGTGGTGAACTAGGGAAATAGGCTCATTCATAAATGAGCATAACAGAGCGTATAGACTTAGCTACCTTGCCATTGTGCTTAGTAACTTTAATAGATAATTGAGCTTAGACATCAGGTTAAAAGATGCGTTAGGAATGCTAAGCGTAATTTAGATGATTGTGGTTGCGGATAGTAAATATAATCCAAAACGTTTTTTGACAGTCAATAATTGTAAGCTGATAAAAGATAACATAGGCCCTCTAGTGGATACTAACGTGAATAATGTCCCCAACATGGATGATATCATTCCATTTAGTAGCAAGAATATTTTGAATGAAATAACTGCTTACGAGGGTGAGATTACGCATTATATCAATAAGCTAAAAGTTAGCAAGGCTCCAGGCCCTGATGTGCTTTATTCTAGACATTTGAAAAGTTATTGTAGGCCCATTAACAAATTTTTTTAATAAATAATTGGAAACGGATTATTCCTGAAGACTTCAAATTAGCTAACATTACGCCCATTTTTAAAAAGGTGACTGCATAGTAGCTAGCAATTATAGGCTTATTAGTTTAAAGTCAATTGTTGGTAAACTTTAGGAATCCATAGTGAGGGATTGTATCGTCAATCACTCAGTCATGATTTGATTTACAGTTGTCAGCATGGGTTTTGACACCATAAATCTTCAACTAATTTGTTAGTTTTATAATGAAATAGTGTGCGAATACGATAGGCATTGAGCAGCTGATGTTATTTATTTAGACTTCAAAAAGTGTTTAATACAGTTCCACATGGATTAATTGTGGAGGTTAAAGCGCACGGTATACGCAGTCAAGTAGCTAACTTGTCAGAGGAATGGCTTCGTGCCTGGAAACGGAAGGTTGTTGTTAATGGTAGGGAATTGGGGTGGCTGGATGTAGGTAGTGGTGTCCCTTAGGGTTCAGTGTTAGGCTTGACCAGTAATGTCAAAATTCGTGGACAATACTGAAATAGGCAGTAAAGTTCTTAATGTGGATGATAGAAATAGGCTTCAAGACAATGTAAATAGGATTATGGAGTGGATGGATAAGTGGCAGATGCAATTTAACATACACAAAAATGTAAAATTTTGCGTATAGGTTCTCGTAACTATAATTACATGTAAATGATGGATGATACAGTTAGTGATTGTTGATGAGGAAGTAGATTTAGGCATATGCGTATCTAAGGATTTAAAAGTTAGGAACCACTGCCTGTCATCTTGTGCAAAAGTTAATAGGATGTTAGGTTTCATTGCGCGTAATTTCAAATTTAAATCAAAGAATATTGTATTGACTCTTTACCAAGTCCCTAGTCAGGCCTTGCTTAGAATATGCCATTCAGTTTTGGTGCCTGCCATGAAACTAATTCAGTCACTACCCTACAAGTTTTGGGAAGATAGGATTAAGAATTTGACCTTCATTCACTCGAGACTAGGAGATTAAGGAGGGAGCTTATTGAAGTTTTCAAAATCTTTCATTAATAAAATTGATAACGTTAATTTTGACATTGTTCATTTTCAATAATAGCAATACTCATAATAACGAATTAAATTACGTGGCAAATGTTTCATTACTAACATCGCTAAAAACTTTAAGTTTAAAGTAATTGATAAGTGCAATAATCTTCCCACGCCTGTCATGAACTCTACAAGCATTAGTATGTTTAAAAACTATTTACAGATAGGCATTTTAAAAATACTAATGTTTAAAAAAAATAAAAATTAGTAACAGGAGCTCTGGGAGTGATAGTCAGGGTTTGAGTCTGTTGACGATTGATGCCAGCATTAAATTTATTTAAAAAAAAAAAAAAAAAAAAAATTGGGCTAACATGGACTTTGATGTAGCTTGTAGTGTAAACTAACCCATTTTTTGTTTGTCATACTTTTTTTACTTGCATGTCTGTAGTTTGCATGGTATGATGGTATTTCTTTGAGTTAAGACTGTGTTTGCATGGTTTGTAAGCATTCTTAATTTTTTTCATCTTTCACCCTTTTCCTATTCTGACTATTTTTCTGACTTGTTAGCAGTGGCCAGTGGATGATGATGGAGTCTCTCTCTTTCTGAATGAATGTTAACCCATGAATGGTAGGTTTTGCTTATTACTTAACCCTTTATTCTCTTCTTTTAACCCCCTACTCTCTCCTTTCTCTTGGGCTAACCTTAGAGTGGATCTTGGGGTCTCTGTTAGCCTTAGCTTCTGTAGATGTAGATCTTCCTGTATTCACTCCCTCTTTATTATCACTATTCTAATGGACACTGCTCTTCTTAACTTTCTAACTGCTCACTGCCTCCTTTAAGGAGACCTTGCAGTACCAAACTTTTGACACGCTTATCCATTTTCTGTCCAACTGTCCAACTCTAATTACAAGTGTTAATTGGTATTCTGTCTTTCATCTGTCAACTTGGTCAGCTTTGGAACAACCTTCCTTAATCCATTTTTTCCCCCTGTCTATGGCCTCCAAGCTTTCAAATTTAGTGTGTTCAGGTGTCTTAAACTTGGGACCTACTTCTATTGGGTGGGGGGTATTTTTGTAGGCATTCGCTCTTAGCCCCATCTTCCTGCATTTGAAAAACATGTCGTTAATGTTTTGGAAGCATTTTAAATTAAAAGGTATTCTACTAATTTTGTCAGCATTAGGAAAAAACAAAAGTATCATTTAATTATTGCAGTTGGATGCTATCTGTATGCAAAAACATTTTTTCTGTAGTTAAGCTTTTAAAGTAAGAGTTTAGGAATTAGGTTGTTTATTGCCTATTCTATGATAGCTTTGACAACTTAATGTAGACCCTGTTTAGTCAGTGAACCTGTCTTGATGGCTTTCTAGTTATTAAGGCAAACTAAGTTTAAACATGACCTTGTATCTTCCAGTAGAAAATAAAAGGTGAAAGGCGTGAATATAAGCATTATGGAGGTATAAGTGTTGAGTGTAGTGGGGAATGTGTATTTATAAGATAGTGATGGCACGAGTTTGTGGTATTAAGAATGCTCAATGAGTGATAAGCAGGGAGGTTTCGAAGGTGAAGAGGCAGTGTGGATAAAGTGTTCATAAAGAGATGATTGAGAAAGCATATGAAAGGAATTGCAAGGTATACATGGCTCTTATGGATAGCGAAGCACTAGGAGGTCTTGAGTGTATGAGGTTGACAATATTGATGAGTGGTCAAGTTTTTGATGGAAGTAGTCCATACATGAGAGTAAATAAAGAACCGAGTGAGTGGTTTGATATAATTGATGTGCATTAGGGATCTGATATATGGTACCTGTGGCTGTTCAAACTGTTTATGGATGGAATGATGTAAGAGATGAAAGTGCAACTGCTAGAAAGAAGAATGAATTAGGTGTGCAATGGGAATAGGTTTTGTCTGTTGTATGTGGGTGGTGCTGTTATTTGCAAGAGTAAGAGTTTTGTGGCAGTGCATGAGAAGATACTGGAAGTGAATGTGGGCAAGAGCAAATTATATAATTATTGATTGTTGAGAGTTAGGGAAATTTGGACTGTCATATGATGGTGAATTGCTGGGGGTGGTAGAATCTTTAAAGTATTTAGGGTGTTTTGAACAAAAGAGCTACAAGTGCGGATTAAGTTCAAAGTAGGGTGAATTAGAGGAGAAAGGTGGTTGGTGTGTTGAAAGCAGAGACTGGGTGGAGATGCTGAGAGATGTTTATATGAAGTTATGTTGGTACCAACACTTCTGTTTGGGTGATGAAACATTGGCATGGCATGAAAGGGAAAGTCAAGAGTAAGAGTGGTTAAGTTGGATAATCTGAAGTGTGTGGCATTTTGTTAGAGTATGAAATTGTTTTTTTCAAGTTGCTGTGGAAGTGAAAATTGAAGAAAGTGTGTTAAAGTGGCTTGGATATGGTGAAAGAATGGAAGGTGAGAGAGTTGTGTAAGATTGTTTGTGAAGGTAGGAGGAGAGGAAGGTCGAAAAAAGCTGGATAGTCATAGCGAATGGTTGCATGATTGAGCATGGACTTGATCTGGGTAATGCATAACAGGTGTCTGTAAGTAGGTTTGAAGTATGTAAGCCAAGATGGTTTCTTTTTGACAGTGCTTGGAAGTGTTAACCACACATGGTATATGGAGCTCCACAAGGGTGGAATTTTGCTATGTTGGGAGGAGCTGGTCCACTAGGAAGCCTGTGTGAATGAATGTGTGTGCTTTAGTTTCTACCTTTTTTTCTCTCCACTACTTTTGTATTCTACATCTAGGTTGTTTCTGCATTCTCACCCCAATTTGTTGGGAAATGATTTTGGTTATGTATGTACTGTAATAGTGATGGGACGATGCATCGCAATCGCAATCGCGATACAATCGCACATTTTTTACAATCGCAATCGCATTTAATGAGTGCGATTGTGAACAAAAGATTTAAATCTCTACAAAAGTTGCTATGAAAGCTGCTCTTTCATGCGTACTTAAAGGAAAGTTTAGCTAACAACAATACGGAATAATAAATAAATAATAAATAAGTCAAAAACAGAAATGAAAACGGGTTGCGAATTAGTTGAAAACAGAATAAAAAATTGGTTTAATAATAATAACAAGTACACCTCTTTATTTGCTCTATGTAAAATTGGAATGTTAAAAAATCAAGCTAACCCTATGGTAGGTAACGCGTTTAGGTATATTTAAAGCATAAATGAGCGTTATGTGAGGCTAAAGCTAAAACATCGCAATCGCGCGATTTTCAAATTCTGACAATCGCAACAGCGATTGTATGAAATATGACAATCGTCCCATCACTATACTGTAATGATCTGAATATATATTTTTACAGGTATGCTCCCCATTAAAATAAAGAGAGGAAAGGAAGCTCTTCGCAGGTTGAAGGCTTTTGAAGGTGTTCCCCCAGAGTATATGAAAGTAAAGAGGATGATCGTACCTGAAGCGCTCAGAGTATTAAGAATCAAAGCAGGACACAAAGTATGCCATGTTTTTACTAGAAAGCAAACAACTGGTGGCCATTTTTCCACTTTTATTTAGTGGTGGTCCTTCGATGCCCACTGGCATCCTCTTTGGGTGGATGCCAGTGGGCATCAAAACTGTTGTGGAAATAAACTGTCTATTACTGGTTTTAATATATTTTGACCTTCACATAGAAAAAAAGTTTTTTGGACTTTTAATAAATTGTTATATATAGTGATTTGATGTCTTAGGCTATTCTTACTTTGCTACTGTATTTGCAGTATTGTTTCTTGGGGCGTCTGTCACATCTCGTAGGATGGAAATACCAAGATGTTGTGGCCTCTTTGGAAGCCAAAAGAAAACTTGGAGGATGTTATTATGCTGGCAAAGAGAAGAGGAAAGCTGTAAGTGTTTTACTAGACTGCTATTTATTGAACAAAATTAGGGTGAATGGGTATTTGGTTAGTTGCTGGGTTGATCCATTTAATTCTTCCCTCCTCCGAAAGGTTGATGAGGGCACCAAAGGCACCGATCAAAAAATAAAGCCCTTCGGTAGAATAGTGTCATTGAACAAAAAAAAAAAAAAAAAAATCATACGTGCGTGTAAAATTGACTGGACTGACACACGGCTAAAATTGCTCAGGAACCCTTTAGTGGAATATAGGAGGCCCGCATCGAGAATGTGGAACTAGATAATTTTTCATTTTGCCCTTTAAGTTACATTGTTCATGGTTCTAGTGTGTGTGATGAGTCTTAGGGTTGTGAATGACACAGCAGAAAGAGGTGTAAAAATGATTATATATTTCAGTTCTCTTACTAAAAGTGAAGAGCAGAAACAATTGCTACTACAAGTAGTCTCAACACCATTCAAAATATCCAGAACCCTATAAGCACGTTTCAGTGAAAGAGCTCAACCTTCAAACAGTACTTAAAAATTTTGGTGTTTATTACCTTGTTCTTAGCATTTTTTCTGAGGTAATGGCATAATACAACACTTGGTTATTGCCTTTAAAAAGTTGTGCATTTTTTATAATGCAGTTACAAATCTCTCAATTTCCAAGTATACTTTATTGCAATGGTTTTAGTATCCAGCAGTAACCTCGCACTAAACATGGCGTGAGCAACCCCTAAAAATTACTCGAAGTACTCCATATAACATAACTAGAAGGTATCATGTGAAAATTTTTTTTTTTTTGTCAGAACTACCCTTTTTATATTATATGCGCACAAATTAGTTAAAATGGTGCCTCGCTAGTGCTGTTAGCGTCACTGACTACGAATCCATCGACCCTGGGATCGAGACCCGATGACGGCAAGCAGCGCGCAGTAAAACCCAGCTGCTCATCCTTCTACACGATAAAAAAATTGGTAGATAACCACTAGGCTAGCCAGGGTACCCATTTAAGACGGGCTGCTAGTGGGGTGTGGTTCGGATTCCATGTTAAACTGTAGGTTAAGTCTTGTAGAGAGAGTAGATGAGGGGTGTTAAAATGGTTTGGGCATATGGAGAGGATAGTAAAGACTATTTAGGTGTTTGAAAGGGGGAGGGGTAGACTGAAACATCTCCCAAACATCATCTTGTAGACCTATAAAACTGTACATTTTTAGAATCAGCATGAAGAGATCTATTGAATGATACCACATTCAAATCTGTAGAACAATGAAACCCCCCACCCTTTGTTTTTTAAATTTTTATTTTTGACCCCACCCCCCATAGACTGAAATCCCCCCCCCCAAAAAAAAAAAAATTTCATTTATTAAACTTCCATTAATTGTTAAAAGATACAAACAGTAAAAACATGGGTATCAAGTTGAAAGATATTTTAAAAATTATTGAAAAAATATGTACATTGACATTTGTACATTGAAATTTTGACATTTTTACGCAGACTAAAATAGAGAACTACACATGATATATTTACATCCTATATATTAGGTCATCCTGTAAGTAATGTCGTTTTTTAGATCGGAATTTGAAGGACAAAAAAGAACTCATACTAGATTAAAAAGTTTGTAATATTTTCCATCGGAATCAGTGATACTGCCAAAGTCCTACAAGCTTTTCAATGCCATGTTTATAAAATTCAGGGGGTTTTGAGGCAAAAAACGTACAAAGACTGGTGTGCAGGTCATCTGAAGAAGTATACTGTTTCTCAAGATAGTTTTGCAGACTCCTGAAGAGAGAATAATCTGAAGGCGCAAGGTCTGGAGGATGTGGAAGTTTTTCCCACCCAAGCTCCTCAATTTTTGCAGAAGTGATCCAAGCGGTATGAGGACGTGTTGTCGTGGTGGAACACGATTCTTTCCGATTAACCAAAGGTGGTCTCTCTTCTTTTAGTGCAGTGTTCAATTGATCCAGTTGTTGACAGTAGACTTGCGCGGTAACTGTTTGGTTGTGTGGTAAGGTTTCAGTGTATTACACCACCTTTATCCCACCAAACACTGAGCAACACCTTCCGAGGGTGAAGATTTGGTTTTGGCTGTGGTGTCACTGGTTCTCCGGCACAAACCCACTGTCAACGGTGCTTAACATTCTGGTACAGTATCCACTTTTCATCACCAGTCACTAAACGGTACAAAAACGGATCTTAGAGTTCATGGGAATGAAGAGCTGTGCTAATGTTTACCCGCACCATCAGATTGTCGACCGACAATTCATGTGGCACCCTTTTTCCTAACTTAGGCACTTTCCCGAGTTGTTGCAAATGTTGATGGATGGTGGACTGGGATGAATTGAGTTTCTGGGCCAGTTCTTCGATAGTTGTTGAACAGTCTTCTTCAAGTGCGGCTAAAAGCAGGTCATCATCAAACTCAGCAGGGCGTCCAGAGCGTGCTGCATCTGTCAAACAGCAGTCACCATTCCTAAGCTTGCTCTTGGATTAGTAGTAGTGCATGCAGTATATCGACATTTACACCATATAAATTTAAGTATTAATAATGTGGGAAATAATTCCCACAAGGGGGAAAGAATGTATTCCACTTTAGAAGCGAGGTAGTCAAAGAATTTTGAATCGTCACTAGAATTAGGAGAGAAAGGTAAACAGCGCAGATGTATTTAGTTTGGGATTGGCATGCGAGCCATAGCCAAATGGTATAGAATTCAGAAAATTCGAGTTTGGGAATACGAGAACGAGTTAGGTCATTGTGTACATATATGCAACATCCCCCTTTGGAGTGAAATTGAGTATAGAGCAGTGGCGGCTCGTCGGTAGGCACTGCGGAACTGCAGCACCCCTAAATTTTTTATTTACAATTGAAATAATCAAGAACAATATAAGGATGAGCTCACTGAATAACTTTTTCAATAACTTTTGAAACTTTTATTCATTGCTCAATGCTCATCCTTTTATTTCAGTAATTATTTCAACCCATTCTTAGAGACAGCACCCCTAGTATTTTTAGTCACGAGCCGCCACTGGTATAGAGTAAATAAGAGGTTATGGAAAAGGTTTTTGTCAGTCTCCCCAGACACCAGAGATGATGTTTGGAAGAGGAGAGGTGGTATTCAACAGATTGAAAAATTTGACAAAAGGCCAAGAATGTTGGTTTAAGAAAAGTAAATCGGACAGAGGTCTAGAACATCCCGAATGGGCAGTAGCAGATCCAGCCCCTCCATAAATGGGGCACTTATGGTCCCCCTCCCCAGGGGACTCCGAGGCTCTTGACGTTGCTTTTTTTTTTTAATTTTGAGATTATGTAGTAAGATGCATGTGTAATTGTGTATGTAGTGAGGAATAGGGCGAAGTGTGTGTGTGTGTGAGCATGCTGGACTGCTCTAAGGGTAGATGAGACCTGGAAAAAGATAACTAAGGAGGACAGTGACAGGAGAAATGGGAGTTCCAGCACTACCTATCTGCTGTCTAACGCCCCCCTCTCCCCCACCTCGGAGTACTTCCCTAGTCGATTGGTGTCTACGATCTCCTGTAAGTATATGTGGGTGTGGTGTCTGAGGTGATAAGGCACTAATGGGTTGCGTGTTGAGATCTGCTAGGGGGAGGTTGTTAGATGTGAATGTGTTGACAGGAGTGGCAGGTAAAGTGTCCGACCTCTTCTTGGTGGGGGCGAAAGTGACTGTTTGTGGTGGTCGTGGAGTAAGAGTGGGGTAGGGTGCCCGTAAAAGAGGTAATGAAAGTGAGTGAACTTAGATCCGTTCACATTCCCTTTTTCTATCAGGAGAGTGAATGAGGAATAATGGTGCAGGGTGGGAGAGCGTGGAACAAGGGGGTGGAAGAGGAGTGGCAGGTATTTAATGAAGTGGTGCTGAAGTGTGTTGGGTACGGAAGATTGGAGTTGGACATAAACGACGGGGTAGTGAGTGGTGGTATGTGGAGGCCGAAATGTTGAATCAAGATGGAAGTATATGCTCGGTACTTGCAGAGTAGAAATGTGGGTGATTGGGAAGAGTATAAGAGGAAGAGGCAAGAGGCAAGAAGTAAAGAGAAAAGTGCGAGAGCTGAAAGAGAGCAAGTGAGAGATGGATAGTGTCAGAAAATTTCGGGGAGAACATGATAATAATTTGGAGAAAAGTGAATAGTGTGAAGAAATGAGAGGACAGATAAGTATGACTGAAGAGAGTCGATGGGGAAGTGATTACAGAGAGAGAAGTGAAGATGAGGTGGAGAGTATTTTGAGGGACTATAGAACGTGTCTGGAGATCGGGAAAAGTAGATGTGGTATGTTTGGGCAGAGACGGGGTTCGGAGTAGGAGTTGTGGCGAAAGGGTTGGTTCGTAGGGAGGTGATGGAAGCCCTAGGCAGGATGGAAGGTGGAAAAACCGGTTGGAGTGGATGGGATCGCTGTGATCTTGAAAAAAGGTGGTGAATGTAGTGTTGATTGGTTGGTGCAGATAATACGGTTCTGGTCGCGGACTCGAGGGAAGAGCTACAGAGATTGGTAACTGAGTTCGGGAGGGTGAGTGAAAGAAGGAAGCTAAGTAAATGTGAAGAGTAAGGTTATGTGCTGTAAAAGGGATGTTCGTGAGCGACAAAGTACAAGTTTGTATGGTGAGGAAGTGGAAGAAGTGGCATGTTTCAGGTACTTGGTGGTGGATATGGCAAGGAATGGGACTATGGAGGCAGAGGTGTGTCAGGGTGGAAGAAGGAGCCAAAGGTATTGGGCAGTGGTGGGCACGCGCAACAATTTTTGTAGCGCCGCAACTGCAACCGCAACTCTGCTGAAATAGTTGCGCCGCACGCGCAATCGCAACCCTTTTCAAAAAGTTGCGCCGCAAGCGCAAGCGCAACCAAAAATGTTGCGCCGCAACTGCCCACCTTTGCATTTAACGTATATCTGCAGTGGTGGGCACGCGCAACAATTTTTGTAGCACCGCAACCGCAACTCTGCTGAAATAGTTGCGCCGCACGCGCAAGCGCAACCCTTTTCAAAAAGTTGCGGCGCAAGCGCAACCAAAATGTTGCGGCGCAACTGCCCATCTTTGGTATTGGGTGCCCTAAGAAGTGTTTGGAAGGAGAGATCAGTGTCTGTGGGTGCGAAGTTGAGTATGTATGAATGTTATAGTAGTAAGTGTTGTATGGATGTGAGGCATGGATGGCCAATGCGAAGGAAAAGAAAAGGGTGGATGTACTGGAAATGAAATGTTTGAGGACGATCTGTCGGGTGAGGCGGGTTGAGCATGCGAGAAGTGTGGGAGTCGCATATAGAGAGGATGGTAAAGAGGGTTTACCTGTCGGAGCGGGAAAGGGGATGGGTAGACCGAGGAGGAGATGGAAGGATCGGGTGAGGGAGGGTTTGGGTCAGTGGGGCCTGGACGTCTGCGAGGGTGAAAGATGCGCGCTAGATAGGAAGAAGTTGAGCCATGTGGTATATGGTGGGGGCGACGGGTTGGCGATGTGCCGCCGCCTCGGGGTGTATGAAGAGGTCTAGGTAAACCGTGTAGTAGTCTGCGAGGCTGGGCTGTGGATAATTAAAAAAAATATTAAGATAACCTTTGGTTGGTTCATTCTGACGAAGGTCAAGCTGTTCACTCCACCTCAGACCAACAGTGGAAAACGAACGTGGGAGGGTTGGCCACCTAGGGTACCCATTTATCTACCCACCACTTTCTTTGTGTAGAAGGATGAACAGCTGGGTTTTGCTGCGCTTCGGCTGCCGTCACTGCGTTTCGAACCCGGGTCCGATATGGATTCGTAGTCAGCGACGCTAACCACACCACCACCGAGGCGTGTGTGTATACACACACACAGGGTGTTTATAAAGTCCCTATCTATTTCAGTGAAAACGTAGCAAAAAGGGTAAAATTCAATAATATAATAGAAGGCATACATTTAATGAATACTTAAGCATATAATTCTACATGAGCACCATCAGTATCTATAGAGTTCGAATCTGTCAGCAGCATTGCGGAACACATTTTGGAGCATACGACCACGTAAATGTCCCAGCTTCATTCAGATGGCATTTTAAACACCGTCGTCTTTCAACAAGATGTGGCGGGGCACCTTGTCATTACGCAAACATTGTTTGGGAGTACCTAAATGAACTATTTCCAAATCGGTGGGTCGGACGTGGAGGCAACAGTCCCTGGGCGGCTCGATCTCCTGACCTAACGCTCTTGGATTTCTTTGTATGGGACTTTATCAAATCAAACGTCTATCAAACGAGGGTTACAGATCTGCAAGATTTACGTACTCGTATCGAAACAGCAGTTATAAAAATAACCCTTGTCATGCTCCAAAATGTGTTCCGCAATGCTGCTGACAGATTCGAATTCTGTAGAGATACTGATGGTGCTCATGTAGAATTATATGCTTAAGTATTCATTAAATGTATGCCTTCTATTACATTGTTATTGAATTTTACCCTTTTTGCTACGTTTTCACTGAAATAGATAGGGACTTCATAAACACCCTATATATATCCTTGGCCAAAAGTATTAGCCACCCGACTTATATGGGTAATAGTGTTGTTACTCTCTTTTGAGGTTAGAAAAAAATATAAAAGAAGAAAGTAAGTTTATTCTGAAATATTTTAATACCTCGTGCACCCAACCATTTGCCTTTATTACAGCTTGAATGCGTCTTGACATCGAATCGACTAATTTTTTGCATGTTTCAATAAGCATTTTTTCCCATTCTTCAAGAAGCTTAGCATGAAGTTCAGCTTTAGACGAAGATTTATGTTTCCAGACAACCTTGCCTAATACTGCCCACAGGTGTTCTGTGGGATTAAGGTCTGGGCTTTTGGGGTGGCCACTCCAAAAGTTTGATTCCTCCAGAAGACATGCAGCCCCAAACCATTATTCTACCACCGCCATATTTTACCGTAGGGACAATACATTCTGGCTTGTATGTTTTCTTTCTGGATTTTCGTGCCTCGAGATCAGATACTACGAGCCTTCTCACTGTTCTAGGTGACACGCTTGTTTTTTGCTTGGAATAGCTCTGCAGCTATCTCAGATGACGTTTTTTGGCGATTTTGCAAAGATGAGCGTTTCAAGAATCGATCCTCCCTAGCATTAGTAACACACTTTCGCCCACATCTTGGCTTAGATGCGTGGCTCTTGGTGTCCTGAAGACGTTTTAAAGTTGTCCGAACAGTGCACCTTGAACATTTAAATTTTCTTGCAATTGAAGCTTGCGAAAATCCTTGAGAATGAAAAACCTCTATTTTAGCCCTTCCCAATTCGGTTAACACTCTTCCTACCCATTGTTGAAACTTACGAATATCTCTGGAAAAAAAAAAATAAATAAATAAAAATAAATAAATCAACATTTTGATAGTTTTCAAAAAATTAACCATGGAAGCAGGTTTTTATATTTCAATGTTTTGAGAAAATAGGTGGAGCTCGCAAAAATTGAAATTGAAATACCTCGGCAAAGGTGCTCGATGAAGGTGCAAATTAGTCATATTATAATCACGAAACTCTAAACTAATTATTTCATTGTTCGAATATCTATAACCACTATAAGCGGAGTTTCAGGGGGTGGCTAATACTTTTTGCCAAGGATATATATATATATATATATATATATATATATATATATATATATATATATATATATATATGAAAAATTATTTCACGAAAGTGACACGTGAAAAATATTTATGATGAATAAACCACGAAGGAAAAAGAAACACAAAGGGGTGCTCAAGCGCTTTCGTCTAATGACATCCTCAGGAACACTGGAGTGAAAGGACAGATCAGGGCAATATATAGGTTACAAAATAAACAAACATACATACATATTCATATATATATACATATATTATTATTATACATATACATATATAGAGTAAGCATAGAAAAAATTGTGGGAGGAGCAAACATTTATATGGAAGATTGACACTTATAGGCATCATTTTGTTTTCCAATTTATATTTACTTGTACTTTTTTATTCGTTTGTGACTATAATATGCATGATTCAGACAATAACTAAAAAACCTGTGGTAATTTTTCCCTTATAAATTGGTGTGCCTCTCTTAAAATTTATCTTTCAATTTATTATTATTATTTTTTAATTTTTATTTTTTTTATTTTTTTTATTGGTTTATTTCTTTATTTTTTTGGCTGGGACATATATATCACTATGGCACTTTTTATATTTATAATTATTTTTATTTCTTTATTCTTTTGTGACCTGTTCCATAAACAAGCCATTTGAATTTATATTGAAGGTCGGCCAAAGTGCATATATATATATATATATGTATGTATATATATTTGTGGTTTTTTATTTGCTGGTTTATTTCTTTATAGTTTTTTAGGCTGTATCATATATATATCACTAAGACACTATTTTGTAATTAATTTTTTTTCTCAATTTATATTTATATTTATTTTTTTCTTTATTCTTTTGTGACCTGTTTCATAAACAAGCCTTTTGAATTTATATTGAATGTCGGCTGAAGTGCTATAAGTGTCAATCTTCCATATAAATGTTTGCTCCTCCCACAATTTTTTTTTTTCTATGCTTACTATATATATGTATATGTATATATATATATGTATATGTATATATCCTCCGGTCTTCTTTTCTGGCCCATCTTCCCGTCCATTCGGACGACGTTCCCGTCTACACCGACGGCTCGCGCTCCCCTGCAGGTGTCGCGGCCGCCGTCTTCTCTCCGTCATTGTCACCTACCTCCCGTGGTATCCCCCTGCCGGTTCAGGCCTCCATCTTTTCCGCGGAGCTCTTTGCCCTTCTGGAAGCCCTCCGTCTGGTATCGGGTTGTTCGCGGTCCTCCTGTACCATTTTTTCGGACTCGCTGAGCGCCCTTCAGGCGCTCGAGCGCTATGATTCCCCGGACCCCCTCGTACGCCTTATTCAACAGGAGTACCATGTCCTGCACACCATTCACCGGATCCGGGTCACCTTCTGCTGGGTTCCCGCCCATGTTGGTGTTTCCGGTAATGAGGCGGCGGACCGCTTAGCCCGGTCCGCCGCCTCGCTCCCTCCCCTCCCCCGCCCGCTCCCCTTCTCAGACTATGTGCAGGTCTTCGTTCCTTTTACGATCGCATGTGGCAACAGTCCTGGGACGATGCCACCGAAATAAACTCTGGTCCATCCGCCCCCGTCTGTCATATTGGGTGTCCTCTTTCCACCGCTCCAGACACAAAGAGGTCGTCCTTGCGCGGCTTCGCATCGGCCATACGCGCCTCACGCACGGCTATCTTATGTTCCGGCAGGAGGCTCCTCGTTGCGCCTCCTGCCAGTCGCCCCTCACCGTCTCTCACATCCTTGTGGAATGCCCCACCCTGTCGTCAGTACGTCGTCGCGCTTTTCCGTTCCTTTCTGATTTCCCCCTCCCCGACGTTTACGCCTTATGCTCGCTGAGAGCCCTCTCTTCTCGCTTGAC
Source organism: Bathynomus jamesi (assembly GCA_023014485.1). Taxonomy (NCBI): domain Eukaryota; kingdom Metazoa; phylum Arthropoda; class Malacostraca; order Isopoda; family Cirolanidae; genus Bathynomus; species Bathynomus jamesi. The sequence continues at coordinate 719,295 of JAJOZX010000398.1, read as the reverse complement.
CGTCTTTTCCTCTTCCTCTCCCAATCTCGCATCCTATCTGAGCTTTAGGTGGCTTCTCACCTGTAGTCCGCTGTTCTCCCTTTTCTAGTGCCTTTTCTCCGTCTCCGTTTCTCTTTCTCGTATTCCGCCTCGCCATGATATCCGCTACCATATAGCGGGAAATGGCGGTAAACGCCCCAATACAAAAAAAAAAAAAAAAATATGTAGTATATATATATATGAATATGTATATGTATATGTATATATTATATATATATGAATATGTATGTATGTTTGTTTATTTTTGTAACCTATATATTGCCCTGATCTGTCCTTTCACTCCAGTGTTCCTGAGGATGTCATTAGACGAAAGCGCTTGAGCACCCCTTTGTGTTTCTTTTTCCTTCGTGGTTTATTCTCATATATATTATATATATATATATGTGTGTGTATATGTATGTATATGTCCCCGCAAGGGGGTTCTAAGCTCGTGCTCTTGAGTGCTCTTTGTGCTCATTTGTACGTGCTTGTTCCTGGAGGTTTCACGTGCGCCCTCCCGGCCCTAGCACCCAAGGATGATGGGGCTTGACCCTGCAGTCCTTGTCATCCTTGGTCTTTTTCCACTTTGACTGTCCCCTCCACCCTTTCTTTTTCCTCTGTCTTTCCTCTCACTTTTTCTTTGTTTTTCCGGCTGAGATATGCCCTTTTAAATAGAGGCGAATCGGTTCTTCCCGAACTTTAAAAAAAAAAAAAAATGTATGTATATATATGTATATGTATGTATATATGTATGTATATGTATATATATATGTGTGTGTGTGTGTGTAATATAATCACAATTGAACACTTGAAATGAATGAATGATTCCAAGGCCTATCGTGTATTCAAAAGTACACCCCATCAGGGAATTCCCTGACGAAGTGTACATCTGAATACACGAAAGGCCTTGGAATCATTTTTCTTTTTTCCTTGTGGGTTTGCATCATAGATATATTCTCTTTTGCTTTTCAGAAACTTTGGAAATTCGCGAAGAAAACTGCTGTAACGAAAACCAAGGAATTGCCAAAGATTGAAAAAGCATTGGAAAAATATGGCTACTAATAAATTTTGTTGGAAATTTGTTTTTCTGACCTTTAGGTTTTTCAGATTTAGAGGTTTCCCTTTTGTCATACCCTATTTACATGAATGAAACTAAATTGAGTGAAGCATTAAATTTTAATTTAGTGTACTTTGGACTAACTTCATTTGAAAATATCAGGTTGTAACATAAATTCTGCTCGATTAGAAAACGGACGATAGATAATAGAATAACCTCGAGATAATGTGAAATAGTTTTAGAAATGTTGCAAAATACACACGGCGACAGGTTCGCATATGTTTTATCACTATACAGAATGATGACAGGTTTGTGTAGGATTAGGCCAATGAATACTTTCCCTGGTGTTTTTCATAGTTACAACGCCACCCCTACGATATTAGTAATTGAAAAAAAACATGGAGCCCACGAAAGAGCATATTCGACATGTGATGTATGAGTTCCATAAAGGATCTAACGCCAGTGAATCCGCAAGAAACATTCAAAGAATTTATAGAAATGATGTGATTGAATGGATGTGTAGGAGATGGTTTGAGAGTTCAGAAATGGAGACTCCAGTCTGAAAGATTATCAAAGAACAGGACGACCAAATGAGTTAGATGAAGAGTTGCTGAAAGTAACAGTGGAGGAGAACCCAACGGTAACTGTAAGAGAACTTGGCCTGAAACTAGGCGTTAGCCATATGATCATTCATCGTCATTTGAAGCTGTTAGGAAAAGTTGTGAAGGTTGGAAAATGGGTTCCGCATGATTTGTCACAAGCGAATCTTCAATATCGAATCGATATTTGCACATCACTGCAGGCACCGTTTTTGAATCAGATCGTCACTGGGGATGAAAAAGGGGTCCTCCATAACAATATTAAGCGTGGACATCAGTGGCTTATCCGTGAAACAAAGCCTGACCCTCAGTCAAGGAATTGACCCCACCCAAAGAAAATTTTGCTATGCGTTTGGTGGAATATGGGTCATTCCATGTCAGTTCAACGGAATTTTGGGTCGAAGAAACGTGACCATCACCGATTTTTTTTTTTTAAATTGGCACACATATAGATCAAGGTGAGAAAAACAATGGCACTTGTTTCAACACTAGGTCATATGGTTCAGGAGATATGGCCATTCGAATTTTGTAAAAAAAACGGTAAATTTCCAAGGTCATACCATATTTCAACACGAAATATCTCGGCTCCTATTGCACTTAGAGACCATTTAAACACTATTTTAAAACTTTTAAGCAGATCTACAACTTTTTCTATTCCTATTTTACCTCTGGGTTAAAAAAAAAAAGACACTGACCTTGTGTATGTCATTTGATGTCACAACCGATTTTTTTTCCTTTCACCCAATTTTGGGTACACATGTCTACCTTAAGTCCTTAACCTAGAACAAGATTTTTAGTGTTAAGTTAGTATAGACGCTCCAGCCATTTCAGTGGACCATACCCACCTCCATTTTTACCAAGTACCTTTTTCCACCAAACTGGAGCACCGTTTCTTTGGAACTGTTTGAGCTAGTGTTGAGAAAAGTACCATTAGATTTGTCTCACTGAGATCTATAATGTCTGCTATTTTTAAGACGATTTGCCTTTTAATATGTATATTAAAATAACCTATTTCTTTATTTTTAGCAATTGAGTTATAAGAACCGATTCTTGTCTAGCTGGGTGAAACCATGAAAAAAGAGGCATCAACATAACTACATTTAAAAAAAAGGCAGTTATTAGACATTTACTATATATTTTATTTTTGTTTTCTTTCCCGCCTACCATCAGCTCCTTTTACAGAATCTTTCAACCCTGGCATTTGTCTACTCCCATCTGGCGAATGATAGAAGTCAATTACTTTGGCAGCAGTTTCAATATTCAGGCTAGTGATGGGACGATACCAAAATTTTTAACGATTCCGATTCCGATACCACTAAAAAGTCTCGATTCCGATACGATTCTCGATTCCGATTCTCAATATTTTTAAATATAATTCTATACTTGTTTTTCTGGAAATTGTCATATTTTACTCTGGTAAGATTAACTATTTACATTGAGTATGGTAATATAAATTATAATAGATTGGTTTAAAAATAAAAATCAACTAAGTTGTAACAATTCATTTTAATCTTCTTGATTACACATGGATATACATGTTTTAATGTATAGCTACAATACAATAAAAATAAAATTTGTTATCCTCTTTCATTTAAATTTTAGTTACATTGCAAAACTGGTTCAATTAAAAGTTTAAGAATCGGAAATCATGGTACAATTCTCTCGATTCAGATTCCTGAAAAATGCTCGATTCTTCCGATTCTCGATTCCGATTAATCGTCCCATCACTAATTCAGGCGTTTCCCCAAACGCGGATTAGGAGTTGAAAGCACTCGCTTCTCCCTCACCAAACTTTGCTTGCCTAGCCATGTAATCTAAGCACTTAAATTCTTCTCTGATCTTTACTTGTGTCCATCTTTTTGGTAGGATAGTAAGAATTCAGTTTTTCACTTCGACTTGTCACTTGATTAAATTTCTCTTAGTTGTTGAAGAATCTCCAGTTCTGTATCATCTGAGTCACTGCATGAAATTGGTTGTTTAGTTGCAAGTTCAAGCTTTCTTTTCACAACTTCCACTTTCCTCAACTTTCTCTTTGCGTAACCAGCGTTGTCAGTGTGTTTACATGGTTTTATTGGGGTCTCATCAAGTGTGGCCAATGAAGCATTGAATTTACTAAGCTCATACTGCATTTCAACTACATCTCCAACGGTTTCTAGCTCAGATGGTGCACTTGATGAGGTGGATGGTGATTTTTCAAGTGGTTCACATTGGCATTGGGGATGAACGATTTGCTAGTATATTTCGACAGGTTGCACGTGCTTTATGATTTTGTTAGTTTCAATTCAGGATTTTGATCAATCAAATTTTTAGTCAATGCACGAATGCCTTTTTTCACTTTTCCTGTTTTTTAAATGGGTCACAACAGAACCTGCCCATATTCAAACTGCTGAAATCCATGTTTATCTAAAGAAAAAAAAACGTAGCTTAAAAGCCAGGGTTGGGTTCAATTACACAAAATGGAAACAATTACAATTTTTTTTATTTTTCTTCAAATTAATTAGTTAGTCTTGTACTTCACAATTGCAATTACAATTCTGAATCAATTACAATTACACAAATATAAATGTCTATTCTATATATCTAAATAGATATACTTATATACTGGTCAAAAAAAGAAACGCAATTTTTGAGATTTATTAATAAACATGAGGACTCGGTATATAGTAAATGATTCTTTAACATAACAAAGTCAATAACGCGTTTGGCCACCCCTAGCCACAATGCAGGCTTGGAGTCTGGCCCTCATCGACCTCGAGTCTCTGCAGGAAAGCAACAGGGATGGCCCTCCACTCTTCAATAATTGCATTGGTCAGTTCCCTGATGTTCTGCGGCTGATGCTGACGTCTGCGAACTCGCCGTTCAAGTTCATCCCATGCGTGCTCTATCGGTGACATGTCTGGGCTGAAGGCTGGCCATGGTAAGGTCTGCACCTGTTGTCCCTGCAGGTACGCCTGCACTATCCTGGCTGCATGAGGTCTGGCATTGTCCTGTTGCAGGAGCACCAATTCTGGATGTTGCCTCATGAATGGAGGAACATGTGGGTGAAGAATCTCAACTTAGCGCTGGGCAGTCAGAGCTGATAGGCCCACGATAGGTCACGGTGCTGATAGGCCCATTGCAGGCGTCGTTGCCTTCTTGCATCAGTGAGAAAAGGACCTCTGTAAGGCCTGCGGGATCGGAGTCCTGCATTACGGAGTCGGTTTCTGACGGTCTGGTCACTAATTCTGTTGTGGATACCAGGTGTGTCTGGCTGTCTGACGAGCATTCCGCTGCCGATGACGCAGGTGCTGCAGTACAATGTGGCGATCCTGGCGTTGGGTCGTCACACGAGGTCGCCCACGTCTTGGCAGGTCCTGAACACTTCCTGTGGCATTGTACCGTCTAACAAGCCTAGAGATTGTGCTGGGATGCACATGCATTCGTTGTGCAACTTGGACAGCAGACATGCCTGCATCCGACATACCAAGGCACGACCTCTGTTGACCTCTGAGAGTCGTGGCATGCCTCAATCGCGGGAAAAAGTTGGTTTCTCAACGGGCAGTGTGTATTCTGTGAAGTCAAAGAAAAATGCATGCCTTCATAAAGAATACATTCAATTTAATCTCTGTTTATTGTTTGTAACAAAATGGCGTCTTAGCCGGGATTAGTCAGGTTTAAAAACATCACTAAGTGGCTTTAAAAGATTTGAACAAACATTAACCATAATCTTGAAACTGTGATAAAACACTAACAAACTTAAATTTTACAACCATATGCAAGCTAATTGCGTTCTTTTTTGACCAGTATATATCTAAAATAAATATATATCTATAACTAAATAAAATATCAAAGGTTTATTTTCATTGGATGTATGACTGCCAGATCTAGGGGTATAATTTTTAACAATTGACATTAATTGATCAATTACATCATTTATAGCTAAAAAATCAATTACAATTACCTTTATTTTTTCTTATTATGAATCGATTACAATTAATGGAAATTAGGATCAATTAATTAAAAATACAATTATAATTATTCATTGTATCCAACTCTGTTAAAAGCTATTTTTGCTTAGATGGCACAAGTCTACAGAGGTCTACAACAAGAAAAAATGTGCAGTTTGATTTACAGATTGGAATAAATATAGATGCCAAAAAAGAATCCTTGCTCCAAGGTTCAAATAAGCTTATTTTCACATGGGTACATACTGTTGTACACAATGAATAAATACACAAAGTAATTCTATTAAAACTCGTCTAACTCTTAAAACTGAACATTTTATAGGGTAGTACCTATAGCCTAGTATAAGCTACTTATATACGTACATAGCTTTACCTTTAAACAGGATAGCAGGTTCGAAGTTCACACTTTTCAATGTCCATATAAATTAATTATGTAATTTAATTTACATATATTATATAATTCTGAAATAGAAAAAAAATTAAATTTTATAATAGGGCCGGATACTTATTCGACCAAATAACTGGGTTGGGTTAGATAATTACAGATTTTTTTTGAAAATTACCAGACATATATATCAGTAAGAAAAATCTAATGGTATTTTTCGCAACACCAGCTCAAACCGTTCCAAAGATACGGGGCTCCAAAGTTTGGTGGAAAAAGGTACTTGGTCAAAATGGAGGTGGGTATGGTCCACTGAAATGGCTGGAGCGTCTATACTAACTGAATCAGCACTATAAAAATCTTGTTTTAGGTTAAGGTAGACATGTGTACCCAAAATTGGGTGAAAGGAGGAGAAAAACGGTTGTGACATCAAATGACCTACACAAGGTCAAAGGTAAAAAATAAGATCCTTTTTTTTTTTTACCACAGGTAAAATATGAATAGAAACAAAGTTGTAGATCTGATTAAAAGCTTTAAAGTAGTGTTTAAATGGTCTCTCTAAGTGCAATAGCCAATAGGAGCCGAGATATTTCGTGTTGAAATATGGTATGACCTTGGAAGTTGACCTTTTTTTTTTTACAAAATTCGAATGGCCATATCTCCGGAACCATATGACAGTGTTGAAACAAGCGTTATCCCCCCCCCCCCCAGCAGTTAGTGACTCCTTCCACGTTGGAGGGACTCAGGCTCCTGCGGAGTTTGTCCCCTCGTTAGTGAGGGGCTCTTCAACTCCCGACAGCCCTGGCTGTTCGGGAAACGGGTCGTGCTAGGGGGCGGTCAGAACAGGGGAGGCTCCCTCCGTGCAATGCTTTTTAATGCTAGGTCGATCAGGAACAAGTTTGGCGAGCTACGGGCGCTCTTAGCATCAGAATACCAGGATATCGTTGCTATCACCGAGTCCTGGATTCATACTGATCGTAGGGACTACGTTGGGGAGTTCGAAATTCCCGGGTATAGAATGTTTCGCAAAGACCGACCCGTGGGGAGGGGGTGGGTACTATATATGTCAGGGACACGTTGAGTCCGGTTGACTGCCAGTTCGGTCGGAACGGGAGCTGCTTGGCGTCGATCTGAACGTGGGAGGGACAACTATAGGTTAATCTTGGTGTACAGACCTCCGCATCCTCCTCGAAGAGGATACAGCCGTGTACACCGAACTCAGTAGCCTGCTAGGGGTAGGGTGTGTGTAGTTTTAGGAGACTTCAACTGTCGCGGCATAAGTGGGAAAAAGGACTGCCGATGCTGAAGGGAGGAGGCTAGTTGACTTTGCTGATGAAACTTCCTCACTCAGTGGGTCAACGAGCCTACACGAGGCGAAAGCGTTCTAGACTTAGTATTCACGACCGAAGACAACCTCGTCACTGGCCTCACCGTTGACGAATCATTGGGCGGGAGTGATCACGGTCTTATTAGGTTCCGTGTGTGCGTCCCTCGGGTGAAGCGTAGTAACTCGAGAGGCAGTAAGCTCGATCTCCGGCGGGCGAACTTTGTTAGCCTCAGGGATAGCGTAGGAGAGATGGGGTTAGAGGTTGGCGGCGATGTTGAGGGAGTGTGGAGTGCATTCCGGACGAGTTATGGTGCTGCAGTTGCTGCCATACCCTCAAAACCGGTCACCCCTGCTTCAACGCAGCCTAAGTGGTTCAATCGTGACATCGCTTCGGCTATCCGAAATAGGAAAGTAGCGTATAGGAGGGCGAAAGCCAATCGTTCCCACGAGAACACTGAAGCGTATGTCCGCCTGTGTAGGGAAGTGAAGGCGAAGGTTAGGCTAGCGAAACGTAACGAAGAACTACGGGTGGCAAGCCTCTGCAAGGGGAACCCTAAGGAATTCTTCAGTTATGTTAATAGTAGAAAGCCCATTAGAAGCATGATGGGTCCGTTAAAGGATGGAAGCGGCGTTCTGCCGACCTCCGACGCGGACATCGCTAATGTGCTTAATGAGTACTTTGCGGGAGTGTTCACCAGGGAGGATACCCGCGTCATCCCTGAGCCAGGCGTGAGGCACGAAGGTGCTGGCCTGGATAGTGTTAGATGTATCGCGACAGTCGTTGCCGATAGAATAGACAAACTGAGTGCGTTTAAGGCTCCTGGGCCAAACCAGTTTCTCCCCAGAGTGTTGCGAGAAGTGCGCGACCAGGTGGCTCCCCACCTGGCTACAGTCTTCAACAAATCGTTGGAGATGGCCAGGGCCTGGTGACTGGAGGGAAGCCAACGTGACCCCTATCTTTAAGAAAGGGGATCACGAAAGTCCAGGGAAACTATCGTCCATTAGTCTCACTTCAGTTATAGGTAAATTATTAGAAGGGATAATAGCTGATAGGATCGTTGACTATCTGGATTCCTACAAGCTGCTTGGGGACTCCCAACATGGGTTTAGACGGCATAGGTCGTGTCTCACCAACTTGCTCGAGTTTTTCCACGTCATGTTGAGTGAGTACGATAAGAGTAGGGCTATTGATATACTTTATCTCGACTTTCAGAAAGCCTTTGATAAGGTACCTCACCGCCGGCTAACGGCGAGAGTGCGCGCGCTGGGTATCGTGGGGAAATAGGTAGGTGGATTCAAACTGGCTGAGGAATAGGCGGCAGAGGGTGGTAATTAAAGGGGCTAGATCGGTTGGGCCTCGGTCACTAGTGGGTTCCTCAGGGTTCTGTTTTGGGGCCACTGTTGTTTATCATTTACATAAATGATATCGACGGTGGCATCGTCAGTCGGATCGCCAAATTCGCTGATGACACAAGCTTGGGCCAATGTTGGGACGCCCGAAGCGATCGAGGAACTGCGTGCGGACCTAGGTAGGATAGGAGAGTGGTCGAAAAATGGCAAATGCCGTTTAACTTAGGTAAATGCAAAGTGATGCACATTGGCTACGCCAATCCCATGTCGGACTACTCGATGTTGGGTAGTAATATCGAGGTGACTGATTTAGAAAAAGGACTTGGGTGTGCTAATTAGCAGCGACCTTAGGTTTACGAAACAGTGTGTAGAGGTGGAAAAGAAAGCCCAGAAACTACTGGGTTATATTAGGAGGCAATTTCAGTTTCGGAACAAGGAGATTGTGCTCTCACTGTACAATTCCCTCGTTCGGCCGCACCTGGAGTATGCTGTGCAGTTCTGGTCGCCCACCTCAGAAAGATATTGAGAGGCTGGAGCGAGTGCAGGCGAGGGCCACAAAGTTAATCCCTTCCGTTAGGCATATGGGCTACAATCGACGGTTACGCGCCTGAACTTGTTTTCGCTTGAAACTCGGAGGCTGCGCGGTCAACTGATCGAGGTTTTCAAGCTCTTACGAGGGTTCAACGAGTCGATTTTAGAAGTATGTTTAGTTTAAATGATAACCCAACTCGCAACAATGGTTGGAAGTTGGATTGAAACGGTTTAGGACTAGTGTGTGTGTGGGAATTACTTTACGTATAAGATCTGTGACACATGGAACAGGTTTACCTCGGAAGTTGTGACAGTTCCTCTGTGGATCAGTTCAAGAAAAGGTTAGACGAAATCTTGCACACTATTTGAGTGTGTAAAGACATTTAGGACCTCAGTCTGCGGAAATTTCTTTTCCTATAAAATAGTTAATATCTGGAACCAACTTCCCTCAGAGGTTGTTTCCAGTCAAAGTGTAAATCTGTTTAAAAATAGGCTAGACAAAGTACTGAACACACTCATAGTTTAAGATTAAAACCTCAGAAAACTCTGCAGGAGTTCGCTTGCTCGGTGTCTCTGTGAGCAAGCTAAATATAGAGCTATTTATATATTCTCCACTTTCCTGTAAATTTCCTTGGCTACTTTTCCAGGGTCAAGGTATTTTCTTCAACCTTTTTCCGTACCTGCCTCTGGCAGGGAGGGAGCGGAGGGTGAGGAGAGAGCTTTCTACTTTACTATCCAGTTTTCTAATACTGCTAGGATAGTTGAAAGAAAAATAAACTTTTACAAAGTTTTCCGTGGCTCCCTTTGCCATTGGTACCTCCTCGGTATTGGCCGCAAGGCCTTTTGAGGTGCTTCTTTTCCTTGTAACTCCTTGTAACTCTCTCTCTCTCTCTTTTCGGGTAGGTGGGACCTTTACCAGAGGGATGGTGTCCACCTCAATAACAAGGGTAAAGGTGTGCTAGGCGCGCTGCTCGACCGGCATCTATACAGAATGGTGAGGTCGAGTCCGGGGAGAGATGATGGGCCCCCACCGGGGAGAGATGAGGATGAGCCGGTGGCGGACATACCTTCGACTGAAGGGTGCGTCGAAGTACAGGTGGGTGACCCTCCTCCTACGTTGGAGGGGGCTCAGTCTCCTGCGGAAGTTGCCCCCTCGTTAGTGAGGGGCTCTTCAACTCCCGACAGCCCTGGCTGTTCGGGAAACGGGTCGTGCTAGGGGCGGTCAGAACAGGGAGGCTCCCTCCGTGCAATGCTTTTTAATGCTAGGTCATTAGGAACAAGTTTTGCGAGCTACGGGCGCTCTTAGCATCAGAATACCAGGATATCGTTGCTATCACCGAGTCCTGGATTCATACTGATCGTAGGGACTACGTTGGGGAGTTCGAAATTCCCGGGTATAGAATGTTTCGCAAAGACCGCACCCGTGGGGAGGGGGTGGGGTACTAATATACGTCAGACACGTTGAGTCCGGTTGACTGCCAGTTCCGGTCGGAACGGGAGCTGCTTGGCGTCGATCTGAACGTGGGAGGGACGAACTATAGGTTAATCTTGGTGTACAGACCTCCGCATCTCCTCCTCGGGAGGATACAGCCCTGTACACCGAACTCAGTAGCCTGCTAGGGATAGGGTGTGTGTAGTTTTAGGAGACTTCAACTGTCGCGGCATAAAGTGGGAAAACAGGACTGCCGATGCTGAAGGGAGGAGGCTAGTTGACTTTGCTGATGAGAACTTCCTCACTCAGTGGGTCAACGAGCCTACACGAGGCGAAAGCGTTCTAGACTTAGTATTCACGACCGAAGACAACCTCGTCACTGGCCTCACCGTTGACGAATCATTGGCGGGAGTGATCACGGTCTTATTAGGTTCCGTGTGTGCGTCCCTCGGGTGAAGCGTAGTAACTCGAGAGGCAGTAAGCTCGATCTCCGGCGGGCGAACTTTTAGCCTCAGGGATAGCGTAGGAGAGATGGGGTTAGAGGTTGGCGGCGATGTTGAGGGAGTGTGGAGTGCATTCCGGGACGAGTTTATGGTGCTGCAGTCTGCTGCCATACCCTCAAAACCGGTCACCCCTGCTTCAACGCAGCCTAAGTGGTTCAATCGTGACATCGCTTCGGCTATCCGAAATAGGAAAGTAGCGTATAGGAGGGCGAAGGCCAATCGTTCCTACGAGAACACTGAAGCGTATGTCCGCCTGTGTAGGGAAGTGAAGGCGAAGGTTAGGCTAGCGAAACGTAACGAAGAACTACGGGTGGCAAGCCTCTGCAAGGGGAACCCTAAGGAATTCTTCAGTTATGTTAATAGTAGAAAGCCCATTAGAAGCATGATGGTCCGTTAAAGGATGGAAGCGGCGTTCTGCCGACCTCCGACGCGGACATCGCTAATGTGCTTAATGAGTACTTTGCGGGAGTGTTCACCAGGGAGGATACCCGCGTCATCCCGAGCCAGGCGTGAGGCACGAAGGTGCTGGCCTGGATAGTGTTAGATGTACCGCGACAGTCGTTGCCGATAGAATAGACAAACTGAGCGCGTTTAAGGCTCCTGGGCCAGACCAGTTTCTCCCCAGAGTGTTGCGAGAAGTGCGCGACCAGGTGGCTCCCCACCTGGCTACAGTCTTCAACAAATCGTTGGAGATGGGCCAGGTGCCTGGTGACTGGAGGGAAGCCAACGTGACCCCTATCTTTAAGAAAGGGGATCACGAAAGTCCAGGGAACTATCGTCCCATTAGTCTCACTTCAGTTATAGGTAAATTATTAGAAGGGATAATAGCTGATAGGATCGTTGACTATCTGGATTCCTACAAGCTGCTTGGGGACTCCCAACATGGGTTTAGACGGCATAGGTCGTGTCTCACCAACTTGCTCGAGTTTTTCCACGTCATGTTGAGTGAGTACGATAAGAGTAGGGCTATTGATATACTTTATCTCGACTTTCAGAAAGCCTTTGATAAGGTACCTCACCGCCGGCTAACGGCGAAAGTGCGCGCGCTGGGTATCGGTGGGGAAATAGGTAGGTGGATTGAAAACTGGCTGAGGAATAGGCGGCAGAGGGTGGTAATTAAAGGGGCTAGATCGGGTTGGGCCTCGGTCACTAGTGGGGTTCCTCAGGGTTCTGTTTTGGGGCCACTGTTGTTTATCATTTACATAAATGATATCGACGGTGGCATCGTCAGTCGGATCGCCAAATTCGCTGATGACACCAAGCTTGGGGCCAATGTTGGGACGCCCGAAGCGATCGAGGAACTGCGTGCGGACCTAGGTAGGATAGGAGAGTGGTCCGAAAAATGGCAAATGCCGTTTAACTTAGGTAAATGCAAAGTGATGCACATTGGCTACGCCAATCCCATGTCGGACTACTCGATGTTGGGTAGTAATATCGAGGTGACTGATTTAGAAAAGGACTTGGGTGTGCTAATTAGCAGCGACCTTAGGTTTACGAAACAGTGTGTAGAGGTGGAAAAGAAAGCCCAGAAACTACTGGGTTATATCAGGAGGCAATTTCAGTTTCGGAACAAGGAGATTGTGCTCTCACTGTACAATTCCCTCGTTCGGCCGCACCTGGAGTATGCTGTGCAGTTCTGGTCGCCCACCCTCAGGAAAGATATTGAGAGGCTGGAGCGAGTGCAGGCGAGGGCCACAAAGTTAATCCCTTCCGTTAGGCATATGGCTACAATCGACGGTTACGCGCCCTGAACTTGTTTTCGCTTGAAACTCGGAGGCTGCGCGGTCAACTGATCGAGGTTTTCAAGCTCTTACGAGGGTTCAACGATGTCGATTTTAGAAGTATGTTTAGTTTAAATGATAACCCAACTCGCAACAATGGTTGGAAGTTGGATTTGAAACGGTTTAGGACTAGTGTGTGTGGGAATTACTTTACGTATAAGATCTGTGACACATGGAACAGGTTACCTTCGGAAGTTGTGAACAGTTCCTCTGTGGATCAGTTCAAGAAAAGGTTAGACGAAATCTTGCACACTATTTGAGTGTGTAAAGACATTTAGGACCTCAGTCTGCGGAAATTTCTTTTCCTATAAAATAGTTAATATCTGGAACCAACTTCCCTCAGAGGTTGTTTCCAGTCAAAGTGTAAATCTGTTTAAAAATAGGCTAGACAAAGTACTGAACACACTCATAGTTTAAGATTAAAACCTCAGAAAACTCTGCAGGAGTTCGCTTGCTCGGTGTCTCTGTGAGCAAGCTAAATATAGAGCTATTTATATATTCTCCACTTTCCTGTAAAATTTCCTTGGCTACTTTTCCAGGGTCAAGGTATTTTCTTCAACCTTTTTCCGTACCTGCCTCTGGCAGGGAGGGAGCGGAGGGTGAGGAGAGAGCTTTCTACTTTACTATCCAGTTTTCTAATACTGCTAGGATAGTTGAAAGAAAAATAAACTTTTACAAAGTTTTCCGTGGCTCCCTTTGCCATTGGTACCTCCTCGGTATTGGCCGCAAGGCCTTTTGAGGTACTTCTTTTCCTTGTAACTCCTTGTAACTCTCTCTCTCTCTCTTTTCGGGTAGGTGGGACCTTTACCAGAGGGATGGTGTCCACCTCAATAACAAGGGTAAAGGTGTGCTAGGCGCGCTGCTCGACCGGCACCTATACAGAATGGTGAGGTCGAGTCCGGGGAGAGATGATGGGCTCCCACCGGGGAGAGATGAGGATGAGCCGGTGGCGGACATACCTTCGACTGAAGGGTGCGTCGAAGTACAGGTGGGTGACCCTCCTCCTACGTTGGAGGGGGCTCAGTCTCCTGCGGAAGTTGCCCCCTCGTTAGTGAGGGGCTCTTCAACTCCCGACAGCCCTGGCTGTTCGGGAAACGGGTCGTGCTAGGGGGCGGTCAGAATAGGGAAGGCTCCCTCCGTGCAATGCTTTTTAATGCTAGGTCAATTAGGAACAAGTTTTGCGAGCTACGGGCGCTCTTAGCATCAGAATACCAGGATATCGTTGCTATCACCGAGTCCTGGATTCATACTGATCGTAGGGACTACGTTGGGGAGTTCGAAATTCCCGGGTATAGAATGTTTCGCAAAGACCGCACCCGTGGGGAGGGGGGTGGGGTACTAATATACGTCAGAGACACGTTGAGTCCGGTTGACTGCCAGTTCCGGTCGGAACGGGAGCTGCTTGGCGTCGATCTGAACGTGGGAGGGACGAACTATAGGTTAATCTTGGTGTACAGACCTCCGCATCTCCTCCTCGTGGAGGATACAGCCCTTTACACCGAACTCAGTAGCCTGCTAGGGGATAGGGTGTGTGTAGTTTTAGGAGCCTTCAACTGTCGCGGCATAAAGTGGGAAAGCAGGACTGCCGATGCTGAAGGGAGGAGGCTAGTTGACTTTGCTGATGAGAACTTCCTCACTCAGTGGGTCAACGAGCCTACACGAGGCGAAAGCGTTCTAGACTTAGTATTCACGACCGAAGACAACCTCGTCACTGGCCTCACCGTTGACGAATCATTGAGCGGGAGTGATCACGGTCTTATTAGGTTCCGTGTGTGCGTCCCTCGGGTGAAGCGTAGTAACTCGAGAGGCAGTAAGCTCGATCTCCGGCGGGCGAACTTCGTTAGCCTCAGGGATAGCGTAGGAGAGATGGGGTTAGAGGTTGGCGGTGATGTTGAGGGAGTGTGGAGTGCATTCCGGGACGAGTTTATGGTGCTGCAGTCTGCTGCCATACCCTCAAAACCGGTCACCCCTGCTTCAACGCAGCCTAAGTGGTTCAATCGTGACATCGCTTCGGCTATCCGAAATAGGAAAGTAGCGTATAGGAGGGCGAAGGCCAGTCGTTCCTACGAGAACACTGAAGCGTATGTCCGCCTGTGTAGGGAAGTGAAGGCGAAGGTTAGGCTAGCGAAACGTAACGAAGAACTACGGGTGGCAAGCCTCTGCAAGGGGAACCCTAAGGAATTCTTCAGTTATGTTAATAGTAGAAAGCCCATTAGAAGCATGATAGGTCCATTAAAGGACGGAAGCGGCGTTCTGCGGACCTCCGACGCGGACATCGCTAATGTGCTTAATGAGTACTTTGCGGAGTGTTCACCAGGGAGGATACCCGCGTCATCCCCGAGCCAGGCGTGAGGCACGAAGGTGCTGGCCTGGATAGTGTTAGATGTACCGCGACAGTCGTTGCCGATAGAATAGACAAACTGAGCGCGTTTAAGGCTCCTGGGCCAGACCAGTTTCTCCCCAGAGTGTTGCGAGAAGTGCGCGACCAGGTGGCTCCCCACCTGGCTACAGTCTTCAACAAATCGTTTGAGATGGGCCAGGTGCCTGGTGACTGGAGGGAAGCCAACGTGACCCCTATCTTTAAGAAAGGGGATCACGAAAGTCCAGGGAACTATCGTCCCATTAGTCTCACTTCAGTTATAGGTAAATTATTAGAAGGGATAATAGCTGATAGGATCGTTGACTATCTGGATTCCTACAAGCTGCTTGGGGACTACCAACATGGGTTTAGACGGCATAGGTCGTGTCTCACCAACTTGCTCGAGTTTTTCCACGTCATGTTGAGTGAGTACGATAAGAGTAGGGCGATTGATATACTTTATCTCGACTTTCAGAAAGCCTTTGATAAGGTACCTCACCGCCGGCTAATGGCGAAAGTGCGCGCGCTGGGTATCGGTGGGGAAATAGGTAGGTGGATTGAAAACTGGCTGAGGAATAGGCGGCAGAGGGTGGTAATTAAAGGGGCTAGTTCGGGTTGGGCCTCGGTCACTAGTGGGGTTCCTCAGGGTTCCGTTTGGGGGCCACTGTTGTTTATCATTTACATAAATGATATCGACGGTGGCATCGTCAGTCGGATCGCCAAATTCGCTGATGACACCAAGCTTGGGGCCAATGTTGGGACGCCCGAAGCGATCGAGGAACTGCGTGCGGACCTAGGTAGGATAGGAGAGTGTTCCGAAAAATGGCAAATGCCGTTTAACTTAGGTAAATGCAAAGTGATGCACATTGGCTACGCCAATCCCATGTCGGACTACTCGATGTTGGGTAGTAATATCGAGGTGACTGATTTAGAAAAGGACTTGGGTGTGCTAATTAGCAGCGACCTTAGGTTTACGAAACAGTGTGTAGAGGTGGAAAAGAAAGCCCAGAAACTACTGGGTTATATCAGGAGGCAATTTCAGTTTCGGAACAAGGAGATTGTGCTCTCACTGTACAATTCCCTCTTTCGGCCGCACCTGGAGTATGCTGTGCAGTTCTGGTCGCCCACCCTCAGGAAAGATATTGAGAGGCTGGAGCGAGTGCAGGCGAGGGCCACAAAGTTAATCCCTTCCGTTAGGCATATGGGCTACAGTCGACGGTTACGCGCCCTGAACTTGTTTTCGCTTGAAACTCGGAGGCTGCGCGGTCAACTGATCGAGGTTTTCAAGCTCTTACACGGGTTCAACGATGTCGATTTTAGAAGTATGTTTAGTTTAAATGATAACCCAACTCGTAACAATGGTTGGAAGTTGGAGTTGAAAAGGTTTAGGACTAGTGTGTGTGGGAATTACTTTACGTATAAGATCTGTGACAAATGGAACAGGTTTCCTTCGGAAGTTGTGAACAGTTCCTCTGTGGATCAGTTCAAGAAAAGGTTTGACCAAATCTTGCACACTATTTGAGTGTGTAGAAAATTTTCCGTGGCACCCATTGCCATTGGTACCTCCTCGGTATGGGCCGCAAGGCCTTTTGAGGTACTTCTTTTCCTTCTAACTCCTTTTAACTCTCTCTCTCTCTCTCTCTCTCTCTCTCTCTCTCTCTCCGCAGGGGGTATAAAGGTTATGCACGTTCCTTCTGGGTGTTGTAAACTTTATACTTGGGGTGTGACAGCCCTCCGGTCCCAAGTCGTGGGATTCTAGAGAAATTGGCTGCCAATTCCTTTAGGTTCTCTCTCTTTCGCGAGTGCGGGTGAAGTCTGGTGTACAAACCTGTCCCGTGGGTTACTAGGACCCCTTCCCATCCCACTCTGTCCTTTTAGCGTAGGTTAAGGATGTTCTCCTCTGACTGCAAAAAAAAAAGAAACTTTTAGTTTTAAGTCTTTTTCTCTACTGTTACGATTAGGACGCTACTGCTATCTCATGCGTGGGAAGAGAGGCTTTGGAACCTCTATAAATAACACCATTTAACTTCATTGTAGGTAAATAATTAGAGCGGATAATAGCGTGTAGGAATGTTGACCAATTGGATTCCTACAAGCTACTTGGGGACTCCAACATGGGTTTAGACGGCATAGGTCGTGTCTCACCATCATGCTCGAGTTTTTCTACGTCATGTTGAGTGAGTATGATAAGAGTAGGGCGATTGATTAGAAGGCCTTTGATAAGGTACCTCACCGCCGGCTAATGGCCGAAGTGCGCGCGCTGGGTATTGGTGGGAAAGTAGGTAGGTGGATTGAAAACTGGCGAAAAATGCCACAAAGTTAATCCCTTCCGTTAGGCATATGGGCTACAATCGACGCTTACGTGACGCGGGTTCAAAGATGTCGATTTTAGAAGCTGTTTAGTTCAAATGATAACACAACTCGCAACAATGGTTAGAAGTTGGATTTGAAACGATTTAGGACTAGTATATGTGGGAATTACTTTGGCAAACTTACTAGTGAATGCGTAGCTACAAAATTGATCCCTTCAATGAGAATGGAAAGCTACCTACGGAGATTGGAGCGCCTGAATCTGTTTAGCTTAGAGACGAGGAGGTTGTGAGGTCAGCTTATTCAAGTCTTCAAGATGCTCAAAGGAATAGACAGGGTAGATTACAGAAACTTATTCTCACTTAATAATAATGGGTTTAAACTGGAACTAAAGACATTTAGGACCTCTGTCTGTGGAAATTTCTTTTCCTATAAAATAGTTAATATCTGGAACCAACTTCCCTCAGAAGTTGTTTACAGCCAAAGTGTAAATGTGTTTAAAAATAGGCTAGACAAAGTACTGAACACGTTGATAGTTTAAGATTAAAACATAAGAAAACTCTGCAGGAGTTCGCTTGCACGGTGTCTCTGTAAGCAAGGTAAATATAGAGCTATTTATATATTCTCCACTTTCCTGTAAAATTTCCTTGGCTACTTTTCCAGGGTCAAGGTATTTTCTTCAACCTTTTTCCGTACCTGCCTCTGGCAGGGAGGGAGCGGAGGGTGGGGAGAGAGCCTTCTACTTTTCTATCCAGTTTTCTACTACTGCTAGGGTAGTTGAAAGAAAAATAAATTTTTAATAAAAGGAACAGTTCCTCCGTGGATCAGTTCAAGAAAAGGTTAGACCAAATCTTGCACACTATTTGAGTGTGTAGAAAATTTTCCCTGGCACCCGTTGCCATTGGTACCTCCTCGGTATGGGCCGCAAGGCCTTTTGAGGTACTTCTTTTCCTTGTAACTCCTTGTAACTCTCTCTCTCTCTCTCTCTCTCTCTCTCTCTCTCTCTCTCTCTCTCGCAGGGGGTATAAAGGTTATGCACATTTCTTCTGGATGTAGTAAACTTTATACTTGGGGTGTGACAGCCCTCCGGTCCCGAGTCGTGGGATTCTAGAGGAACTGGCTGCCAGTTCCTTTAGGTTCTCTCTCTCTTTCGGGAGGGCGGGTGAAGTATTTTGTACAATCCCGTCCCGTGGGTTACTAGGACTCCATTCCATCCCTACTCTGTCCTTTTAGCTTACGTTAAGGTTGTTCTCCTCCGACTGAAAAAAAAAAAAAAAAAACTTTTAGTATCGTCTTTTTCTCTTCTTTTACTATTAGGACCCTACTGCTACCTCATGCGTGGGAAGAGAGGCTTTGGAACCTCTATAAATAACACCATTTAACGCTCGTAGGTTGTGAGATACTGGGATGGAGGGGTCCCAGGCGTAGGGGCGCGATGAATGGAGTGTGGCTGGTGCCCCGTTAAGCCCATTCCTAACGCGTAATGGCCTGACCAGCCCCCTGCGACCGTTCTTTGGTGACCAATTGATGGTGCTTGGCTGTACTGCTCTGAGGTGAGAGAGCTTTACTGCCCAGCTGGCTGCCAGGCCAGCGTAAAGTCTCGGGGGTAGCCTCCGGGTCTGGCGGGATATCCCTTGAACACTGGATTCTAAGAGTCTGGCCGCTTGCGAGTGTCTAGTAAGACTTAGTAAGGGGCTGCATCTCGCTGTCGCTCCTGGCGGGAAATCCGTGATGCCTGCGTCGCGAGTAAACACTCGCGACGCAGGCATCACGGCCTTTGGTCGGTGCGTCAGCAGCAAGAGGTGTAGTCTTCTGGAAGGGATGAACGTCACTTGCAAATAGGTGAATGCGTCTACGCGCGGGATGAATTCACCCCCCCTCCTTTTTTATATACTGGTCAGAACGTTTTTGGATAGTTTTCATTGCTAGAACGCTTTATCTTATTCAGAGTATTCAGAAAAAAAAAAGAGAGAAAATATGGCAGGGCCAGCTAAATTGAAAGCAGAATGCTTTAAATGTAAAGTTAATCATTGGTGCGTTGACTTCCCTGAATGTAGTATCAGCGATATCACATCCCTTAGTGTAAACTGTGGCACGCTTGGAAAACACAGTGACTATTCAGGAAAATAGAACGGAGGAACAAGAATTCAAATTGGTAAAAAATAAAAGACCCTCCAAACCAAAACTAAAACAAAAGGATTTGGAACCCATTACCATCAGAAATAAGTTTCACTTACTTGCTGATGAGGAGGATGAGTCCTTTTTAATTGGGGATTCTATGGTAGGGAGTCAAGGGGACTTTTTCGGAGCAAGACGCGTGACCAAGAGAAAACCCCGATGTTTTCCGGGTGCCACAAGCCAGATAGTTAATAGGGAATTAGGCAAAATTAATATCAAGAATAAGAGTTGCCCTATCATTGTCCATGTTGGTGGCAATGACGTTTTTCTGGGAGGGACAGGAGGGCAGACAGAGTCCATTATAAAAGAATTTAAGAACCTAACTGACAAGGTTAGGGATAGGACAGACATGGGTATGGTAGTAGGAATTCTCCCTCGAATGCGTGCTAGTGACTATACTCTAAGTAAAGCCATTGGCATAAATAAAAGAGTTAAACGCATGTGTGTGTGTGAAGGCCTAAAGTTTGTCGATTTTTGGCCTACATTCTACGGAAATGGGGAATACTTTGGTTCAGATGGGATACATTTTAACCAGAAGAGGAAAAAGAAGTATGGTGATTTACTGAACATTAATTTGTATAATCTTTTCAAACTAGGACCTCCCAAACCAGCAATTGATCCTGCTCCCCAAACAGTTAAACCTAATCCCCCAGCAGTTAGTCCCCCTCCCCCAGCAGTTAGTCCCCCTCCCGCAGCAGTTAGTCCCCCTCCCGCAGCAGTTAGTCCCCCTCCCGCAGCAGCTAGTCCCCCTCCCGCAGCTGTTAGTCTCCCTCCCGCAGCAGTTAGTCTCCTCCCGCAGCAGTTAGTCCCCTTCCAACAGCAGTTAGTCCCCCTCCAACAGCAGTTAGTCCCCCTCCCCCAGTAGGTAGTTCAACTGCGTCGGGAAACGACTCAGGCCAGTTAGGAAAAACCACAACTTAAAATCACTCAAAACTGTGCTCTTCAATGCTAGGTCAATTAGAAACAAACTAATGGAATTTATAGCGCTTGTCAAAACTGAGAACTTTGATATCATCGGAATAACGGAATCCTGGATTCATTCTGAATCAAGGGATTTTGTAGGAGAATTTGAAATGGTAGGTTACAAAATGTTTCACAAAGATAGGAACGGAAGGGAAGGCGGCGGTGTACTTTAGTATGCTCGGGACTCCCTGCACCCGGTAAACTGTAATATCGTATCTGCTCATGAAATGTTGGGAATTGATCTAAACCTAAATAATAAAGTAGTGCAGCTACTTCCAGTATATAGACCACCTCACTACCCCGTGGATAAAGATATAAACTTGTATAACAAATTAAGCAGAATAGTGAATAATAAGATCAGTGTGATTTTTGGTGATTTTAATTGTGGTAATGTAAATTGGGAAAACAAAACAGCTGATGCTGAGGGCTCAAGACTGTTGGAATTTGCCGATGATAACTTATTAAGTCAATGGGTTGACGGGCCTACTAGGGGTAATAATAAACTAGACCTCATATTTACGAACGAAGATGACCTAGTCTCTAACCTGACTATTGGTGAAAATTTAAGTAACAGTGATCATAATTTGATTATGTTTGACCTCAGGGTTCCAGTTAATACACGCGAAAAGACTCGTGAAAGACTGGATTTCTCAAGAGCAAATTTTCAAAGCTTCCTAAGTAGTTTAGACACACTTGAAGTTCTAATAAGTGAGGATGTCAATGTCACCTGGAGCTCATATAGGGATCAATTTAGAATATTACAGAACACTTTTATACCCACTAAAATGGTTTCCTTGTCAACAAAGTCACCGAAATGGTTTAACAACGAAATTAGGAGGGCTATTACGGGAAGAAATAGAGCCTACAAACTACTTAAGTCGCATTTCAACCACACTAATTCAGAAAACTATATAAAGCTACGTAGGAGGGTTAAGTCCTTAATTAGATCAGCCAAACGTGATGAAGAAGCTAGAGTTGCCTCACTCTGTAAAGTTAACCCTAAAGAATTTTTTGCCCATGTTAATAGCAGAAAGCCAATTAAAAATTCTGTAGGCCCCTTAAAAGATAGAAATGGCGTACTGAAATTCGGTGATAAAGATATAGCTAATACGTTAAACGAGTTCTTTGTTACAGTCTTCACGGAGGAAGACACAATAGAAGTGCCAAGTCCTCGGATTACATATGATGGTGACAATCCCGTAGAGACCATAAGTTTTACGAGAAATGAGGTACATCAACTAATTGATAAGATGAATAAATACAAATCACCTGGTCCCGACTTATTTCTTCCAAGGGTATTAAAAGTGGTTAGCCACAATGTTGTTGACGACTTAGTAACCATATTCAAACAATCAATCGAGTTAGGGAAAGTTCCAAATGACTGGAAGTTAGCAAATATAACACCTATCTTTAAAAAGGGTGATAGGGAAAATCCTTGTAATTATCGGCCGATCAGTTTAACGTCAGTTGTCGGCAAACTGTTGGAATCCACCATTACAAAACGTATTGTGTATCACCTTGAATCAAACAATCTAATTTTTTATTCTCAACATGGATTTAGGCGACATAGATCCTGTCTAACAAACCTGTTAGAGTTTTTCCATAATATGCATACACTGTACGATGCAATTAGGGCAATAGATATAGTGTATCTCGACTTTCAAAAAGCCTTTGACAAAGTCCCTCACGCTAGATTGATAGCTAAGTCAAAGGACTAGGAATCACTGGGCTCGTTTCCAACTGGATTGAGAATTGGTTAAAAGATAGAAAGCAGAGAGTGGTAATAAATGGAGTGGCTTCGGAGTGGGCGCCCGTCACCAGTGGTGTCCCACAGGGTTCCGTGGTGGGTCCTTTACTTTTTATCATCTATATTAACGATATAGACGTCGGGCTTCTAAGTGCAATCTCCAAATTTGCAGACGATACGAAATTAGGAAATAGTGTAGGTACTGAGGAGGGCGTAAGAACGCTTCAGAACGATCTTGACAGGTTAGGCGAATGGTCTGCTACTTGGCAGATGCCATTCAACTTGGACAAATGTAAGGTAATGCATATAGGTTATAAAAACCCAAAGACCGATTACTCTCTCTTGGGAAGGAACATGACTGAGACCGATCTAGAGAAAGACTTAGGAGTCTATATCAGCAACGATCTGAAACGGTCGAAGCACTGTGCAGAAGTCGAAAAGAGGGCCTTAAAATTATTAGGTTATATTAAAAGACAGTTCCAGTTTCGGAACAAGGAGACTGTAATGTCTCTCTATAATTCTCTAGTCAGACCTCAACTGGAATACTGTGCGCAGTTTTGGTCTCCATCCCTCAGGAAGGATATAGAAAGGTTAGAAAGAGTACAAGCAAGGGCTACAAAATTTATCCCTTCAATGAGAATGCAAAGCTACCAACGGAGATTGGAGCGCCTAAATCTGTTTAGCTTAGAGACGAGGAGGTTGCGGGGTCAGCTCATTCAAGTCTTCAAGATGCTCAAAGGAATAGACAGGGTAGATTACAGAAACTTATTCTCACTTAATGCCAATCCGACAAGAAATAATGGGTTTAAACTGGAATTAAAGACATTTAGGACCTCTGTCTGCGGAAATTTCTTTTCCTATAAAATAGTTAATATCTGGAACAAACTTCCCTCAGAGGTTGTTTCCAGTCAAAGTGTAAATGTGTTAAAAAATAGGCTAGACAAAGTACTGAATACTCTCATAGTTTAAGATTAAAGCATAAGAAAACTCTGCAGGTGTTCGCTTGCTTGGTGTCTCTGTGAGCAAGCTAAATATAGAGCTATTTATATATTCTCCACTTTCCTGTAAAATTTCCTTGGCTACTTTTCCAGGGTCAAGGTATTTTCTTCAACCTTCTTCCGTACCTGCCTCTGGCAGGGAGGGAGCGGAGGGTGGGGAGAGAGCCTTCTACTTTTCTATCCAGTTTTCTACTACTGCTAGGATAGTTGAAAGAAAAATAAACTTCTAATAACAGGAACCTCCCAGAGTGGACCAAAAGGTCTTTGAGGCTTCCTCTTGTCCTTGTAACTCCTTGTAACTCCTTGTAACTCTCTCTCTCTCTCTCTCTCTCTCTCTCTCTCTCTCTCTCTCTCCTCTCTCCCCCAGCAGTTAGTGACTCTCCTTCCACGTTGGAGGGGGTTGGAGGGGGCTCAGGCTCCTGCGGAGATTGTCCCCTCGTTAGTGAGGGGCTCTTCAACTCCCGACAGCCCTGGCTGTTCGGGAAACGGGTCGTGCTAGGGGGCGGTCAGAATAGGGGAAGCTCCCTCCGTGCAATGCTTTTTAATGCTAGGTCCATCAGGAACAAGTTTGGCGAGCATCAGAATACCAGGATATCGTTACTATCACCGAGTCCTGGATTCATACTGATCGTAGGGACTACGTTGGGGAGTTCGAAATTGCCGGGTATAGAATGTTTCGCAAAGACCGCACCCGTGGGGAGGGGGGTGGGGTACTAATATACGTCAGAGACACGTTGAGTCCGGTTGACTGCCAGTTCCGGTCGGAACGGGAGCTGCTTGGCGTCGATCTGAACGTGGGAGGGACGAACTATAGGTTAATCTTGGTGTACAGACCTCCGCATCTCCTCCTCGAGGAGGATACAGCCCTGTACACCGAACTCAGTAGCCTGCTAGGGGATAGGGTGTGTGTAGTTTTAGGAGACTTCAACTGTCGCGGCATAAAGTGGGAAAACAGGACTGCCGATGCTGAAGGGAGGAGGCTAGTTGACTTTGCTGATGAGAACTTCCTCACTCAGTGGGTCAACGAGCCTACACGAGGCGAAAGCGTTCTAGACTTTAGTATTCACGACCGAAGACAACCTCGTCACTGGCCTCACCGTTGACGAATCATTGGGCGGGAGTGATCACGGTCTTATTAGGTTCCGTGTGTGCGTCCCTCGGGTGAAGCGTAGTAACTCGAGAGGCAGTAAGCTCGATCTCCGGCGGGCGAACTTTGTTAGCCTCAGGGATAGCGTAGGAGAGATGGGGTTAGAGGTTGGCGGCGATGTTGAGGGAGTGTGGAGTGCATTCCGGGACGAGTTTATGGTGGTGCAGTCTGCTGCCATACCCTCAAAACCGGTCACCCCTGCTTCAACGCAGCCTAGGTGGTTCAATCGTGACATCGCTTCGGCTATCCGAAATAGGAAAGTAGCGTATAGGAGGGCGAAGGCCAATCGTTCCCACGAGAACACTGAAGCGTATGTCCGCCTGTGTAGGGAAGTGAAGGCGAAGGTTAGGCTAGCGAAACGTAACGAAGAACTACGGGTGGCAAGCCTCTGCAAGGGGAACCCTAAGGAGTTCTTCAGTTATGTTAATAGTAGAAAGCCCATTAGAAGCGGCGTTCTGCGGACCTCCGACGCGGACATCGCCAATGTGCTTAATGAGTACTTTGCGGGAGTGTTCACCAGGGAGGATACCCGCATCATCCCCGAGCCCGGCGTGAGGCACGAAAGTGCTGGCCTGGATAGTGTTAGATGTACCGCGACAGTCGTTGCCGATAGAATAGACAAATTGAGCGCGTTTAAGGCTCCTGGGCCAGACTAGTTTCTCCCCAGAGTGTTGCGAGAAGTGCGGGACCAGGTGGCTCCCCACCTGGCTACAGTCTTCAACAAATCGTTGGAGATGGGCCAGGTGCCTGGTGACTGGAGGGAAGCCAACGTGACCCCTATCTTTAAGAAAGGGGATCACGAAAGTCCAGGGAACTATCGTCCCATTAGTCTCACTTCAGTTGTAGGTAAATTACAGTGTTGGGCACTAAAGCGTTAATCCGATAACAGTTAATTAACGAAGTTAACTTTTTTTAACGGACTATTAACGGAAGTTAATTTCCATTTATCGTTATCGGACCAGTTAACTTCCGATAACTCGATATTTAGTCTGCCAATTCCGTCCTCTGCCGCAGTGGAACGGCTCTTCTCTCTCGGCATGGACATCCTGAGGCCCAAGAGGTCAAGACTGGCAGTTGGGCCTAACTTTGAGAAGTTGGTCTTTCTGAAGGGCAACCAGCACATTGTGTCATAGTCTTTAATAAATGTGCCTAAAATTTAATTTTACCTTTCAGTTCCCGCCATAATAATTCTCTGGTAAATTAAAATTTAGTTAATGGTTAGTGGTTACAAGGGTTTCAAAACATGTAATCAGTACATTTTTTATTAAAAATATAAAAAAAAAGTTATTAAGCAAAAAAGTTGCAAAACTTGATAAAAATAGTTAAATACCTATTTATTGTTGGATTTTGCATAAATAAACATTTTCTATGGGTTTTAAAGCTTTTTTCCTTGATTTTTTTAAATGTTAGTAAAGATATCGTTATCGTTAACGGATTATCGTTAACTTCCGTTAACTTTGTAGTAAAATTATCGGATTATCGTTATCGGAGTTAAAAATTGGGGTTAACGGATTATTGTTATCGAAGTTAACTTTTTGGTTAACGGTGCCCACCACTGGTAAATTATTAGAAGGGATAATAGCTGATTAGGATCGTTGACCATTTGGATTCCTACAAGCTGCTTGGGGACTCCCAACATGGGTTTAGACGGCATAGGTCGTGTCTCACCAACTTGCTCGAGTTTTTCCACATCATGTTGAGTGAGTACGATAAGAGTAGGGCGATTGATATGCTTTATCTCGACTTTCAGAAGGCCTTTGATAAGGTACCTCACCGCCGGCTAATGGCGAAAGTGCGCGCGCTGAGTATCGGTGGGGAAATAGGTAGGTGGATTGAAAACTGGCTGAGGAATAGGCGGCAGAGGGTGGTAATTAAAGGGGCTAGTTCGGGTTGGGCCTCGGTCACTAGTGGGGTTCCTCAGGGTTCCGTTTTAGGGCCACTGTTGTTTATCATTTACATAAATGATATCGACGGTGGCATCGTCAGTCGGATCGCCAAATTCGCTGATGACACCAAGCTTGGGGCCAATGTTGGGACGCCCGAAGCGATCGAGGAACTGCTTGCGGACTTAGGTAGGATAGGAGAGTGGTCCGAAAAATGGCAAATGCCATTTAACTTGGGGAAATGCAAAGTGATGCACATTGGCTACGCCAATCCCAAGTCGGACTACTCGATGTTGGGTAGTAATATCGAGGTGACTGATTTAGAAAAGGACTTGGGTGTGCTAATTAGCAGCGACCTTAAGTTTACGAAACAGTGTGTAGAAGTGGAAAAGAAAGCCCAGAAACTATTGGGTTATATCATGAGGCAATTTCAGTTACGGAACAAGGAGATTGTGCTCTCACTGTACAATTCCCTTGTTCGGCCGCACCTGGAGTATGCTGTGCAGTTCTGGTCGCCCGTCCTCAGGAAAGATATTGAGAGGCTGGAGCGAGTGCAGGCGAGGGCCACAAAGTTAATCCCTTCCGTTAGGCATATGGGCTACAATCGACGGTTACGCGCCCTGAACTTGTTTTCGCTTGAAACTCGGAGGCTGCGCGGTCAACTGATCGAGGTTTTCAAGCTCTTACGTGGGTTCAACGATGTCGATTTTAGAAGTATGTTTGTTTAAATGATAACCCAACTCGTAACAACGGTTGGAAGTTGGATTTGAAAAGGTTTAGGTCTAGTGTGTGTGGGAATTACTTTACGTATAAGATCTGTGACACATGGAACAGGTTATCTTCGGAAGTTGTGAACAGTTCCTCTGTGGATCAGTTCAAGAAAAGGTTAGACCAAATCATGCACACTATTTGAGTGTGTACAAAATTTTCCCTGGCACCCGTTGCCATTGGTACCTCCTCGGTATGGACCGCAAGGCCTTTTGAGGTACTTCTTTTCCTTGTAACTCCTTGTAACTCTCTCTCTCTCTCTCTCTCTCTCTCTCTCTCTCTCTCTCTCTCTTCTCTCCGCAGGGGGTATAAAGGTTATGCACATTTCTTCTGGATGTAGTAAACTTTATACTTGGGGTGTGACAGCCTTCCGGTCCCGAGTCTTGGGATTCTAGAGGAACTAGCTGCCAGTTCTTTTAGGTTCTCTCTCTCTTTCGGGAGGGCGGGTGAAGTACTTTGCACAATCCCGTCCCGTGGGTTACTAGGACCCCATCCCATCCCTACTTTGTCCTTTTAGCTTACGTTAAGGTTGTTCTCCTCTGACTGAAAAAAAAAAAAAAAACTTTTAGTATCAAGACTTTTTCTCTTCTTTTACTATTAGGACCCTACTGCTACCTCATGCGTGGGAAGAGAGGCTTTGGAACCTCTATAAATAACACCATTTAACGCTCGTAGGTTGTGAGAGACTGGGATGGAGGGGTCCCAGGCGTAGGGGCGCGATGAATGGAGTGTGGCTAGTGCCCCGTTAAGCCCATTCCTAACGCGTAATGGCTATAACCAGCCCCCTGCGACCGTTCTTTGGTGACCAATTGATGGTGCTTGGCTGTACTGCTCTGAGGTGAGAGAGCTTTACTGCCCAACTGGTTGCCAGGCCAGCGTAAAGTCTCGGGCGTGCTCTGGGTCTGGTGGGATATCCCTTGAACACTGGATTCTAAGAGTCTGGCCGCTTGTGAGTGACTAGTAAGACTTAGTAAGGGGCTGCATCTCGCTGCCGCTCCTGGCGGAAAATCCGTGACGCTTGCGTCGCGAGTGTTTGTCAGTTGGTAGCTGCGACACGTTTGGGACTGTCCGGCCCTGGGAGACCTTTGGTCAGTGCGACAGCAGGAGAGGTGTAGTCTTCTGGAAGGGATGAACGTCACTTGCAAATAAGTGGATGCGTCTACGCGCGGGGATGAATTCACCCCCCCCCCCTTTTTTATATACTGGTCAGAACGTTTTTGGATAGTTTTCATTGCTAGAACGCTTTATCTTATTCAGAGTATTCAGAAAAAAATAAAAAATATGGCAGGGCCAGCTAAATTGAAAGCAGAATGCTTTAAATGTAAAGTTAATCATTGGTGCGTTGACTTCCCTGAAGGTAGTATCAGCGATATCACATCCCTTAGTGAATGTTTGTTTTGTAAACTTAGAGACAACCACGAAAAGGAAGTTAAAGCGCTAAAGGAATTAGTAAAAAAGCTTGAAGCTAGGGTCGTAGCACTGGAAATCCAACCCAGTGGACAAGATCAAACTAAAAACACACGAGCAGATGTAAACTGTAAGATTAAGCATCTAGAACAAAGCGTGGCACGCTTGGAAAACACGGTGACTATTCCGGAAAATAGAACGGAGGAACAAGAATTCAAATTGGTAAAAATAAAAGACCCTCCAAACCAAAACCAAAACAAAGGATTTGGAACCCATTACCATCAAAATAAGTTTCACTTACTTGCTGATGAGGAGGATGAATCCTTTTTAATTGGGGATTCTATGGTAAGGAGTCAAGGGGACTTTTTCGGAGCAAGACGCGTGACCAAGAGAAAACTCCGATGTTTTCCGGGTGCCACAAGCCAGATAGTTAATAGGGAATTAGGCAAAATTAATATCAAGAATAAGAGTTGCCCTATCATTGTCCATGTTGGTGGCAATGACGTTTTTCTGGGAGGGACAGGAGGGCAGACAGAGTCCATTATAAAAGAATTCAAGAACCTAACTGACAAGGTTAGGGATAGGACAGACATGGGTATGGTCGTAGGAATTCTCCCTCGAATGCGTGCTAGTGACTATACTCTAAGTAAAGCCATTGGCATAAATAAAAGAGTTAAACGCATGTGTGTGAAAGGCCTAAAGTTTGTCGATTTTTGGCCTACATTCTACGGAAATGGGGAATACTTTGGTTCGGACGGGATACATTTTAACCAGAAGGGGAAAAAGAAGTATGGTGATTTACTGAACATTAATTTGTATAATCTTTTTAAACTAGGACCCCCAAACCAGCAATTGATCCTGCTCCCCCAGTTAGTCCCTCCCCCAGCAGTTAGTCCCCCTCCCCCAGCAGTTAGTCCCCCTCCCCCAGCAGTTAGTCCCCCTCCCCCAACAGTTAGCCCCCTCCCCCAGCAGTTAGTCCCCCTCCCCCAGCAGTTAGCCCCCTCCCCCAGTTAGTCCCCCTCAAACAGCAGTTAGTCCCACTCCCCCAGTAGTTAGTTCAACTGCGTCGGGAAACGACTCAGGCCAGTTAGGAAAAACCACAACTTAAAATCACTCAAAACTGTGCTCTTCAATGCTAGGTCAATTAGAAACAAACTAATGGAATTTATAGCGCTTGTCAAAACTGAGAACTTTGATATCATCGGAATAACGGAATCCTGGATTCATTCTGAATCAAGGGATTTTGTAGGAGAATTTGAAATGGTAGGTTACAAAATGTTTCACAAAGATAGGAACGGAAGGGAAGGCGGCGGTGTACTTTTGTATGCTCGGGACTCCCTGCACCCGGTAAACAGTAATATCGTATCTGCTCATGAAATGTTGGGAATTGATCTAAACCTAAATAATAAAGTAGTGCAGCTACTTCTAGTATATAGACCACCTCACTACCCCGTGATAAGGATATAAACTTGTATAACAAATTAAGCAGAATAGTGAATAATAAGATCAGTGTGATTTTTGGTGATTTTAATTGTGGTAATGTAAATTGGGAAAACAAAACAGCTGATGCTGAGGGCTCAAGACTGTTGGAATTTGCCGATGATAACTTATTAAGTCAATGGGTTGACGGGCCTACTAGGGGTAATAATAAACTAGACCTCATATTCACGAACGAAGATGACCTAGTCTCTAACCTGACTATTGGTGAAAATTTAAGTAACAGCGATCATAATTTGATTAGGTTTGACCTCAGGGTTCCAGTTAATACACGCGAAAAGACTCGTGAAAGACTGGATTTCTCGAGAGCAAATTTTGAAAGCTTCCGAAGTAGTTTAGACACACTTGAAGTTCTAATAAGTGAGGATGTCAGTGTCACCTGGAGCTCATATAGGGATCAATTTAGAATATTACAGAACACTTTTATACCCACTAAAATGGTTTCCTTGTCAACAAAGTCACCGAAATGGTTTAACAACGAAATTAGGAGGGCTATTACGGGAAGAAATAGAGCCTACAAACTACTTAAGTCGCATTTCAACCACACTAATTCAGAAAACTATATAAACCTACGTAGGAGGGTTAAGTCCTTAATTAGATCAGCCAAACGTGATGAAGAAGCTAGAGTTGCCTCACTCTGTAAAGTTAACCCTAAAGAATTTTTTGCCCATGTTAATAGCAGAAAGCCAATTAAAAATTCTGTAGGCCCCTTAAAAGATAGAAATGGCGTACTGAAATTCGGTGATAAAGATATAGCTAATATGTTAAACGAGTTCTTCGTTACAGTCTTCACGGAGGAAGACACAATAGAAGTGCCAAGTCCTCGGATTACATATGATGGTGACGATCCCGTAGAGACCATAAGTTTTACGAGAAATGAGGTACAGCAATTAATTGATAAGATGAATAAATACAAATCACCTGGCCCGACTTATTTCTTCCAAGGGTATTAAAAGAGGTTAGCCACAATGTTGTTGACGACTTAGTAACCATATTCAAACAATCAATCGAGTTAGGGAAAGTTCCAACCGACTGGAAGTTAGCAAATGTAACACCTATCTTTAAAAAGGGTGATAGGGAAAATCCTTGTAATTATCGCCCATCAGTTTAACATCAGTTGTCGGCAAACTGTTGGAATCCATCATTACAAAACGTATTGTGTATCACCTTGAATCTAACAATCTAATTTTTTATTCTCAACATGGATTTAGGCGACATAGATCCTGTCTGACAAACCTGTTAGAGTTTTTCCATAATATGCATACACTGTACGATGCAAGTAGGGCAATAGATATAGTGTATCTCGACTTTCAAAAAGCCTTTGACAAAGTCCCTCACGCTAGATTGATAGCTAAAGTCAAAGGACTAGGAATCACCGGGCTCGTTTCCAACTGGATTGAGGATTGGTTAAAAGATAGAAAGCAGAGAGTGGTAATAAATGGAGTGGCTTCGGAGTGGGCGCCCGTCACCAGTGGTGTCCCACAGGGTTCCGTTGGGTCCTTTACTTTTTATCATCTATATTAACGATATAGACGTCGGGCTTCTAAGTGCAATCTCCAAATTTGCAGACGATACGAAATTAGGAAGTAGTGTAGGTACTGAGGAGGGCGTAAGAACGCTTCAGAACGATCTTGACAGGTTGGGCGAATGGTCTGCTACTTGGCAGATGCCATTCAACTTGGACAAATGTAAGGTAATGCACATAGGTTATAAAAACCCGAAGACCGATTACTCTCTCTTGGGAAGGAACTTGACTGAGACCGATCTAGAGAAAGACTTAGGAGTCTATATCAGCAACGATCTGAAACCGTCGAAGCACTGTGCAGAAGTCGAAAAGAGGGCCTTAAAATTATTAGGTTATATTAAAAGACAGTTCCAGTTTCGGAACAAGGAGACTGTAATGTGTCTTTATAATTCTCTAGTCAGACCTCAACTGGAATACTGTGCGCAGTTTTGGTCTCCATCCCTCAGGAAGGACATAGAAAGGTTAGAAAGAGTACAAGCAAGGGCTACAAAATTGATCCCTTCAATGAGAATGCAAAGCTACCAACGGAGATTGGAGCGCCTAAGTCTGTTTAGCTTAGAGACGAGGAGGTTGCGGGGTCAGCTTATTCAAGTCTTCAAGATACTCAAAGGAATAGACAGGTTAGATTACGGACACTTATTCTCACTTAATGCCAATCTGACAAGAAATAATGGGTTTAAACTGGAACTAAAGACATTTAGGACCCCTGTCTGCGGAAATTTCTTTTCCAATAAAATCGTTAATATGTGGAACCAACTTCCCTCAGAGGTTGTTTCCAGTCAAAGTGTAAATGTGTTTAAAAATAGGCTAGACAAAGTACTGAATACACTCATAGTTTAAGATTAAAACATAAGAAAACTCTGCAGGAGTTCGCTTGCACAGTGTGTCTGTGAGCAAGCTAATATAGAGCTATTTATATATTCTCCACTTTCCTGTAAAATTTCCTTGGCTACTTTTCCAGGGTCAAGGTATTTTCTTCAACCTTTTTCCGTACCTGCCTCTGGCAGGGAGGGAGCGGAGGGTGGGGAGAGAGCCTTCTACTTTTCTATCCAGTTTTCTACTACTGCTAGGATAGTTGAAAGAAAAATAAACTTTTAATAACAGGAACCTCCCAGAGTGGACCAAAAGGTCTTTGAGGCTTCCTCTTGTCCTTGTAACACCCTCCTTCCACGTTGGAGGGGGCTCAGGCTCCTGCGGAGATTGTCCCCTCGTTAGTGAGGGGCTCTTCAACTCCCGACAGCCCTGGCTGTTCGGGAAACGGGTCGTGCTATGGGGCGGTCAGAATAGGGGAAGCTCCCTCCGTGCAATGCTTTTTAATGCTAGGTCGATCAGGAACAAGTTTTGCGAGCTACGGGCGCTCTTAGCATCAGAATACCAGGATATCGTTGCTATCACCGAGTCCTGGATTCATACTGATCGTAGGGACTACGTTGGGGAGTTCGAAATTCCCGGGTATAGAATGTTTCGCAAAGACCGCACCCGTGGGGAGGGGGGTGGGGTACTAATATACGTCAGAGACACGTTGAGTCCGGTTGACTGCCAGTTCCGGTCGGAACGGGAGCTGCTTGGCGTCGATCTGAACGTGGGAGGGACGAACTATAGGTTAATCTTGGTGTACAGACCTCCGCATCTCCTCCTCGAGGAGGATACAGCCCTGTACACCGAACTCAGTAGCCTGCTAGGGGATAGGGTGTGTGTAGTTTTAGGAGACTTCAACTGTCGCGCATAAAGTGGGAAAACAGGACTGCCGATGCTGAAGGGAGGAGGCTAGTTGACTTTGCTGATGAGAACTTCCTCACTCAGTGGGTCAACGAGCCTACACGAGGCGAAAGCGTTCTAGACTTAGTATTCACGACCGAAGACAACCTCGTCACTGGCCTCACCGTTGACGAATCATTGGGCGGGAGTGATCACGGTCTTATTAGGTTCCGTGTGTGCGTCCCTCGGGTGAAGCGTAGTAACTCGAGAGGCAGTAAGCTCGATCTCCGGCGGGCGAACTTTGTTAGCCTCAGGGATAGCGTAGGAGAGATGGGGTTAGAGGTTGGCGGCGATGTTGAGGGAGTGTGGAGTGCATTCCGGGACGAGTTTATGGTGCTGCAGTCTGCTGCCATACCCTCAAAACCGGTCACCCCTGCTTCAACGCAGCCTAAGTGGTTCAATCGTGACATCGCTTCGGCTATCCGAAATAGGAAAGTAGCGTATAGGAGGGCGAAGGCCAATCGTTCCCACGAGAACACTGAAGCGTATGTCCGCCTGTGTAGGGAAGTGAAGGCGAAGGTTAGGCTAGCGAAACGTAACGAAGAACTACGGGTGGCAAGCCTCTGCAAGGGGAACCCTAAGGAGTTCTTCAGTTATGTTAATAGTAGAAAGCCCATTAGAAGCATGATAGGTCCGTTAAAGGACGGAAGCGGCGTTCTGCGGACCTCCGACGCGGACATCGCTAATGTGCTTAATGAGTACTTTGCGGGAGTGTTCACCAGGGAGGATACCCGCGTCATCCCCGAGCCAGGCGTGAGGCACGAAGGTGCTGGCCTGGATAGTGTTAGATGTACCGCGACAGTCGTTGCCGATAGAATAGACAAACTGAGCGCGTTTAAGGCTCCTGGGCCAGACCAGTTTCTCCCCAGAGTGTTGCGAGAAGTGCGCGACCAGGTGGCTCCCCACCTGGCTACAGTCTTCAACAAATCGTTGGAGATGGGCCAGGTGCCTGGTGACTGGAGGGAAGCCAACGTGACCCCTATCTTTAAGAAAGGGGATCACGAAAGTCCAGGGAACTATCGTCCCATTAGTCTCACTTCAGTTGTAGGTAAATTATTAGAAGGGATAATAGCTGATAGGATCGTTGACCATTTGGATTCCTACAAGCTGCTTGGGGACTCCCAACATGGGTTTAGACGGCATAGGTCGTGTCTCACCAACTTGCTCGAGTTTTTCCACGTCATGTTGAGTGAGTACGATAAGAGTAGGGCGATTGATATACTTTATCTCGACTTTCAGAAAGCCTTTGATAAGGTACCTCACCGCCGGCTAATGGCGAAAGTGCGCGCGCTGGGTATCGGTGGGGAAATAGGTAGGTGGATTGAAAACTGGCTGAGGAATAGGCGGCAGAGGGTGTAATTAAAGGGGCTAGTTCGGGTTGGGCCTCGGTCACTAGTGGGGTTCCTCAGGGTTCCGTTTTGGGGCCACTGTTGTTTATCATTTACATAAATGATATCGACGGTGGCATCGTCAGTCGGATCGCCAAATTCGCTGATGACACCAAGCTTGGGGCCAATGTTGGGACGCCCGAAGCGATCGAGGAACTGCGTGCGGACCTAGGTAGGATAGGAGAGTGGTCCGAAAAATGGCAAATGCCGTTTAACTTGGGTAAATGCAAGTGATGCACATTGGCTACGCCAATCCCAAGTCGGACTACTCGATGTTGGGTAGTAATATCGAGGTGACTGATTTAGAAAAGGACTTGGGTGTGCTAATTAGCAGCGACCTTAAGTTTACGAAACAGTGTGTAGAGGTGGAAAAGAAAGCCCAGAAACTATTGGGTTATATCAGGAGGCAATTTCAGTTTCGGAACAAGGAGATTGTGCTCTCACTGTACAATTCCCTTGTTCGGCCGCACCTGGAGTATGCTGTGCAGTTCTGGTCGCCCACCCTCAGGAAAGATATTGAGAGGCTGGAGCGAGTGCAGGCGAGGGCCACAAAGTTAATCCCTTCCGTTAGGCATATGGGCTACAATCGACGGTTACGCGCCCTGAACTTGTTTTCGCTTGAAACTCGGAGGCTGCGCGGTCAACTGATCGAGGTTTTCAAGCTCTTACGCGGGTTCAACGATGTCGATTTTAGAAGTATGTTTAGTTTAAATGATAACCCAACTCGCAACAATGGTTGGAAGTTGGATTTGAAACGGTTTAGGACTAGTGTGTTTGGGAATTACTTTACCTATAAGATCTGTGACACATGGAACAGGTTATCTTCGGAAGTTGTGAACAGTTCCTCTGTGGATCAGTTCAAGAAAAGGTTAGACCAAATCTTGCACACTATTTGAGTGTGTACAAAATTTTCCGTGGCACCCGTTGCCATTGGTACCTCCTCGGTATGGGCCGCAAGGCCTTTTGAGGTACTTCTTTTCCTTGTAACTCCTTGTAACTCCTTGTAACTCTCTCTCTCTCTCTCTCTCTCTCTCTCTCTCTCTCTCTCTCTCTCCTCTCTCTCTCTCTCTCAGCAGTTAGTACCACTCCCCCAGTAGTTAGTCCCACTGCGTCGGGAAACGACTCAGGCCAGTTAGGAAAAACCACAACTTAAAATCACTCAAAACTGTGCTCTTCAATGCTAGGTCAATTAGAAACAAACTAATGGAATTTATAGCGCTTGTCAAAACTGAGAACTTTGATATCATCGGAATAACGGAATCCTGGATTCATTCTGAATCAAGGGATTTTGCAGGAGAATTTGAAATGGTAGGTTACAAAATGTTTCACAAAGATAGGAACGGAAGGGAAGGCGGCGGTGTACTTTTGTATGCTCGGGACTCCCTGCACCCAGTAAACAGTAATATCGTATCTGCTCATGAAATGTTGGGAATTGATCTAAACCTAAAAAATAAAGTAGTGCAGCTACTCTAGTATATAGACCACCTCACTACCCCGGATAAGGATATAAACTTGTATAACAAATTAAGCAGAATAGTGAATAATAAGATCAGTGTGATTTTTGGTGATTTTAATTGTGGTAATGTAAATTGGGAAAACAAAACAGCTGATGCTGAGGGCTCAAGACTGTTGGAATTTGCCGATGATAACTTAAGTCAATGGGTTGACGGGCCTACTAGGGGAAATAATAAACTAGACCTCATATTCACGAACGAAGATGACCTAGTCTCTAACCTGACTATTGGTGAAAATTTAAGTAACAGCGATCATAATTTGATTAGTTTTGACCTCAGGGTTCCAGTTAATACACGCGAAAAGACTCGTGAAAGACTGGATTTCTCGAGAGCAAATTTTGAAAGCTTCCGAAGTAGTTTAGACACTCTTGAAGTTCTAATAAGTGAGGATGTCAATGTCACCTGGAGCTCATATAGGGATCAATTTAGAATATTTCAGAACACTTTTATACCCACTAAAATGGTTTCCTTTTCAACAAAGTCACCGAAATGGTTTAACAACGAAATTAGGAGGGCTATTACGGGAAGAAATAGAGCCTACAAACTACTTAAGTCGCATTTCAACAACACTAATTCAGAAAACTATATAAACTTACGTAGGAGGGTTGAGTCCTTAATTAGATCAGCCAAACGTGATGAAGAAGCTAGAGTTGCCTCACTCTGTAAAGTTAACCCTAAAGAATTTTTTGCCATGTTAATAGCAGAAAGCCAATTAAAAATTCTGTAGGCCCCTTAAAAGATAGAAATGGCGTACTGAAATTCGGTGATAAAGATATAGCTAATACGATAAACGAGTTCTTCGTTACAGTCTTCACGGAGGAAGACACAATAGAAGTGCAAAGTCCTCGGATTACATATGATGGTGACGATCCCGTAGAGACCATAAGTTTTACGAGAAATGAGGTACAGCAATTAATTGATAAGATGAATAAATACAAATCACCTGGTCCCGACTTATTTCTTCCAAGGGTATTAAAAGAGGTTAGCCACAATGTTGTTGACGACTTAGTAACCATATTCAAACAATCAATCGAGTTAGGGAAAGTTCCAACCGACTGGAAGTTAGCAAATGTAACACCTATCTTTAAAAAGGGTGATAGGGAAAATCCTTGTAATTATCGCCCGATCAGTTTAACATCAGTTGTCGGCAAACTGTTGGAATCCATCATTACAAAACGTATTGTGTATCACCTTGAATCTAACAATCTAATTTTTTATTCTCAACATGGATTTAGGCGACATAGATCCTGTCTGACAAACCTGTTAGATTTTTCCATAATATGCATACACTGTACGATGCAAGTAGGCAATAGATATAGTGTATCTCGACTTTCAAAAAGCCTTTGACAAAGTCCCTCACGCTAGATTGATAGCTAAAGTAAGGACTAGGAATCACGGGCTCGTTTCCAACTGGATTGAGGATTGGTTAAAAGATAGAAAGCAGAGAGTGGTAATAAATGGAGTGGCTTCGGAGTGGGCGCCCGTCACCAGTGGTGTCCCACAGGGTTCCGTGCTGGGTCCTTTACTTTTTATCATCTATATTAATGATATAGACGTCGGGCTTTTAAGTGCAATCTCCAAATTTGCAGATGATACGAAATTAGGAAGTAGTGTAGGTACTGAGGAGGGTGTAAGAACGCTTCAGAACGATCTTGACAGGTTGGGCGAATGGTCTGCTACGTGGCAGATGCCATTCAACTTGGACAAATGTAAGGTAATGCACATAGGTTATAAAAACCCGAAGACCGATTACTCTCTCTTGGGAAGGAACTTGACTGAGACCGATCTAGAGAAAGACTTAGGAGTCTATATCAGCAACGATCTGAAACGTCGAAGCACTGTGCAAAGTCGAAAAGAGGGCCTTAAAATTATTAGGTTATATTAAAAGACAGTTCCAGTTTCGGAACAAGGAGACTGTAATGTCTCTTTATAATTCTCTAGTCAGACCTCAGCTGGAATACTGTGCGCAGTTTTGGTCTCCATCCCTCAGGAAGGACATAGAAAGGTTAGAAAGAGTACAAGCAAGGGCTACAAAATTGATCCCTTCACTGAGAATGCAAAGCTACCAACGGAGATTGGAGCGCCTAAATCTGTTTAGCTTAGAGACGAGGAGGTTGCGAGGTCAGCTATTCAAGTCTTCAAGATGCTCAAAGGAATAGACAGGGTAGATTACAGAAACTTATTCTCACTTAATGCCAATCCGACAAGAAATAATGGGTTTAAACTGGAACTAAAGACATTTAGGACCTCTGTCTGCGGAAATTTCTTTTCCTATAAAATAGTTAATATCTGGAACCAACTTCCCTCAGAGGTTGTTTCCAGTCAAAGTGTAAATGTGTTTAAAAATAGGCTAGACAAAGTACTGAATACTCTCATAGTTTAAGATTAAAACATAAGAAAACTCTGCGGGAGTTCGCTTGCACGGTGTCTCTGTGAGCAAGCTAAATATAGAGCTATTTATATATTCTCCACTTTCCTGTAAAATTTCCTTGGCTACTTTTCCAGGGTCAAGGTATTTTCTTCAACCTTTTTCCGTACCTGCCTCTGGCAGGGAGGGAGCGGAGGGTGGGGAGAGAGCCTTCTACTTTTCTATCCAGTTTTCTACTACTGCTAGGATAGTTGAAAGAAAAATAAACTTGTTTTATAACAGGAACCTCCCAGAGTCGACCGAAAGGTCTTTGAGGCTTCCTCTTGTCCTTGTAACTCCTTGTAACTCTCTCTCTCTCTCTCTCTCTCTCTCTCTCTCTCTCTCTCTCTCTCTCTCTCTCTCTCTCTCTCTCTCTCTCTCTCTAATGTGCTTAATGAGTACTTTGCGGGAGTGTTCACCAGGGAGGATACCCGCGTCATCCCCGAGCCAGCTGTGAGGCACGAAGGTGCTGGCCTGGATAGTGTTAGATGTACCGCGACAGTCGTTGCCGATAGAATAGACAAACTGAGCGCGTTTAAGGCTCCTGGGCCAGACCAGTTTCTCCCCAGTGTTGCGAGAAGTGCGCGACCAGGTGGCTCCCCACCTGGCTACAGTCTTCAACAAATCGTTGGGATGGGCCAGGTGCCTGGTGACTGGAGGGAAGCCAACGTGACCCCTATCTTTAAGAAAGGGGATCACGAAAGTCCAGGGAACTATCGTCCATTAGTCTCACTTCAGTTGTAGGTAAATTATTAGAAGGATAATAGCTGATAGATCGTTGACCATTTGGATTCCTACAAGCTGCTTGGGGACTCCCAACATGGGTTTAGACGGCATAGGTCGTGTCTCACCAACTTGCTCGAGTTTTTCCACGTCATGTTGAGTGAGTACGATAAGAGTAGGGCGATTGATATACTTTATCTCGACTTTCAGAAAGCCTTTGATAAGGTACCTCACCGCCGGCTAATGGCGAAAGTGCGCGCGCTGGGTATCGGTGGGGAAATAGGTAGGTGGATTGAAAACTGGCTGAGGAATAGGCGGCAGAGGGTGGTAATTAAAGGGGCTAGTTCGGGTTGGGCCTCGGTCACTAGTGGGGTTCCTCAGGGTTCCGTTTTGGGGCCACTGTTGTTTATCATTTACATAAATGATATCGACGGTGGCATCGTCAGTCGGATCGCCAAATTCGCTGATGACACCAAGCTTGGGGCCAATGTTGGGACGCCCGAAGCGATCGAGGAACTGCGTGCGGACCTAGGTAGGATAGGAGAGTGGTCCGAAAAATGGCAAATGCCGTTTAACTTGGGTAAATGCAAAGTGATGCACATTGGCTACGCCAATCCCAAGTCGGACTACTCGATGTTGGGAGTAATATCGAGGTGACTGATTTAGAAAAGGACTTGGGTGTGCTAATTAGCACGACCTTAAGTTTACGAAACAGTGTGTAGAGGTGGAAAAGAAAGCCCAGAAACTATTGGGTTATATCAGGAGGCAATTTCAGTTTCGGAACAAGGAGATTGTGCTCTCACTGTACAATTCCCTTGTTCGGCCGCACCTGGAGTATGCTGTGCAGTTCTGGTCGCCCACCCTCAGGAAAGATATTGAGAGGCTGGAGCGAGTGCAGGCGAGGGCCACAAAGTTAATCCCTTCCGTTAGGCATATGGGCTACAATCGACGGTTACGCGCCCTGAACTTGTTTTCGCTTGAAACTCGGAGGCTGCGCGGTCAACTGATCGAGGTTTTCAAGCTCTTACGGGGTTCAACGATGTCGATTTTAGAAGTATGTTTAGTTTAAATGATAACCCAACTCGCAACAATGGTTGGAAGTTGGATTTGAAACGGTTTAGGACTAGTGTGTGTGGGAATTACTTTACGTATAAGATCTGTGACACATGGAACAGGTTACCTTCGGAAGTTGTGAACAGTTCCTCTGTGGATCAGTTCAAGAAAAGGTTAGACGAAATCTTGCACACTATTTGAGTGTGTAAAGACATTTAGGACCTCAGTCTGCGGAAATTTCTTTTCCTATAAAATAGTTAATATCTGGAACCAACTTCCCTCAGAGGTTGTTTCCAGTCAAAGTGTAAATCTGTTTAGAAATAGGCTAGACAAAGTACTGAACACACTCATAGTTTAAGATTAAAACCTCAGAAAACTCTGCAGGAGTTCGCTTGCTCGGTGTCTCTGTGAGCAAGCTAAATATAGAGCTATTTATATATTCTCCACTTTCCTGTAAAATTTCCTTGGCTACTTTTCCATGGTCAAGGTATTTTCTTCAACCTTTTTCCGTACCTGCCTCTGGCAGGGAGGGTGGGGAGAGAGCCTTCTACTTTTCTATCCAGTTTTCTACTACTGCTAGGATAGTTGAAAGAAAAATAAACTTTTACCCGGTGCCATTGGTACCTCCTCGGTATGGGCCGCAAGGCCTTTTGAGGTACTTCTTTTCCTTGTAACTCCTTGTAACTCTCTCTCTCTCTCTCTCTCTCTCTCTCTCTCTCTCTGATCTATAAGTGTGCCAATTTAAAAAAAAAATCGGTGATGGTTACCTTTTTTTCGCCGTTGAACCGACATGGAAATGACCTATATGCAAGGAATTATTCATTTTGAGCTCCTGCCAGATAACCAAACAATTACAGCTGAAGTCTACTGCCAACAACTCCAACGATTGAAGATGGCATTACAAGAAAAACGTCCTGCATTAATTATTCGCAGAGGTGTTCTATTCCACCAGGATAACGCGCGCCCTCACACTGCTCGAATCACCACTGCCCAATTGGAGGCATTTGGTTGGGA
This sequence comes from Bathynomus jamesi, assembly GCA_023014485.1. NCBI lineage: Eukaryota > Metazoa > Arthropoda > Malacostraca > Isopoda > Cirolanidae > Bathynomus > Bathynomus jamesi. Next base: position 677,732 of record JAJOZX010000398.1, on the reverse strand, counting down.
AAAAATGCCTCATCCATCTTGTTCTCCGGACATCGCACCTTCAGACTAACATTTATTTAGAAGTCTGCAACACCACCTAGATGGACAAAAGTTGCAATCCAGGGAAGCTATCGAAAACGGTGATCACTTTTTTTAACTCTAAACCAAGGGATTTCTTCGAACGTGGCATAAAAAAACTTTTCTACAGGTGGGAGAAGGTTATAGAAAAAAGTGAATTATATTGATGATTAATTTGTCATTATAAGTCATTTAATTTTTGTTGTGAATATACTGAAAATTCGAGCAGAATGTTACAACCTTATAGTTTTTAATTTGATAGTGAGGTTAGTGAAAAGTGTACTAGCTTACGACCAACTGGTTTTCTTTCACTTTTGTTTCATGTTGAATGAAGACCAGTGCCGTTTTGTTTCCGTGTATGGAAGGTGACAGTCTTTGTAGAATATTGGACTCAATCCGAGTGTCCTGGAATCGAATCCGGTGGACGGCATGAACTGCTCTAAAATTTTATTTTGTCCATTTCCAGTGCCTGTTGGTACAGTTGAATCGGTGGATTCGGCACCATGGAGGTTGGGATGTCCCCCCCCCCACCACCACCACCAGAATAACCTGGAGGTACGACAGCTTACGGGTAAGGGTGTGCGATTCGGATATTTTTATTTCGATTCGATTTTAGATTCGATTCGGCCACTTGTTTTCGATTATCGGTTCGACTGCGACTGCACTGCACTCGCCTATACTTTGCAATTTACATGCACCAGCAACATACTGAAAAGCGTAATAAACAACTGAACCCAATGAACCGGTCCAAACTTGTCACGCCAGGAACGCAAGGAAATGAAGAAACTAGAGAAGGAGCAGTGGAAGAAAAACCGTGATAGAGAGAGACGGCAGAAACGGCAGAGGGGGGAAGAAATTATACCCGAGTTACATTAAATAAAGAAGACTGGTCTGGCGGAGAAAGAAGTGTCCTTGGGTATAGCTGTAGTCGCCTAACAAACGAGTAAGAATGGAGCCTGCAGGGCAGAAAGGGCGAAACGGGTGGCGGTGGCATAGGCAGGGCAAATTAAAAGTAAATGCGAGACGGAGAGAGGAATACCGCAAGGGCAAAATCCCCCGTCTTAAGATGACCATGCCTAAGGCGGATGTGACAGATACGCAGTCTTAAAACGTCAATCACGCTGACAAGAGGAAGATCACTGATCGTGGGCTTCAAGGCTCTCGGACACATCCTCCAGACACATCCTCCCACTGGCGCTGCCACCGCCGAAGGAATGCCTCCCGGAAAACCCTCGTGAAATCGGACGCTGGGAGAGGTGTGTTAATGTCGAAAGGTAGGGAGGACACCTCCCTCGCCGCAGCGTGGGAAGGTACCTAACAAAAGGTGACCAACTTGACGTGATGAAAGAACGATAAGCTAGTCCTGAATGTGTCGCAGGGAGACAAGAGGGTTTCACGAGCGCTGCGAGAGTCTGAGTCAGGGCCGGATTAACCATTAAGCAAAATAAGCCCGTGCTTAGGGCATCAAGGGAAGGGGGGCACCACAGAAATTTTCCATTGTCGGATTTACCATGGATTTATTATACTATTATAATCGCGGCTTATAGCCTATAAGCTGTTGAAAACTGAATTATAAAATAATTGTAGAAGACAATATTGAGTGTGCCTTCCCAAATGTAGAAATTGCCTTTCGTATATTTTTAACATTAATGGTCACAAATTGCTCAGCTGAGCGTTCATTTTCTCAGTTGAAGTATATTAAAAATACCAACAGAACAACTATGCAACAAGGCAGGCTGGATGCCTTATCTCTACTAAGTATAGAAGCAGATGTGTTACGTAAGATTAGTTTTGAGGATCTGATCAAAGACTTTGCAATTAAAAAAAGTAGGAGAAAACTTTTCAAATATAAATGAAGTGGAAATATACAAAAATAAACATTATTTTCCATCTTACAGTAAGTTTTGTTTCATTTCAAAAAATAAAATTTTATTTTATGGTTTATTTTTGTTTATATTTTGAATTACATATATATGGGGCACCAAAATCTTTTAAGTGCTTAGGGCCTCTAAAGGTCTTAATCCGGCCCTGGTCTGAGTAGATACTGATAGACGCAAATGAGAGTTGAGAGAGGGATCGAAGGGCCAAGAGGATAGCCGAGAGTTCTGCCGTGAAAATGGAAACCGCACATCCCACTCTAAGTGGCGAGCGAGAGCCGTCGGTGAACACGGGAATAGAATCACAATGGGAAGAGGCTTATTCCATGACAAATCATGCACAGAAAAAGTGCACCATACCCTCGTAGAGTTTGCTCAAATTTGGTTTATAGAATGGTCTATGCTAGCAAGTACCAAATTTCAAATATCAGCTCAATCGGAGTTATGGTTCAAAAGTTATGCTCCCCCCTTTTTTGAGGGGGGGGACAAAAACAAAATTTTCAAACCACCATAACTCAGTCCCTAATTGACATAGAACAGTGATTTAAAGTGTGTATGAAAGGTAATTGCACACACACAACAAATTAGCATAAGCAGAAAAAATGGCTAAAATTAACAAAAAAAAGTTACGACACTTTGTAATTTAGAGGGGGGGGAGCCAGGACCAGGACCCCTTCAAATGGAATATTTTTAAAATTTTCATATATACAAAAAACGAGTTTCAACCTTATTCTATCAATATATGAAAATAAATGTGTGTATTTGCATATAAAAAAGGTATTTACAGATTTTAAAATGACTACTTTCACTTGAGAATAATTTCTAACAAACTGTTCAACATTCTCATTGACTTCTGGTATATAGATTGGTGTACTTGTTTAACACATGTATTTACATTTTTAACTAGTATTCTAAGAAATAAACATAAAACACCAGTACCTACCATAAAATATCTTCCCCCATTCGATTGTTGGGTAAATTGGTTGAACAAAAAATCCCATGTGGACATTAAAAAAGTGGCAATCCTACCCAGGATAACTATTGCCTAACTAGAGAGAGATCGTTATTTCGTTTGCTATGATGCGCAAAGCATTCAGCGTGTTCTCATTTAATGTATATATTTTTTTTCATTTTGATCAGGTTTATGTACATATACGCCTCGGTGGTGTAGTGGTTAGCGTCGCTGACTACGAATCCATCGGCCCCGGTGTAAGGTCTGAAAATCTGCCCCCCTCCCAGAATATACCCGGGTATATTCTCAGGTTTCCAGAATCTACCCCGGGGTAGTTTCTGGAAGCTACCCCCAGGTAGATTCTGGGAGATCTCAGAATCTACCCCTTCCTCCCAGAACCTAGCCCCTAGATTGTGCAATCAGCGTGAGTCAAACTGACCTCATTTGACTTGGTTACAGTTACTACATAGCCTACAAATTTAAGGAATAAGAATACCAGTACTGCAATAATCCTATTGACACATTCTAGGCCAGGGGTGGCCAGACTTTACTGAGATGGGATCTGCTCTTTCCAAAGTTCTCCCTATACGGTAGGTGTATGTATGTATGTATGTATGTTAAAATAAATAAAATAAATATTTATTTTATTTTATTTTATTTTGTGTAAATTTTGTGGGTGAAATGACTAAATTGAAAATCATGTGATTTGGTAGCAATTTAATGTAATTATTTGGCATACAAAATAATATCCTTGCTTCAAAAACAAAAAATAACTCCTACCTACATAAATTTTAATTAAAAAATTCCATTTTTCCATAAATTCGTAACAAAATAACAAATGTGTGCAAACATCCTATCAACATTTAAAGTGGCAATAAGATATCATTCAGTCTTTATTTGAAAGTAACCAATGCAGTCATTGACTCATGTCCTTTTTGCTGCGGTTCCTTGACATCAGCATTCGGCTTGCTACTTGCGCTTTGATATAGCCTTCTCGCCTCTCGTGACTGTAAACTTGACTAGCTGCTTCTGTGACCATTTTCACACATCTCTCCACACTCTGAGTGTGAGAAGGCCACTTTGGCACTTGCATTGGGGCCTCTTTAAGTTGTGTTAAATCTTTGTTTGTTATACATGTTGTCAGTGGTGGCTCCAAAACTTCCTAACTCAAGTTAACTAATTCTGACAATTTCGTGGCATTGACGTTTATCGGAGGTACCTTCCTTGTCTGAACAGAGCAGTCTCCCAGCTGGTCATCATTTAGTGATGTTCCCCTAAGCTTTAGAATGATTTCCACACCTTCAGTTCGCTCTTTGGTACATTGGCTGCAGAGTATTGCTTGCAAAACTGCCTCTGGCCTAGCATACCAAGCGGACCTTCTCACCACAGGTAGCACGATGTCCACTACTACTTTCCTTTGGGTTCTCAGTAGCTGTAATTGAAACAAGATGTGGTTGGGCCCCTCCATCCACATTGGATTAAGTTTTACATTGAACCAGTGAGGAAGATAAAACCCAATAATAAATTCAACAATCAACATCAAATTCTGTAGCATTTTGCCCTTCAGTGCATGTTTGGAAACCCAAATCCTGCAGAAACGAATCGCTGTAGTTAACCGACGACTGTGATTTACGGGTCCAATCTCCAAGAGAGCCAGATTTTGAGGCAACTCTCCTGATCTGATTGCTTAAACAATACGATAAGCGTAAGATTGATCCGTGCTGAGGTCTTTGATAACTTCTTCAGACAACACTGGAAGGGGAGGGCCTACTTCGACCTTTGGAAATTTTGTATTTATTGCTAATTCCGTTGCTTCATCTAGCATGTTGCCAAGGGGCCTGACCACTTGTTGTTGCTCTTTGTAGGACCATCAAGTTCCTGGATGAGACGACGAAGAGGTAGTTCCCCTGTGTCGCAGACCCGGATCTAGGGGTGGGCTATGTGGGCTGCAGCCACGGGCCTCGCATTTGAGGGGGCCCCCAAATTTTCTACATTATTTATTTTAATTTTAGGTTTTTACATTTATTATTACATTTACTAATTTCATTTATTATTATTTCAGATTTTTTTATTGTGAGGTGAAATGTCTAAGCGATCTTACGAAAGTGGAAGTAGCAAACGAAAGAAGGCTACTGCAAAAGCTGAGTCTCTACAGAAGGTCATCGCAGAAACAAAGTCTATTAAACAGTACTTTGCGGCTACTGCCACTACGTCTGGCTCTGAAGATTCTGCTTCGCCTGTCACTGAAGGTACTACTTCGTCTATCCATGAAGCCGCTACTTTGTCTACTATCCATGAAGCTGTTCCAGCGTCTGTCCCTGTAAATGTCCCTTCATCTACTTTGGAAACAGAAGGGGCCTCAACGTCGCAGTAATCCGAAACCGCTGATTTTGTGTTGGATGTTGGACTATGGTTGCAGCCTGTACAACCAGAGATACAAGCTCAACTAATTGAATCTGAGTCGGGAGAAGGAAAATGTCCACTTCGGTTACGCTGCCAGCATAAGGACGCCAATTTCTCAGCATCAAAGCGTGGTTACAAAGATCAGCATCGTTATTTTGGACAAAATATGTTTATTCGCGTGCATCCATTGACAAAGGAAAAAAACAGAACGTTCATGGCTTTGTTACTCACCCGCAACTGGTAAAGCTTTTTGCTTCTACTGCCGCCTATTCTCAGCTGGAAATACTGATTTCGTCAATGGATTTGATAACTGGAAGCATGCTGGTCTAATGATGGAACGACATGAAAAAACACAAATGCACTGGAATTCTACAATTGCATTTGCACAACGTGTTTCTGAGCAAGGCTGCATTGATGAGAAACTTGAAACAAGCCTCAGGATGGAGAAAAGCTATTGGGTATCCATTCTGGAGCGTTCGCTCAATGTGATTTTGTACTGTGCTGAACGTGGGTTGCCTTTGCGTGGGGAAGATGAGGTTTTTGGTAGGGAGAATAATATGTTTGTTCTGAAAACCTTTAATTTTCCTCGTAAACAAAGCTTATAATCCTTATATAATAAAAATTGTAGCCAAGGGGGGCCCCCCAAAAAAAAATTAGCCACGGGCCCCCATTCTTCTAGATCCGGGCCTGCCTGTGTGCAAATCACATACAATCCAAACAAGCCTCCTTCCAAGTTTTTTCTCTAAATGCATCATAACACCGCCCTGCCATCCAGTGTTCACCGCAGTTGAGTCTCCACCAACGGCCTGCAGTGAACTGTCAAGTCTTCTTCTTTGAAGCCAACATATTATTTGATCAGCAATTGCCTCTGCATGTTTCTTGCCTTCTACTTCTGCTTCAGGAACAAAGTGAAACAAATAGCGGCCACCAGGTTCGAACACACACAGAAGTGTTCTTCTTTGATGAGACCGGGAAACTTTCTGTCCATTCCCTCTACCTCTAGGAGAACTTTTGTGTCATCTCTTCTTCCATCAAATAAAAGGCAAGAGAGACCTTTCTTCTTCAAATCTTTTTCATGCTGATCAGGTATTTCCTTCATTATTTTTTCTTGTGCTCTTCTTATCTTATTATGATCTATCACTAAGGATGTATCCTCTCGGCTGATGAGGCCTGCATCTATCCAAGTGGCAGTGGCAATCTCTGCAGTCTCTCGTAGCCCCGTGGTGGCGAATACTGGCAAAGGCAATGTTTGAGATGTCTTTAGTGTTGTATTTCATTCTCTTCGGCGAAGGTTCAGATGGCATTTTGGAGCTATCATCTGATGTTGCTTCTTTCTGTTCATCTGAAGAGCTTTCAAAGAAGTGAGAAACCTCTTCATAGAGCTCTTCATCTCTTTGGGTGGTTTCTTCACTCTTCTTTTTCTTCCTTTCTTCCCTCTCTCGGATTTTCTCTTTTTTTCTTAGCAATAACAATCTGTTTTTTGGTTTCTGAATAATCTGCCGAACGAATCTGCATACTTCCTTGGCCTCCTGCCTTTGTTCTCTGCGCTTTTATGAAAGCCAGCTCCAAAACAGGGATCATCTTCTCACGAGGACAGCGACAATCAATGTGAGGGTGAGGTTCTCTTCTGCATGAGGGAGAACAATTGGCTTCAGAACACAACTCTATGGGACAGTGGCAGTTAAAAATGTCAAGAAGAGTATCAAGTGTGTGCAGAAATTTATTTTTCTTTGCTAGTTTTCCTTTACCAAGTGATGTCTCAACTGCTTTGTGCCACAGCTTTGTTAATTTTAGCTCAATAGTTCTATACTGATTGAGTACAGGTGGTTTGAATAACACATTAGCTTTTTTCCACTGATGCAGAAGAGGGGAAATCATGTCCCTTATGAGCTCTTTCTCTGTGTAGTTCCTTCTATCCTTTGTATTTTGTTTACGAAGGAGTAACCCTAGTCTCAGCATGTCTCGCACTGTTGGTAGTTCTGATACGTGAAGCTCCTTGCCTGTACCAACTAACAGGCTCAAGTGGCATGACGACTGACCTCTTGTCTTCAATTTTGGCATCTTAGGAACATCTGAAAAGAAAGAAAAACATTTAAGTATTTTATATCAATTACGATGTTTCAAAGTTTAGTCATTCGATGTTCTAAAATTCAATAAAAAAATATTTCATGGGATTACAACATAATTAGACAGAAGAATATGATAATAATAAATAATTGTAATAATCAATAATCTATACTTACAGTTGAACTGTAGTATTCGTCTAGTAGAATAACTATGAAGTAGGTACAAGAGCAATAACAGCAAACCACCGTTTATTACATCTAAGAGGCAACTGAGGACTGAGAGTGAGTGACAGTTCTATTCATGTTTTGACTTGTACATTGTACAATAACTATATGACCTTGAAAACACTCCATATGCGATCAGTAGGATAATTCTGTGACAGATGAATAGTTAATCAATTTATGTCCTATTATTTAGTAAAGGTGTCAATTTCTGAAACTTTAAGGTAAAATTGATGTAGGTAAGGGTTATTTTATTTCATTTTGGTTGGCCAATTTCAAGTTTTGACATGAAAAGACTATATTTTCACTACCAAAATTGATTTGAAAAAAGTTGACAAAATTGACACACCCTAAAATATATATATATATATATATATATATATATATATATATATATACACACAAACTCAGAATGGTTCCCTGAGAAACTTATATGTTAAACACAGACCGTGCATAGAACAAGGAACTCTTCTGGGAAAATTAAATCCACTATAGTCCGAATAAGTAATGGTAAATGACAAATACCATAGTTTTTCTTTTTCATGATGCAAGCCCGACGTGGGCAACGGGTCTCTCGCAAAGAGGTCCCATAAATATAGCTTCCCTCACCAGCTATCTGCAAAGCAGACAGGATCCAGCTTATTCGGACTATAGTGGATTTAATTTTCCCAGAAGAGTTCCTTGTTCCATGCACGGTCTGTGTTTAACATATAAGTTTCTCAGGGAACCATTCTGAGTTTGTGTATATTAAACGGACGTGTTATGTGCCTTGAAAAGTGGACGCTCAATGTCCCGGTTGAGGTTTAAGTTTTTTTTTTTTTTTGCCTAAAAATACAATAGTTACCCCTTTTTCTTTGATTTATTCAATCCGACGTGAATGCAACGAGTCTTTTACTTATATAGAGGTTCTGAATGTAGTGGGACTAGGCTTGCTTTAAACCCTAGATCCATGTCCCAAAGCTGGATCCTGTCTGCTTTGCAGATAGCTGGTGAGGGAAGCTATATTTATGGGACCTCTTTGCGAGAGACCCGTTGCCCACGTCGGGCTTGCATCATGAAAAAGAAAAACTATGGTATTTATGGAAAACTGATGAGTGGGTAGTTGGGAGGTAACGAAAATGGTTCACTGAGTAGGTAGGTAGTTAATCTAACAATTATTAAATTCCTTTTATGTCAATAACTGGGTGGATGAAACAAATTGGTTGCTCACCAGAGTTATTCTCCACACTAGTATTTATATACTGTGTGACAAGAGCGTGCTCGGTAATAGATATACATTACCGATCAACGAACCGAGGAAAAAACCAACACGACGCTGGTGGGAAAAAAAAGCCCCGCTAAAAGGAGAACAAAGAAGAACGAAACGAGGAACCGGGGCGAGAGGACGGAACTGGGGAAGGGAGAAGAACAGACAACGAAGAAAGATCCCCACCAGCAAGTACGCTCTCGACAATTATACAGGAAGGAGAAAAGAGACTCTCTAATAACTAGCAGTAAGTGACTAATTGTGTTTTTAGCCCAGTTAGATCTTCTAACTTCTAACTTAGAAGACTCATTAAATTAAGCTGGGTCAGACAACTTAGGCCTACATTGTGGCCTAAGACCCAGCATCAACTCATAGCTTAACAAAGGTAAAGGTAGATTGCCCTAACCTAGTTTGGTGAGGAATCCTACTGTGGACCTCAATTTATCTGCCCGCTCTGGACCATTTCCGGAATCTCTAGGCTGACCCCTCTAGGCTAGACTTGATCTACTCTATAGTTAGACTGGAGAAATAAGGGGTGGGTTAATTGTGGACCAATTCATACAGAGCATTTTTCACAGTATTTGTCATTTACCATTACTTATTCGGACTATAGTGGATTTAATTTTCCCAGAAGAGTTCCTTGTTCCATGCACGGTCTGTGTTTAACATATATATACCGGGTGTCCGAGAATTATCTGTACAATTTTTGGCTGTTATTAAAAGTCAACCATGAAGTGTAGAAATTCCAGTATTGTCCCATTTTACAGAGAAACTCATTACGTTTTTTATGATAACAAGTTTTGACAATTTTTTTCTTTTTTGTACGCGGGTGACAGACATTGATGATTTAAAAGCAAGAATCACAGCTGCTATTGAGCGAATTGATGTGGATATGCTGCAGCGTACATGGCAACATTTGGAGTATCGATTGGATGTTTTGCGAATCACTAATGGTGCACATATTGAATGTTTGTAACAACATTACTTTAATAAAAGAAACTTTTGAAAATACGGATTCTAAATAATCTTGTTTAAGAATTTTACGTGTGTTATCAAGAATTTTATTAAAAGATGAAATTGTACAGATAATTTTCGGACACACTGGAATTTCTAAAAAACTTGTCAAAACTTGGTATCAGAAAAAACTTAATGAGATTCACTGTAAAATGGGACAACACTGGAATTTCTACACTTCATGGTTGACTTTTAATAACAGCCAAAACTTGTACAGATAATTCTCGGACACCCTGTATATATATATATATATATATATATATATAATATATATATATATATAATAAAAATGTCCGTTGTCAGAGAGACGGACCCTTATTACAAATTTTGTTTCTCGAAGGTCACTGCCAAGGCTCGATGAGTAAATTGAAGTTATAAAAAATCTTTCTTTTAAGTTAGTGACCCTCTGCATGAATTCTTTATCCTCCGCTTACTTCTGTACCCCCGATTTTAGCGTGTATTTGATAATGAAATAGTTTGTTTGAATAGATTTTAATCAATAAATTGAAGAAGTCACATTTGGCTACAAGTTCAATCTCAAATTCGAAATATAGTACGGTCAAGTTCAGGTTTTTTCTTAAACTAGTCTTAACATTAATTGAATAATTCAAGATTTGTCGTTGCCCGTCCACTACTTTCCTCGCTGTAGTTTAAGATAACGGTTCTCAATATTTCCTCAAACTCAATATTCTCTCAAAACTCAAATCTCACACAATAACTCTCAATTTTAGTCTTTAACGAGCAAACTCTCTCAAAGGCCTACTCGGAGAATTACGAGATCGCCACCCGGCCTATCACTCATTCCCGACGAAGGGCAAGATATCTTCTAACGGGTTTTTTCCCCGCATCTCTTTACGTACTCTCTCCCTATTACGTCAGAGTCCAAGGCGCGCCCAATCAACGGAGGCTAATTTGTGGGGGGGGGGGGGGAGCGCAACTTAGGGGTTTGCGTCTTGTTGATGCGCTGTTCAAGCATTTAACCCTTTACCGTCACATGTTGCCTCTAGTTAACTTTTCAAATATATGCATTTAGACTTAACCCTACAAAAAAGTTCGGCGTTAAAGGGTTAAGAGAAAAAAGAGAAAAAAAGGTGGGGGAGGAGCGTCGCACGAGTCGATGAGGACACTCGAGGTTTATCTCAAGGGCTTTTTAAACATTGAAGATAAAACATGGGGTATTATGGGGAATCAAGTGGCTTGTGTATAACATATATATAAATATATATATATATATATATATATATATATATATAATATATATATATATGTGTGTATATAATAATGTTTCAGACCAACAAAGGCCCTAGGATCTACTCATGGCTGGTCTACCTAACTGCGTTCGTAATTGTGTATTGCGCATGTCCTCCGTGGTGGCGGAGGGGACCTACAATTTTACGTGGGTTCCGAACCATAAGAACATGAGAAATTTTTATAGTGGGCACACTAGGGGCTACTTCGGCCCATCGAGGTGGCTCCACTATGTAAAAACTCGCTGTACATTGGCAACAGCCAATTCTTACAAAACTAAATTATCAATTTAAAACTAATTAATTATCGATTTAAAACTAAAGATAGGATCTCTGGATCCAGAGGATCAAGTCATAATAGACTACTATCCACAAATATGTTACACTCTATATCTATTTAAGTATTTATAACCGACATGCAAATATATCAGATCCAAAGGATCCAGTCAATTTCATTACGGTATCCATCCAACCAAAAATAAGTCACGATCCATATCGATTGCGGACCATATCAAAATTTACCACCATATACATTACAATATAATTTATATACTTAGTGATGGGCAGTATCTAGATACATGTATCGCCGATACGTATCGATCGATACTTTTGTATCGGTATCGCTTTAGCTACTTGACAAAAGTATCAATTTATCGGTATCGCTAAGGTCAATTTTCTTAAATGTATCGAAAAAAATCGATACTTCGATACATTAATAAGAATTTTTAAATATTTAAATAGATGTTATGATATGACACTACTGAGTTATATTTATGAATATACATAAATAATAATATTAAATATTTATTTAATGACAGTACTACTCTACTGGTCATGTCACACAGTACGGCATCTGACGGAAGTGCAGATGATTTTTTCTGTTATGACTGCTTCCACTAATGTCTCTGCAACCCAAGATTCCACTGAGATGGAAGTTTTACAGTATCTGGGTGACGGAAGTCATTCTCTCCAATCTCTGAGGCAGTACCCAGGAATTCTACGGGTCTTCCTGAAGTATAACACACCACTACCATCCTCTGCTCCTGTAGAACGGTTGTTTAGTTTGGCTGGTCACATTCACGCTCCAAAAAGGAATAGACTGTCTGACCAGATGTTTAGCCAGCTGGTATTTTTGAAGGGTAATAGTAATTACTTTTAATTGTTAATGTAATATTTTCAGTCATTCATGTATCCTACAAAATTAAAACATACTTTCATTAAATAAAGCAATTGTTTTTATTTACATCTATAAAACCCATTAAAATGTCGTTGATTTTACTTACAGGGCGTACAAATTACTAGTACAGTATAAACAATAATATCTAATACCTACATATTAAATGAATAATTATAAAAATGTACCGGCGATGCATGTATCGGCGATGCATGTATCGGCGATGCATGTATCGGTATCGGTATCGCTTAAGAAATCTAGAAAGTATCGGCGTATCGGTATTGCCTAAGACGTTCTTCATGTATCGATGTATCGGTATCGCTTTAGCGATTTTCATGTATCGATGCCCATCACTGTATACTTAGGAGGAAAAGTGTAGGTGTGGCTGTAAAGACTGTACAGCAGTGGTGCACAAACTTTTTTGATGTGAGGGCCAAGCGAAGAAAATAACTAAATGTATTAGCCTACTTACTTTCCATCTAAGTCATAAATTGGGTCACTTTTATATTCTAACTTTTTAATTGAATTGAAAAGACCCGTGGGGCCACTGAAAAGACCCGTGGGGGACACATTTGGCCTGCGGGCCAGGGTTTGTGCATCACTGCTCTACAGTAATGTAGAAATGTGTGTGCACCCATTTTGGGTCTCCCATTTAAAGGTGTTTGTGGGGCAAGTGAAGATCATGAGTTTTTCAATACCTCACAGTACTATGGGGGGCACCGCTCGGCAGAGGAATCTCTTTAAATGGGGTGTGTAAGGACAGAGAGTATCCCCTAACCCAAGATGCTGCCTCCCTATATCCCACAACACTTGTGTTGAGCTGTGGGATCTATCACCTAAATGTACATAATATATATGAAATAAACTAGTACCATTCATGCAATAAAAATGGGCTTAAACACTATCACCAGATGTCCCTCGCAGACATCAAACGATCCAACCTTCTTTTGAAAGAATCAATTGTATCTGAAGTCACCACTTCTTCTGTCAGACTGTTCCAAAACTTAATTACTCTGTTTGTAAAACTATGTTTTCTTAAATTTGTTCTACATCTTGGCTTAAATAATTTCATACTATGACCTCTAGTCTGGTTATTGTGATCTTTAATGAAAAGAGAATAAAAATCTATCTATCTTATCCAACCCTTAATTTTACTACCTTAAACTATACCCAATCTATCAACATATGCGTCTAATCGATTTTTAAACGTTTATAGACGTGCTACTAATTACTTTTACCGGCAAACTATTCCAGCTATTTACTATTCTATGCGTAAAAAAGTTTTTGGCAATTGCTGTCTCGAACCTTCTACTTGTCAACTTACACCCGTTATTTCTAGTCCTATTATATTGAGATATTTCGAAAAAGCTATCTCTATCTACGTTATCGAACCCATTCATAATTTTGAAAACCTGGATTAGATCACCCCTTAGCCTCCTAGTCTCGAGTGTAGTCAATTTTAACTCTCTAAGCCTATCCTCGTACGACTTTGACCTAAGCGAAGGAATCATCTTAGTTGCTCGTCTTTGAACTCTTTCGATTTTGTCTATATCTTTGCGCATATGCGGATTCCAAAATTGGATCGCGTACTCCAAATGGGGTCTAACTAATGATTTATAAAGAGGAACTATAATATCGCGCGATTTGTACTCAAAATTCCGAGCTATAAAACCTAACACTTTGTTCGCTTTATTGACCGCTGGTGTACTTTGTTTCGCTACTTTTAAATCACCAGTGACTATAACTCCTAAATCTTTTTGGATCGTCTTCCGCGCTCAGATTATGTAGCGACCAGTGGTTCGGATCCTACGTAAAGCTGTAGGTTCCCTCCGTCATATGACCTTAGATGTTGCGAAGGAGGTTAAACAACCCCAATTATAATGAAAAAAAATCCAGTATAAAGGTGTAGCTATTTCATTTTCACAGTTTTTAATCAATAATGCCTTCCATTTGTTCGGACCTGCAGTTGAATGTGGTTTCATTTGTCCTATAGCTCTCGCTACATCTTCTGGGGTAAAATCAAAGTCTGTTATACACTCTCCTTGCAATTTCTCTTCAAAGAATGCATCTATGTCAGGTATCGCTTTGTCACTTTTTGGAGTACTGAAAACTGATTCATACTGGGCTCTCAATATTTCAGATATGTCTTTTAGATCGTCGGTTAGTTCATTATTTCTCTTCCTTAAGGGCCCACTAGCGGCGCGCGTTTTTGTTTTCCTTTTCGCATAGTTATTGAAGTATTTTGGATTTTCTTTTATTGCTTCTACCGCCTTTCCCTCTTCCGTCTCTGTATGGGCCTTTATCAGGGTTTGTATTTCCATATCGATACCCTCCAGTTTTTCTCGTATTACTTTCCGGGCATTATCTCCGCAGTTGGCTAACTTCGCCTCCACTCTCTTTCTTTTGCCTCTCTAGCCAGCTCCTCTTTCCTCTTTCTTCCAAGGTTGTTAGCATTTCTTCAGTTGTTTTATTCTCTAAAACTGTTCTCCAAACTATTTGGGCCATGTGCGATCTGATTGCTTCCCAATTTATAGTCTTGGAGTTTAAATTAAAGGCCCCAAATCTGCTTCTTTCCTCAATATGTGTATTGTCTTTTAATGTTGTCGTCATATTTGTTGATATCTCGATTAAGTTGTGGTCTGAGATAATGATTGGGGTTATTTTTATATCAGCAATGAAGTTGGCGTTATTCGTGAATACCAGATCTAGGTAGTTATTTTTTCTGATATTTTCTGTTATCTCCTGTATCAGCATAAACTCGTTTGTGAGAGCCATAAACATTTTTGCTTGCTCCTGGTATTTTCTTGTGCCCTCCTTGTCCTGATATATATATATATATATATATATATATATGATGAATAAAACCACGAAGGGAAAAGAAACACAAAGGGGTGCTCAAGCGCTTTCGTCTAATGACATCCTCAGGAACACTGGAGTGAAAGGACAGATCAAGGCAATATATAGGTTACAAAAA